>WHUX01000095.1:0-204178 GCA_015179025.1 Terfezia claveryi
TTAGGTAAGTTCGCGATAGGTTAGTGTCATCGAGGACATACTGAAGCTTGGAACTCTATAAAAGAGGCCGGTCCCTCCTGCCTATTTCCTTTCCTCTTTTTCTTCACGATACCTAGTTCTATGCCATCTCATTTGACATCAAGTCCTGCTCATGCCTCCTAATCACGTACACCTCCTCCACCTTGTCAACCTTGACCTCCTCCAACTTTTTTACCCTGCCCTCAATCCGGGTTCGATAACTCCTCAAAATTCAGAAAAAAAGCAGGATGATTCCCTGCACGAGATTCTAGAGGAATCCAGCACTTGGATCTGCCACCTAGGTCCGGAGGTCCGATGCCCTGTACCTCCTCCAAGGTACATCTTGGTTGGCCCCATGCTGTTTCCGCGGAAACCCCACAGAGGATGACCCCCAGAAAAGAGAGAGGAATCCAGCACTTGGTTCTGCCACCTGGGTCCGGAGGTCCAATGCCCTGTACCTCCCCCAAGGTACATCTTGGTTGGCCCCACGCTGTTTCCGCGGCAACCCCACAGAGGATGACCCTCAGAAAAGAGAGGAATCCAGCACTTGGTTCTGCCACCTGGGGTCAGGTGGTCAGATGCTATGTATCTCCCTCAGGTACATACATAGGCACATATCGCCTCTTACCCTCCAGCCGACGGGGATTGGGTAATTGAAGTGAAGGAATAGGGTGGGATTTGCGCAGTGAATGCGTCTTTTAAATCATAAATAGTTTGGCTATCCCCTGTGGCCTTTAGCAACACTTGGAGGAGTGGTATGTTTTTGATATGGCGTGACTTTGCATTTTTAGGGACTCTTTCACGATTCGTGACGCACTATTGCTCACGATTCTTGAACACTCTGATATGAGAGATCCTTTATGATTCGTGAACAACTTCGCATTTTTAGGGACCTTTCACAATTAAAAAAATCCACCACGAATGCAATATGGCATTTTTACCTGTGCTTAGTCATAGTAAAATTTCCATCAAACATAAGATCTTGAGCGAGTTCGCATTTTTAGGAACTCTTTCATGATTCGTGACGCACTTTGATTCTAAAAATTCACCACGAATGCAATATGGCATTTTTACCTGTGCTTAGTCATAGTTGGTACCAACGAGGTTCCATCAGCCAAGCAAGCGGTGCCGACCATGACTAACGTCCGCACAGCAAACAAATTGTTCCTTACCGGTAGCTCTTGCTTTATGAGAATTCGTAAACGACTTCGCATTTTTAGGGATTTTTAGGGACTCTTTCACAATAATGAATACTCCGATATGAGAGATCCTATTATGAAACTTTGTGTACAAGCCACAGCCACATGCCACAATGGGCAAAATTGGTACTGTAGATTTATAATCTTGTACTGAAATACTACATTCAGAAGGTAAAGCATGCCGATCTCCATGTATTGGAAGTACACCACAAATTGTTGTTTCACAATCTCTACTAATATCTAATCTAGGGAACATCAACAATATAAAACTGGTATTACTGGAGTAGATATGTATTGGAAACAAGCTTAGTTGGTATCATTATACATTTCTCATGCCATGGTATTACTCCGTAAAAATAATCAAGTAAGCAACTGATTGAAATAGTTCCAGCCAAACCTCCATATCAAGCTGATTTAACATTCCCCACACTTCCTCTCGCAGAAATTCTTTGTAATGAGATCCGCCTTCAAGCTGTCGAATTAGGTTTTTGACACTCTGGGTCTTGAGTACCTTTTTGGCATAGCTGAAATGAATCTTGGCTGCCAGAATGTTGGTTTCGTAATGCCATTCGCAAGTATAATAATCCTCATCCTCATTTTAGAAATTGTTGCTATATCCCCCCATCTACGGCCCCACCAGCTGCTCCATATTGGCCGTTGGCTGGGGTACAGCCGGCAGGGACCGGGATACCTTGCAGTCGAGCCATTCCGTATCCATGGGAATTGGGCGGCGCCATAGCACTCTGAATCTTGGACGTCAAGTGGAAATTGCTGCTGGGTCTATACCCTATGACAACGGAATTTTCGTGAGTTAAAACGTAAAATATACTAAGTGCTACCACAATATTAGATTCCAATACATTGGGAAGGAAACAAATGACCAACCTTGAAGGTGGCTCATGTGACAAAATTGAAAAAACGACTAAGAACAGAATGAGATGAACAAAACAATATATCGAAACAAATAGAAGGTTATCGGTATCCGTATTATCGGATATGCAAGGAGGTATGCAAGTTATCATATTATTGTGGGGAAATGATGGATTATCTGCTGATTTTTAAATGTCTGCAGTGCGCATCGTCTGTAGTGCGCATCAGCCCCGCAAAGCCACGGACGTCAATGAAATGGTAAATCACACCCATATAAGACTACAGATTACACCTCATCATTTATCAAACGTAAACAACATGATGACTGAGTTTCGATCTCCTAGCTACTATGAACAGCTTGAGAGGGCTATACAAACAGATGGGGTTCCGAACATATGTCCCAGCAACTGAAAAACAACTCAAGGTAGTTGAAACCGCATGGCTTAGGTACGAACCATAACTATGTACTAGAATGAAACTTATGATATACAGATACTTGAAATATCGGGACTTAGATGCAGCCAAATACAGTTCGTATCTTACCGAATGTGGCTCTGCTCAAATTATAGCTTCCTTACATGGATATGCGATTCTCGAATATATCTGAATCAACGCTTAGAACCATGTGGAGCTACTTTCGGATGTACATCAAACACCAGAAAATATCATTGCCATTTGATGTCACAAAGCAAGTAAACGACTATGTGAATTTCCAATTAAGGCCATGGTTGAAACCCCCCAAGCCAAAGCCAGTCTGCAAATTGGACGATTTTCGTAAGCTTTGGAATTCATTTGGACCTTCGCTACATTCTCACATGCACGACTCCGTATTCAGTGTGCTCTCTTGATTCAACTTTTGGCCTATACTGCGTCCCATCCAAGCTCAGTTGTTGATGGCGATTACAAGTTTGGGGGAATTAAATATCAGGATTGCCGACTCATCTGGGTGGCTGTGGGGGATCAGAGCGAATGGCGTCTTGATATTACAGCTCGAAAATCTAAGGGGAGCTCTCCTAAGATATTCACTTTATATAACCAAGTACCTCTGATATACTGCCCTGTAGTATTGTTTCTTGCATTGGCATTTAGGGATCAGGCATTTGTGGCCGTGACTTGCCCAACTCAGCTCCAAGAGCTCAAAATACCAAATGCCAAGAATTCTCTCGAGTTGAGGTTGAAGCTCTCGGTGTTAGACAAATGTCTTTTTAGGAAAGTCACGAAACCAGGTGCAGTGACGGAGGGAGAATTCACTGCGAACGACCTTCGTGAGCAGCTTAAGCAGTTGTGCATTGGAGCAGGTTTCCCTGTGATTGCAACACCTTATGCGTTCTAAAGAGGCGCAGCGAATATGCTTGAGGGTAAGTTCTTTCATTGGGCAATCCTTGAGCCTGGACTGATGCTCATAGGCATTGCTACGAGCGCACAAAGAAACCAGATTTTGGGACATCACGATAGCGCTGTATTCGAACAATACTATATATCCCAAAATGTTGGGGTGGATACACAAGCGGCCTATCTCCGAAAAGAGCTACAGAGAAATACTGTAGATATATCTCTCGGAATGGATCATACGGCCCCCCGGGAGCTAACTAAAGATGAAGTAAAGAAGGTTGAGAGAACACCATGGATACGAGAGGTTCAGGCGGAGCTTGACAGTTATACGGCTGAGTTGGTTAGGGTATACAGGGATACACGTTACGCACCCACAAATATGAGGCAGAGGAGGTCCCGATTAGCCAAAAAGCTTTGTGCAAGGATGAAGGCGGAAAGTGCGAGAGTACTGGAGCAGGCTCGGCAAGCTCACTTCAAGACATCTGACGATAAGGCAATTAAATCACAACTGGAGGGGGAAGTGCAGGAGGACCCAGGCGAGCGCGAGTTCACCTTACCAGCAGGGATACGTGAAATGTTCGAGAAAGGCCTGTTCTATGAACTGGCAGTAGCGCTGTCCGCTTTAGAGGAAGCCCTCAAGTTTGAGAAAACAAAGACAAAAAAGGCTGGAAGACGAGAAGCCATAAATCCTTCACCCGTAAAAGGAAGCGATGATGATGACGATCATGATGACGATGACGGTGGTAAGCGATGGACTTATTTTTCAGATAATGAATGGAGGTGGTAGAAATTGGATGCATGTGTTATCGTATTCTTAGCAATAACACATCGTGATATTTTTAGGGTACTACTATTTATAACTCTGTATACAAGAACATGTACCACAAACTCCTCCAAGTGTTAGATTGCAGGGCTAAAAGCCACAGGGGATAGCCAACTCCTCCGTGGGTACTACTATTTATGATTTGAATTTTCACAAGCCTGTAGATCCTGAATTATGAGCTCCAAGTGTTCATCGTAGTGTTCCTTTTGAGCCCCCAAGTGTCAATAGGGCGGCTCAAAGGAACACTACGATGAACACTTGGAGCTCATAATGCAGGAGTTACAAATCAAAAAGACGCATTCACCACACAAATCCCACCGTGTTCCTTCATATCCCAATCTTCGGTTCCCAGTCCCCACACTTAGCTGAGGGTAAGAGGCTCGGCTGAGGGTAAGAGGCTAGGCTGAGGGTAAGAGGCATAAGAGGCTAATGTGTGCCTAGGGAGGTACAGAGCATCTTATCAAAAATTTCTCATCCACACATACTGCTATCACGATCAAAATGGTTCTAATATAAACATTTTTTAGAAATCAAGGCTGCTAGGTAAACGCATAAAAAAAATTCTAGAATTAAGAAAGAAGTTCATAGTCTCTTCTCTGATTTTTTGCACAAAAATGGCATAAGATTCATAACGTCGGCATCCTTCAATAAGTCTCTGGATTTCTGCCCTAAGAATCACAAGTATGAAACATCTATGCCAACGGTGGACACAAGTCTCCATTTCTACTGTATAGAAGTTGGAAATAATACTGGATCTGCTCATCCGACATTCTTGCAATAATTTCCTCAGCTGTAGTAAGTGTATTTGTTGGTTCTTCTGGGATAGCGGCTGGGGTAGCGGCAGAGGTAGCGGCTGGGGTAGCAGCTGAAGTAGTGGTTGAGGCAGAGGTAACGGTTATTGCTGCCTCAGATGTAGCGGCTGGGGTAGCGGCTGAGGTAGGCTCTCCAATAGTTGAGGAAGAGGCAACGGGTTTGTTGTGTTGTGCAAACCAGAGTATTGACTCAGCAAAATCTTCCGCCTCAGATGTAGCGGCTGGGGTAGCGGCTGAGGTAGGCTCTCCAATGGTTGAGGAAGAGGCAACGGGTTTATTGTGTTGTGCAAACCAGAGTATTGACTCAGCAAAATCTTCCGCCTGAAATAGTTAGCTAAATCTCAAATTTTGAGGTAGATGACAAATACCAGGTGTTTGAAGTTTGGATCCACAACAAAACTCTCTTTCCCCATCTGAATAATTGTATAAAGAGTAGAAAGAAGATAGAATTGGTTATCCTGATTTTTTTTTTAATTTGAGAATTGGCAGATGGCTTTGTCCCAACAACAGCTGGCTTTGATCGCAATATATACAATGAGTAAATGAGTTCAGGTATTTCTGGTGAATGAGGTGTCACAAGCGTAAATCATGCCAATGAGAAAATGGAGTATGAACATGCGTGAATGCGTGAATGAGGTGTCATGCGTCAATGAGGTGTCTCATACTAAGTGCCGTGAATGGGTGTTACTTACCGTGAATGGTTGTTACTTAAATTCTTACCCCCAATATAAAAACAAAATATCCAATGCCCGAGTATCATATGCGGCATTGACATTTGTTGGTAGATGCGTGAATTATGCGAATATGAACATGCGTGAATCACGCTAGAATGCGTCAATGAGGATAAGCGAGCTCAGAGCGGTATGAGGTTACTCCCAACAAAACAAAATATACCTCAGACATATTTGTAGTAAATGCTCACCTCTGCTGTCGTTGCTTTTTGCGCAGGGTATATACATACGTATTCTTATCTAAAATAATCCAGCATAGTACGGTAGGTACCGGGCTAATTATCTTTTACCTCCCTACAGGAGTGACCGCTTAATGGGATGGATGGCTCAATGGGATACGCAAAAATTAGATACAAATTCAGTACGAGCTTGTCAACCAGCTTGGGCTAGGTTATCCCATTGAGCCATCCATCCCATTGAGCGGTCACTCGCTGTACCTATCTAATCGTATTCTACATATGCACTGAAAAATCATTTTTTTCTGCTTCCCACTGGAAAGCTGTTCCGCCTAGTAAAGACCAATCTGCACAGCATGTTCTGCTTAGCGCCTTCCTACATCCTTTGTTACCTTTCGGGAAATTTCCCTTTGCAGTGTAATTAACGGATACCTATATTCCCAGATCCAGCTTGCTGCAAAGGCAAGGGTTCAGACAAGGTAATACAAGCCATTCCACCCCGCATCTTCCTCTCCTCCCATTGTTGTTATGTTGGTATAGTTGAGTTATTATCAATATGGCAATACGGTACCACTATCATGTCTCCATCTTCATCCACTTCACCACTTCCGGTGGAATGTCCAAGCTCGGTTGCATCTCCATGGACAAGACCAATAACCAACAGTGGGAAGCGACCCTCCAAAAAAGAAGTATCCGATTCGATGGGTATTGATGAATCTGCTTATGGCTTCTTGATGGTAAGCCACTCCAAATATGATGACCTTATGAGTCTGACAGAGCTTAGAGTCTGGCCACAAATGTCCTTGTGGGGCAAATTCGAGCAAACAAACACCTTGCTGACACCAATCGCTGGAGTAACATCCATGGTCAACAGAAAATCGAAGTTTACAATGCCTTCTCCCAAAAGGTAGCGGACGAATTGAAAACACGACCAGACCGCAATGAGATAGAGGAGTATCTCAAAGATCAAGGGATTGTCAATTTTTTCACAAAGGAAGGTTGGGTTTTAGCGAGAAAACGTTTGAAAATTGATGGGCAGATTCATGTAGAGAATTAATCAACCCCACCTCCACTTTTCGCAATTTTCCCCACTCATATCTTCACTCCATATTCGTGATTCAATAAATTCACACATGAGATGATGGGATCGGTTTTAGCAAAATTGTTGATCACAAAAACACCTCCAAGAGCTTCTGCTTCAGTCGCATGGCTATGCGCTTCTGCTGCCTTTACTTCCATTGCTGCTTCCAAGCCCTATGTCGTAGGCGCATCCGCAGTCTTCTTGAAGTCTCTTGTTGGTATTCAGGAGGATATTGCGGATCTATATGCTAAAGAATAGAGGGACATTCTGGAGGCAGGCCAAATGTCAGTGTTAAAATCTCACATCATAAAAAAATGTTTATGAGGTAGCAAAACAAATACTTTGAAATAATCCAGTACAGTACATAGGTACCGGTAGCTAGGGATGGGATCCAATCAATAATTGCAAATTTATTTTTTAAAATAACCTAATGACCTGCAATGCAACCAATTACCCCCCAGTGGCTGCAGTTAATATTAGCACGATCGATACCAACCATTTGGTTAGTATCGATCCTACTTATATTAACTACAGCCACTAAGGGGTAATTGTTGTGTTTGATAATAAAGGGTGGTACTAAAACGGAGATGGAAAGGTCCAAAACAGTTTGTCTGGTTGGCACAAGCCTCTCGTCTTGTGCCAACCAGACTACAAAATACGTTCTATATACTCGCTTGCTCATCTGGGGGCTTATAAGCTCGCTAGCTTGTAGGGAGGCTTATAAGCTCATTGGAGTGCTTATGAGCTCATTCACTTACATAGAAGCTTCCATCGGCTGGAGGATATGGAGGTACTGCTGCATGATACTATAGGTTGACCCACCATCCTTGGGAGATTCATGGAGGTATCTTGTCATTGCCAGTGAGAGCGGCCGTTGTTCTTGCCAGCAGCTGCACAACAACCTCATGCCCCTTCTCAGCCGCCCAGCATGCCCTATTTCCAGTGGCTCTATCCTCCGCATCGGTCCCCCCCTCCTCCTTCTCTTCTTCTTCTTCTTCTCCCCGTCGTACATCACGAGATATACACCAAATGGACTCCATTATTTGACATCGGTGAAGTCTCCCTTTGCCGCCTCTAGAAGCATTATCTTCCCCAAATGGAAGCAGAATAAGTTTTCACATAAAGCACAAGCATTTCCGGAGTGCCACTGATGTGCCGCGTGTTGTTCCAACTATAGTATATACACTACCCTTCAAAGTAATCTGCTGCAGTATTTTCTTCATCAAACTTAAATGGCGTGTGATGTCCCATACTCCCACCTTCTCTTGTACTGACACTCCCCCTCCTTCCCTCGCACAATGTTTAGCAACAACCACCATGAGTTTAAAAAAGTAGTGAAGGAACCGAGAGTCTGTCATTTCCAGAGGGGGCAGATGTTTTCACATTTCCGGAGGGGGCAGACGTTTTCACCCACGGCATGGTACTTTAGTCGCAAAAGCACTATAGTGCAACTCAAAAGATAGTATCTGTGCTGTAAATTTCCCCCAATAGTTTAAAAGTTTGAAAATGGTGTGTTTGGCTGGTGGAGGTCATTGTTGTGCTGGATTCGAAACTGGGTCCATAGAGACTCCTCGTCAAGCGGTAGATAAATATGTTGTTTCAAAAGTAGTGAAGGAACCGAGGAGCCCGTCATTTCCGGGGGGGGCAGACGGAGGCTCTATAAGATACCTTTGCAACGCAATTGATAAAAATGGTGTGTTTGGAAGACTCGGTAGTATTTGGGATTTGATGTTGTTTTACCAATAGGTCGGAACAGTTGGGTTGAGATGGTAGTTCTTGAGTTAATGGCATTGGTGAGAATCAGTCCATTATATTTTTTCCAGATTTTTCACCGTGTAGGCAGGTTCTAATTTTGTCTGTAGAAGGCTCGGTATGGCCTAGTTTGATTCGGAGCTGTCCAGAGACATTAGGATTAAAAAAATATTTTTTGTATAGAGGAAGCTGCATTATTCGTATAGCATGGGAATCTTGCACGCTTGCAATACAGAAATCCACAGTTGTTTATTCGATGTGTCGACTAGTCCGACTGGAGTGTGTTAGGGGCGAGCTAGCGATCACGGTGATATCTGTCGGAATATCGATATATAGGGATAAAATCACTTGCTCGGGCCTAACTGGGTGCACAGTGCGAAGAATAGTAGCTTCATTCAAAGTAACCCAGCGATACAAAACTTCGCTCGAGTCTTAGAGAGTAATAACTAGATACAAGAAGTGGGCATATATATAGGAAAGCGGGGTTGACTTCAGGCCACCCACCATCGGGTGAATGCCAGCCCGGTCTGCATAATCTCAGCCGTAACAGTACTCCCCCTCTGCTAGAGGGCGTCCCGACCGACCAACTTCACCATCCCTCTGATCCACGTGCTCATGTTTTCGGCATAGACAATGGGGCGTGTTCCGTGCGTTTGGTCAACCCCGACAACATTGGACACTTGGTCCACGACAATATTGGACACTTGGTCCGCGATAATAGCGCCTAAACAGTCTTGCACATTCTGTGGGGACCCTTGGCCTGTAGGGAGGCTCGGAAGGACGGGGGTATTCTCTCAAACATAGTGGCGTCATGCCAATGCTTAATCATCAGACCGGGTGGCTTCACTTCTCTGGCGACTTGCCATCGATCCGCTTTCCGTGATATGGATCAACTGATCCGGGGGTATCTTGAACATGATGTGCATCATAAATAATATGGATCGTAGATCCGGGATATCTCAAACATGAGGTGTATCATATATATAGATCCGAAGATCTAGGCATTGGAAGGATCCGCAGATCCGGGGTAATCTTGATAGGGGGGGGTATTCCCACATGCCATTGCCGTTAAAAACCTGTGCGCGGCAAAACCCTGTGGGAAAAAGCCAACGTCATAGGAAAAGGTTCAATGCATGCCTTTGCCTTCCCAACTATCCAACCCGACTTGCCAGTGCAAGGGGGGGGTCTTGTTCATTTGCACGCTCGGGGTGCTCGTTCGCTCGCAGCGCTCGTTTGGGTCTTTAGCACTCAGAGTGCTAGCTCAAGGCGGGGGTCTTTGAGCTTATGAGCTCGTTCGGGGGCATGTAAGCTCGCTCGGTGGCTTGTAAGCTCGCTCGGTGGCTTGTAAGCTCGCTCGGGGCCTTAGAGGCCTGGCTAGGAGCATGTCGCTCGACATCTAAGACTTAGCAGATCCGGAGATCTCAATATAGGATTAGTAGGTCATTTAGAACAAGCTAATAAGCATATAGGAGGGGGAAATAATTATTTCCGACGTCGCTCATATTGGCTAATAATCCGTTCCGCCCTTGGGGGATCGTCCGACAGTGTAGGTAGCGAGGGAGGGGTGATTAGACCCAGAATCACCGGTCCCTTTTGTCAAAGCGAAGTAATGTTAGGGGCGAGCTAGCGATCACGGTGATATCTGTCGGAATATCGATATATAGGGATAAAATCACTTGCTCGGGCCTAACTGGGTGCACAGTGCGAAGAATAGTAGCTTCATTCAAAGTAACCCAGCGATACAAAACTTCGCTCGAGTCTTAGAGAGTAATAACTAGATACAAGAAGTGGGCATATATATAGGAAAGCGGGGTTGACTTCAGGCCACCCACCATCGGGTGAATGCCAGCCCGGTCTGCATAATCTCAGCCGTAACAGAGTGTAGAGGGTGTAGAGGAGTCAAACATAAATATCTTTTTTGGGAGATGGAGAGAGATAATCCGTTTGTGTTGGATTCAACAATGGTATAGAGTTAGGTCTTTTAAAGTTTTCCCGAGTATGAGTATGGCTCAATAGTATATAGATATCTAAGGACTTTGTTATAGTATATATACAATATTTGTGTTATGGATACTTATGGATTTCAAATTATTTGAGTTTCTGCAAAGTTTGCCACATAATCTGGCTCAATGGTCTAGTTGTATGATTCTCGCTTTGGGTGCGAAAGGTCTCGGGTTCAATTCCTGATTGAGCCCTTTTGAGTAAATAAAAAATGAGAAAAACGAAATTCTTTTTGTTCATTTTAGTCTTCATTCACTCTTGTTGTGATGTATGTACATGCTGGTACATCAATAGTGCCAACCAGACTAACATCAATATAAAACAAAGTTTTTCGTACCCCTGCATAAAGTTTGCAATGTAAGTCTTACTTACATACTACCTTGTACGTAAGTAGGCCCTCTATCTAACCCCCCCAAAAAAAAACAAAAAAAAACACATCACTCAAAAACGCCCCTGCGGCTCTAATTCGTCTTACTGCATGACTCCCTCCCTTCGTATGCTGCACAAGACAGATGACAAAATGCCGATAGGAACCTGAAGTACGCCAAAAGGCCAAGAAACTCGGACTAAACTAAGAACCTCTCTCTAGTGTGCGTGAACTACGCAGGGACCTGCATACTGAGCTCTCTCCCTGTGCTTCCGTCTACTAGCTGTAGTAAGCAAAAACAAAATGAAAAACAGAAAAACAGAAAGACAGAAAAACAGAAAAGAAAAACTAAAATAAAGCCGTTGTCGACAAGAAACCATTACACCGATACCCAAAGACTAACCGAAAGCAAGCCACACCACACCACACCACACTCCGTCCATAATATCACCACACCACACTCTGTCTACAATTATACCTCTCCCTCTCATGAAAAACAAGCATCAAACCCATCTTCCCACCTAACCACACACGCAAACTTCTCAAGCACACACATAACCCTCAATACCTCCTCGGCCCCTCCTGCCCCCTCCTCCACCTCCTCAACTCGCTCGTCCCCTTACTCCCCTCCCCACCCTCCCCCCTCCTCTCCCATCCCCCCAACCTCACCACAAGACATGTACTATTATCCCCTCCTCCATTTCCTCGTCCCACCACCTCCTCCGCAAACTCCACCACCGCCCTCGCCCCCTCCTCCGGCGTCCGCTTCTCCTTGATAATATCCACAATCTCCTGATCACTCAATACCCCACTCACACCATCACTACACAGGACCATAAATGCCCAGTCCGTCCCCTTCAGCTCCCGCCGGGTCACCTCCGGTTCAGCGGTTACCCCAAGTCGTTTTTGAGAAGCGTCCCCGAAGGAACGGGTGTTTGCAAGCACCCCGAACCGTTCCTCCCCGAAGGAGTCGGAGATGAATGCTGAGGCGTACCGGCGGAGGCGGCGAGCCTCGAGTGGGTGGGAGGGGTGGTGGGAGGAGGTAAGAGGGACGGCGTTGCCGGTGAGAGTACTGCTGAGGAGGATGCGGGTGTCGCCGATGTGTGCGGTTAGGAGGGTGCTTGTAGCTTCCGGTGACCAGTATGGTACGTTTGACCCTGGTCTACATAACAAACCAACAAATAATCAGTCTAGTCCATTGCATACATGGTGGTGAGGAGGTGGGTTAATGAACTCACGGGGTAAATATGAACGCAGTACTCGCTGTTGACCCGCTCTTTGCCTTTTGCGATGTTGACCCTGTATCTACCCCTCCCGCCCCCGCCTCGGCCTTCCCTTCCTCCATAGCTAGCGTATTATTCCTCCACTTGCCCGTAATAAAATCTAGATCCGCCCGTAGAAATGCATACGTAAGAATACTTTCCCAACTCCCATCCCCGGTAGCACTAGCCGGCATTCGTGACGCCGAGGGAGTAGATGAGATATCGTCCCCTGAAGATTTCGGAGGCGCAACACCTTTCGTATCGCTCTTGACTGGTTTCGTGGTCGTCGTTGGCCCAGAAAAATTAGGTTTAAACCTGCGAAAGTACCCACCGACAGTCTCCTTCCATTCAGAGATCAGGTCTGCTTGAAGCTGCCTCCGATGCGTTTGCTGCGATAAATCTTCTTCCAGATTCTGTCCCACCGTCCTCCCCGGCTCAACCTCCGCCTCCGCCATCGACGACGAAGGTAATGCATCGGTAGGATAAAACTCCTTTGCAGCATTCTCGATATACTCATGCAGTCTACTTTTCAAGAATATACTACACTCATCCCCGCCATGTCCATCAAAAACCGCATAGTAAAAGACTGAATTCGAGGGGGATGAGGAGGGAGAGAAGAAGCCTGACTTATCTGTGGATGGGCCGGCGGTGGCGGTGGTTGCTTGGATGAGGGATTGCAGGGGGAGATCGAGGACCCCGGCTTGGGACCAATCTTCGTTGTAGGGGCGGTTTCCACGGGAGCGGAGGAAGCCATAGTGCTGCTTGGCACTGTTGAGGGGAATGCGGACGATGGTAGAGGAGCTGGCACGGCCATTGTGCGAGGTGGAGGCGACTTCGATTGGGGGGGGCGAGGCCTTTTTTGGGGGGGCGAGGGCAGTGGTGAAGTATTCGTGAAAGTAGCGGCGGGAAGAGGGCGTCGGCAACCGGGATGGGGAGCTGTCATAGAAGAGATGGGACGAGTTTGGGGAGAGGTCAGAACCACTGGTGACTGGCCGAACACTGACTCGCGCGGAGGTGCAGTAGGTTGAGATGAATACTAGAGCCAGCCTTGTTAGCACCCGTCAACGGCTGTTCCAGCCAGAGCTACCCACAGTAAGTATCGCCCAAACCCCATTGCACGCGCCTCTCACCGCTCGTGGACGTCAAGTAACTCCCCCGAAGCGCCCTCGTCCCAGACCTTGCAACCCTGAACACGCCGGAGATACTCGGTGGGGGCTTAACCATCGTAGCAAGGACCTTGTCGAAAGAAGCGCGAAATCTGACCCGAAGGACAACTGGATGAAGTAGATTAAACTGAGATCCCCCTTTTGTGGCCTAGAGGTAGCTTAAATAACGTCAGCCCTCGTACTCAGCCGCAAGTCGTCAACTCGGAGTAACGTTTGTTTTTGGGGGGGGGTGGCACTCACTGCTCCGGACTTCGAATTGGCCTTTTCGTTCGGCAACGCTCTAGGCAGCACCCATACCTGTATCCAGCCAAACGCTGGTGTCGAGGGCTGTCGAGGGCTGTCTATGGGAGAGCAGAGGGAGACTTTGAAGCAGCTACAGGGCAGGCAAGAGGTCATGGGAGGGCCGACGCCGGAACGTATCGTAACGAACAGTTGGTCAGGAGCGAAGCCGCAGGGCGATTGATCTATACAACTGGACCGGGGGACATGGCCGGGTAGGGTCGCACCGGAGAGCAGCGGGGACGGGAGGAAGAAGGGTTGGGGGGGGGGGCCGCAATTTGTGCAGGTTGCTGCAGGTTGCTGCAGAATGTCTCTAGATCTTCGGATTCGACTCTACTTGGCGGTCTCTGGGAGGTGGGGTGGCTTGGCGTTCCCTGGGCGGCTGTCTTTCCACGCAGGTACATACATACATACATATAGTATCTACAGTACTGCATATATGTAAATACAAACAGTACAAGTACATACATTAGTGTTATCTGACATTGGCATGTTTGGGGGAAGGGCTGCATTCACACAGTCTGAGTGGCCCTTTGAATATCTGTGGAGTCTATAGTGGTGCATGTGCATACATTGCATACTGTACTCCGTACATACCCGTACATACCTTTGCCCGTCATTTCTGTAACCCGTATCATAAGGTAATGTACCTTGCCATTCATAACTCTGTAGCACTCGAATCAACCCAAATAGAATTGCTCTGACCAGCCAGCTGCAGTAGAATATTGCGGGGTGGGCGCCTGCATTCTATTTAGGGCGTACGCAGCGAAGCTTAAACCCGGGCTGCGCAGCCACTACACCTTGTCGACGCCTCTCGACGCCACCGCTCCACAGCCGGCCTCGACCAAACGATGCCTGGGCACAGAGCACATCCTATTCCTAGGCGTCCCGTCCCATAACTGGAATGTGTTTGACCTCTTTAAACCGAAATGGAATATCTCAGCTTCCAGCTGGCCAGGGACTACGCACCAATCACCATCCCTCTCCCCGGGTAATCCCACTTGAATTTCGTGGGGGATGTAGCATATTGAAGGCTACAGCCGCGTGCCATGTCACACTGACTCGACAATATCACCAAAACACAGATTGTATAGAGATCGACAAAACGCTGTGTACGTGATGGCGATAACTGATGGAATTCAAGATAGAAAGCCTCGCCAGGCCAATTATCATGGAGTCTCTATACCCTTCCAAGCTGTCTTCCAATTAGAATCTCGAATTCTAATGATGGTCGAGGTCACCAAACACAGCAGTATGCGGCATCGTGACTTGAGCAATCAACTCACGCCCAGAGCGAGTCACAGCAATGCAGCGTTCTCGGGAAAAATATGTGGTTTTGACGTTGGTGATGGTTGAATTATACCCACATACCATTTGCCCATCTACCCAATACCCACCTACCCAGATATATATATATATATATATATATATAATTTCCATTTAAACCCCCTTTCACCTCTCGTTTACTTTCAGAATCAAACCATTCACTTCGAACGAGCGATTCCCAAACAAGGCCATCATCAAAACCAAACCACCCCCACATCACATATTCTATTTCACGCTTTCTTCCCTCAATTTCAAACCCCAACATTTCCACAATGTGCCAGGAACAATCCTTCATCCACCCTCTCTGCCACCACTTCACCACCCGCCGCCTCACACGGTGTTACCCCCGCGGCCGCTCCAGCCAATGCACCGGCAAGGCTATCGTGTCTCAGCACTGGGCTTCTACTCAGCTATGCGCTTCCTGCCGTGCAGCGGGTTATCCCATTGGTGAAGTCACTACAAATCCCTCGCAACTCCATGGGCTACTGGACCGTACTATTACCCTTGGTATCCGTATGGGGCAACTTGGGACCCAGCTATCGGATGGGAAAGTGAGAGTAGTTGGGAGACGGGGATGCCACCACCGTATACGCCTAGCAATACTGGGGCCACCGTGGGCGGGGGAACTAGTACACCAGCCACACCAACACCAGAAGCACCTACCAATACCACTACCCCAGCACGGCCACCCCCTGCACTAGTAGCAGCCAACTCCTGGGCACGCTTCATGTCCCACACACCTCCCCCTCCTGCCCCTCCTGCCCCTCCTGCCCCTCCTGCCCCTCCTGCCCATCCTGCCCATCCTGCCCCTCCTGCCCCTGCAAGACAACACCATTGGGAGCAATACTTATCCCACATCCCTGCCCCTCCTGTGGGAAATTCATGGAATTTATATCAAGCTCCACAAGCACAACCAAGTGACAGGGCTAGCCTCACTACCGCACCAGCTGCGAGTGGTAATTGGAATGGGTGGGGTGGGTTGATGGGTACCCCAGCTGCCCCAGTAGTAGGTGCTGCTGGCGAATCAGGAGGGAACCCCTGGCCAGCGTTGACTAGAGGAAACGGAAATGCGGTTCCTTCTGCCCCGGCTGCACCACCTGCGGCTAGAGGACCTGGATGGGGTACCTTGAACGGTGGAAGTGGAAGCGCAGCTTGTGCTGCGGATGCGGAGGCAAAGGACCTAGGTGATAGTGGGTGGGCGGGATTTATAGTTAGGAGCTGTAGAGCTAGTCAGGAGTAGGATACAAGTTCTGGTGCGGTGGCGTAGGGTGTGGAGTATAGGATATAAATGATAGGATATTGGAGACCATGGCCACAGACAATCACGAAGCTGGTTAATGCCCCTCCCTAGATAGGGTCTGAGGGGTATGTTACCATACCGTTTTGATTGGTGGTTTGTGGGTTTCTTGTTTTGTTTTTAATTGCTTGTATTTTTTCAAGGGGAGGGGTTGGAGGGATGAAGTCATGTTTATCCATACATTCCAGTCGTAGTTGATTATTCTATGGTTTGCATTTGTTGTGTAGAGTGTGTTATTATCTATGTAGTAATCTTCCCTTCGAAATGAGAATCTGGCAAACATTGGTATCATACTACTGAGAAAAATCGTTTATTTGGTGAAACATACTTTCTTGTAGTCGTGTGCTCTTGTTATCTTCATTCCTGTGCGTTTGGATGTTTCCAAATTCATGGTAATAATAGACCCTGTTTGTGGCAGTGAACTCTATCTCTCTCTATTTCTATTGATATATTGATAAAACTCATATATATACAAGTATTTATATAACTCGAGAATTGAATATCTTTGATTTGGTGTATATACAGTAATACATGTGAAATATAGAGTTATATATCTGGCTGGGACTGGTTAGTTATAGTGAATTGTATTATGAATATGTAGTAGGTTTGGTAGATTTTGAAATTATTGTTTTTATATATATGACTTTAAGGTAGCCAGCCATACAGGGGTCGGAGAAGTTGGTTTTGTCTAGATTTGAACTGAATTTAAAAAAAGTTAAAAATAAAAATAAAAAATGAGTTGTAGATCGATAGGGTAGAAAAAGAAGAAGAAGAAGGAGAAGAAGAGACTAGAAGAAGATAGAAGTAAGTAGAAGTAAGAAAAATCAGGAAGAACATAATACAACAATGAGCTCATTATAAAGGAGGAGAAAAAAAAAGGGTAAAAAAAAACTTTCCTACAATTATATAATAAAAAATGTGATAAAAGTCGAGGAACCTGAAAAGAAGAGGAAGGAAGAAAAGGAAGGAAAGGAAGGAAAGGAAGGAAAGGGGGATAGAAAAAAAAAAAAAAAAAAAGGCATAAAAAAAATATAGGCTAAATAAAAATAACCGAGGAACTGGCTTTGGGTTGGGGGGGTGAAGGCCAGCCGGTTGCTGAATTTTGTAATGCCTGTTGGATGGGTTCGAGAGAATAGTGACATATTCATCAGGGAATTTCGGCATAAAGGCAGGACAATGGGATGAGGGATATCACGCATATATCAGCGCTATCGGACATAAGGGTCGAGTTGATATTGAAGGTTAGATAGATATCTGTTGTGCGAGGGTGCTTGCGATGTGGTTGAATTCACGTTATTAGCGGTTGTTGTGTTGTGCTGCGAGAATGTGCAATCTCAACATGATTGTATTGCTAGTTGTTGAGCCCCGTGTTCTTCATTTTTCGTAGAATGTTGACTAGCATATGGATTATGCTTTGTGTTAAGTGGTAGCCGTTAGGGCCCAATATTTAATGCCTTCTCCGTCTCAGCCATACCACTCCGGGTACGTTTCAATTTATACTTGGTAGTAGAGTAGCAATGCCATATTATGAACCGTACCGATGGTCTCCAGGTGATCCACTCCCAATGCCTTCTCCGTCCCAGCCAATGCTCGCTCACACCACTCTGGTGCGTCTTCATATCCTCCTTGGTGGTAGAATACCAATGCCATATTATGAACCGTACCGATCCACTCCCAATGCCTTCTCCGTCCCAGCCAATGCTCGCTCATAGTACTCCAGTGCGTTTTCAATTTATACTTAATGGTAAAATAGCAATGCCATATTATGAACCGTACCGATTGTCTCCAGGTGATCCACTCCCAATGCCTTCTCCGTCCCAGCTGATGCTCGCTCATAGCACTCCAGTGCGTTTTCAATTTATACTTGGTGGCAGAACAGCAATGCCATATTATGAACCGTACCGATGGTCTCCAGGTGATCCACTCCCAATGCCTTCTCGTCCCAGCCAATGCTCGCTCATAGTACTCCGGTGCGTTTCAATTGTACTTTGGTGGTAGAATAGCAATGCCATATTATAAACCGTACCAATGGTCTTCAGGTGATCCACTCCCAATGCCTTCTCCGTCCCAGCCAATGCTCGCTCATACCACTCCGGTGCGTTTCAATTGTACTTGGTGGTAGAATAGCAATGCCATATTATGAACCGTACCAATGGTCTCTAGGTGGTCCACTCCCAATGCCTTCTCCATCCCAGCCCATGCTCACTCATACCACTCCAGCGCTAATCGCCGGATATGGGACTCTCGGACATAGGAATGGGATTAACTTGCTGGCGGTGGCCTCCTTTTCTTAGGGATGTGAGGTGGGTATTGTTGACGCAAAAGGACTCACAGGTGGGATTTTGCAGTAGGGGCCGAGTTATCGGTGGTCTCACTCCCCAGCTAGAGTATATAGGACCCTTGAGGTTGGGGCGGTTGACACAACCCAAATTAAGAGTGACTGACTGATTTGGCCGCAAAAAAGAACCTTATATAGTAATTTTGCACCCAGATTGTAGTCCTGGTCCTGTATCCGTATTTATATTTTAAGAGTCTAGTTCACAGCTTAATGTTAGCAACTTTTCCAACAACAATTATCAGATGACTGAAAGAAATCATTGCCATATGACGGGTACCGCAGAAATGGCATACTTTGAATTCGTAGCATCGCAAATTTGCCTTTGGAGAAAAACTCTTAGTAAAGGATTCATCATGCTTTGTGGTATTAGTACCTGTGGAAGCGGTCGTGAAATGGACAATACAATGCAGATGCATAAAAGAATCCGTCTCTGGACAGATAAGTCTTTGATACTGCAATGTTGCACCACGACCCTCATTGGCCTCTGCAGCTTTATAATCTGCTGGATCAAAATTTGAGCGGGGCATCTTGCGCCCTCTGGCTTATAACTTGTGGATTGGGCATGGATGAGGATGGATGGGCAAGATGACAGAAGAGTGTGCGGAGAAGTGGGCCTTATACCAAGAGTTAAAAATGGATGATTGGAGTGACGTATTCGTTAGGTACAAGCGACCAACCGAGGAGGAGAAAGTCATGTGCCGCTGCCTGTAACCGAAATGGTTATAGAGCAAATTTATTCAGGCCGTGCACGTGACTCGGTGAAACGACCACCGATATACTGTACCTATGTCCAGAACAGGCTAAGCGCTCAACATTTATGCAGCGAATTGTATGGGAAATTTCCCTTACGCCACGTAAATCGGCAAATATGCATTCCGATTCTTGCCTACCCGTTCTCCCGTTGTTTATACTGTTGTCTTACCCTGAACTATTGAATTGCTGCTTCACCACACTGACAACCCACAGCTTCCTGCGCCACCTGAGGGTACTTTGTGCCTTATATGTATTTCCAAAATACGAATATAATTCCCCTAGGAGCAATAATTCCCCGGGGCGCGCCCTTAACATACTCAACTCCAGGGGGGGCGAGACATGGCACATTTTAGAGGAACATAAACCCTCTAAATAACTCAGTCAAAACTAACTCCCTTGGTCAGATCCTTTCACTTTCTGAGATTCTCTCCTTCTTCCATCAGAAAAGCTTCCACCGGCTGGTAACTATCATCATCCACATCCCACCTCTCTGGCATCGCATCTGGCCCCTTATTCCTCCCCATTCTCCGCACCTTTTTCCGGATTTCCTGGCTGATTCCCATGTACCATCTCTATCATGCTATAGAACTTCCCCATGGACTATTATAATCATCAATCGTCCCCTAAAACTCCCCCAACACAATCGCCCTCCCACTTGCCGAACTTGTACTACCACATCCACTGGTGAGCAAGAGTCCTTGTCAGTTTAGAGACATAGGTCGAGCTTATGCAGTAAGTGACGCTACAACGGTTGGAAAAAGTGCACAAGGTATCCGAGCGCAAAATAGGGTGGATGATACGGTGCAAACTGATCTCCAAGAGTCCATTTTTTTTGAAAAAGTATAACGCTAAGGATTTACATTGGTGTCAACCACCACATCCTCAGCCAAAACAACATATTCAACCTCTTCATCAGAATCCAACTCTTTTTCGTACATGCAGTTGATGGTCATCATTACCAGTTGGACAAAGTGAAATACCAGTCTGCTTAAACGCCTTGATAATTGTATCTCGCTTATGTTCATGAAGCCATAACCAGGCAGCTGCCACTGCATGTGTAATTGCAATTCGGCGATGTCCAATGCTAGTATCTTCATCCTCATTTTCCAATATTTTCTCCAGAATAAAACACCTATTTTTGCGCTCGGATACCTTGGGCACTTTTTCCAAAAAAAATGGACCGTTGTAGCGTAACTTACTGCATAAGCTCGACCATGTCTCTAAACTGACAAGGACTCTTGCTCACCAGTGGATGCGGTACTGAGGATTTGTGTACGAAAACATCCAGACTCACACATAGTAACAGTAATACCAAACGGCTTAACTTCTGCTCTCAATGCCTTTATAATAGCAGCCAAAGCCATTTTCCCTGCACAATACCCCCACCCAGTAGCCAGAGAGCTGCTAGGCCAACCAGCTACACTTCCCATGAACAAAATTGTTCCGCCCCTTCGCTTTCTCATATGTGGAAGGACCATTCACGTAATGGCAACATGGCAGAATACATTGACTTGGAAATGATCCTGCAATTGCTTCGTTGAGATTTCCTCAACTCCTCCTCCAATAACAGCTCCAGGATAGTTGATAAACTAGTTGATATGGCCGTGGGTAGAGATTGGTTGGTGGATGGTTTCCCTTTGAGTTGATTCTGGGGCAAAGAGATCGAGGGTGAAGAAGCTAAAGTGAGGATGGGACTGGAGTTTGGGGGAGATGGTCGTCTCAGGGGAGCGGGAATTGCCAATTACGTAGTCTCCCCTAGAGAGGGTAGAGAGGGGGATGTAGTGCCAAATGAGCTGGCAGTGATGAATCCGATCTTTGGAGTAGCGGGATTGTTACTCTCGGTGAGGGTCATTTTTGGTGTAAAGATATAGTATTGAATAAATATATCAAAGGATCAAAATCCGAGCTGTCGATGAACGAGCAAGAGCTGTGAAGCTTATTGTGCCATATTCTGGTAACCAGAGAATGCGACTTTTTATTCCTCCTGATCTTTATTCTTTCGTTCATTCCCCCTGCACTACTTCGATATCATAATGAACTTCTGAGCATCATGTAAGGAGGCCGCAGGGTATTTTTCTACCGTAACTCACCATGTTCTCGGAATATCTGTAGGCCTGCCCAAGCCACTCTTGAATTATTCCATTGGCTTCTGGGCCTGGTATAAACTAGGCATCATATGAACTCACAAGGGTCCCGGTGAGGTTGATATCGTCCTTTCATCATTAAAATTGATATCGCTCATATCCCCACACAGGTATTGATTGCAGGGACTTTCCAAGAGTAGATCCGAGTCTGATATTGGGCCCTCTGGGGAGCTTGTAGATTTTCAGAAGTATTTGGAATCTGTGCTCACCGCATGATGGTGGCTGACCATACATACAAAAAAAACAAGAACTTTCCCTTTTTCGAGGTGGGTTACATAGTCCTCATATTCACGGGGAACACATTTTCAAAACCCGTACTTTGGACACTAGAGCGGTACATACTTACAGCTTAACAGCCCATGTACAGACAGTCCCATATTAACTTATCGCAGGTAGTTCTGGTAGTCTGGTTGTAGTACCTATGTGTAAGTATTTCTACAAATACTCTACAGTAGTCCCTGTACGACTAGCGGTTTCATACCGGGAATTGTGGTTATGAAGAGGACTTACCATATCAAGAAATCAGGTTATTGTAGGCTCTTTTTTGGTGGTGGTCATATGGTATTTAGTTGATCATGAATAGGTTGCTATGTTCCGTCCCCATACAAATTTGGGTAGTAACATTAAGGAGGGGCTAGTGCAAGCCAGACTATTAGAAAGTATGGTATTAGGTAGCCTCGATTTATTGGAGGGTTTGGACTCTAAGTAGTTGCTTTTAGTGATTCTTCGATGTCGATAGCTTGACGCAAGTCAAGCACAGTAACATCGTCAGTTGCAACAGCAATGCGCTTTCAGTCGATTTGTACACTATTATAACGAGCTCTCTAGTCCGCGTAACACGATCTGGACATGTGAAAGTGTGTAAATTGTTGGGATTGAACTTGTCGAACGGGCCAACCAATTGCAAGACAAGGATAATACGAATAAACCTAACTATAAGTAAGGATTACTATGTCATGCAGATTGGTTTGCATGCACTGACGTGAGGTGAGGGTTGCCAACAATAATATAGGACGTCAGTAGAGCCCAAACACTGTATTCCAGTCATCATAATTGAGTAAGTTGAGATGCGCGTATACAGTACAAAGCATGGATAGGGCACAATCCGAGATATATAAGATGTTTACACACTCTTTGGAAATTGACCAATCTACAGAATTAAGCCTCTCATGCACTGCATGTAGCCCTCGGCCCACCAACTTCGCCAGACCTGCAGCTAGGCAATCGCACGCACATGCGCAGTATGCAACATAAAATCAAAGGATCAGGGTCACTAGAAGATACCCATCCATGCTAAGATGGGCTGGCCGTCACTGGCTGGTAGCACCACAATTCACAAGGGACGGGTACCTTAGTCGAGTTCAGGGAAGGAAAGAGGGAACGGGTAGTTTCGTTATTTCACACGGTTTTCATTGATTGTTCTTCTGTCACACGTTTAGTTTATTATTTTCACACGCATCATTGTTTTCCTACTGGCGCGGGGTGCAGTCAGGCCTCTCGGGGTCATCCGCCAACTGGGCGGTTAATGACAGGAGGGTCTCCGCGCCATCTGAGTCTATTTCACATTTCTTCCGCCGGACCTGGCAGATTAACTTGCCTTGTCCTGCATCCACCCGGGTTTCCGGCTGGCTCCTCATGGCCCCCTTACTGGGACCGAATAGGAGTAATGAGTATATAACAAAATAAATGGGTCAGGCCGGATACCCACTTATAGAAGACTATAAGTATATTCAGTTATATGCCTACCCTTACGAGTAGGTAGTCTTGTGCCCAGTCAGACTTATAGATATCGATATCAATTATAAGTGGCCTATTTATGAGAAAAAAATTGAATCATGCGTATACGACTGTCATAAAAAGGGAACATGGGACAGTATATATAGATGAATATGTGCTATCTCTGCCTCATGAGAATTATGCCTTCGTTAATTTCACCCATACCCCATTTGCGCTGGTTGTGGTTATGGTCATCTTAAACTGAGGGCGGTCCTTTTCAATATCGATGTCATCCGAAACCTGGATTGCGCTGAACGTCTGTGCAATACGTGCCAAAATGTATGATCCTTCATTGAGGGCACGTTGTTCTGTAAATTGAGTAAATTAGTATGAGCATGTAGTGGCTCTTACCCAGGAGCTAAATCTTATGCCATCGCCCTAGATATAAATACTTACGTCCCATACATATTCGTGGACCCCCATGAAAACTTATTATTGCAGAGTTGGGAGTTAGCTCCAGCTGAAGAACCAAATGCCGCTTTGGCAATAGCAACGGATTGAAGTTCTTACGGAAGGTAACCCCATCCAATGGTCCTCAATCCTTGGCCTTTCTCATTCTCGCCCCATCGCTCTGGTCGAAACTCTGCCGCATCATCTCCGTAGAGGTCTTTCCTTCGATGCATAGAATGAAGGGACCCTTGGGTAGATGTTTCAAAAATTAGTATTAATCATATAAGTTCAAGCACGACACAAAAGCCATATGTAAGCTCGAATTCCTTGCACCTCAGTTTGCACAGCTCGGCAATAGGGGCGATCTTACATGCTATTCCTTCGCCGGCCTTAAGTAGCCAGGGTGCTTGGCCGTCAGGGCCCCCTCCAATAGGTAAGACAGTGTCTTTAGTGGCGATTCGTTCATTGACAGTCCTATGGTTTGCGCCTGCGTAAGTAGCCCCTAGACCAATGCAGGAAACCACAACCTACACAACGGGATATAGGCGGAGGGCTTTATTTCTCAATATTATATTAGTATGGATATCTACTCCCCCGATTGCAATAAAATGTCAAGTTAATGCTCTTGACTTACTCTCTTTTAGAACCCAACGTACATATGGTAATGCCCTAAGTGTTGGGTAATCAGGCAGTGGTGTACTGCCATTGTCATTATTGAAGGCCTTCAATATCTCCTGACGCAACTTGGAGTATACTTGTGGATTTCGAGCAAGGAGATGTATCTGTAATCGACCCAGCAATAGGCATCAGTAATGCAACCAATCCTATCTGATATCCGGAAAGTCATCACTCACGGCCCAGCTCAACATGGCTGACGTAGTATCCCTGCCAGCAACCAGAAGGCCAATTGCATGACTCGCTAATGCATCCTTATACGCCTTGCTTTGCGTTAAGTTTTCATCAGCTGCAGCAAGCTCGTTCAACGCAACCCATTTCTTTGCTTTGGAGGTTTCCTTGGCTCCATTGGCCAATGTATGCGCAGCTTTTACCTTCGTCGAATGGCGGCGAAGGGCTTTCTCCACATAAGGGCGAACGTATTCGAAGTTGGTTTTGCAAGCTTGACTGTACTTTATATTCATTTCCCTAACACGTATGTATATGCAAGGCGGTTAGTTACGTATACAAATGAGGGATAGGGCAATACGTGTAATATATGGTAACTACCCGTTCATAGTGGTGATAATGATATCGATCGAACATACCATCCAAGGTACAGCCATGAATATAGCTTCCCAAACCCTACTTGAATGGACGTTACATGGGCCGCAAGGTCAACTGCATTATTAAATGCAATAACATCATCCGCCAGCCCGGCATCTATCCGAAGCTGTATATCTGCACTCTCCCCGAGCAGGTCCTCCGTCGCCGAGTCAAATAGCAGATCAAAGATGAGTGGCTGGATGTCAGTAGTGATTGCGACTGGGTTTGATTCTCTGATTTCTGCATTGGTCAATGGGAATGGGTATGCCCGGGCTAGAAACCTCTCAACATGTTTTTCAAGATCAGTAAAGTTTGCCACCTGATCTCGTACAAACTGGGGCTTGAGCATGGCCCGAGCATGTTCCCACTTGGGCCCATCCACCATGAAGATGCTATGATCTCCGAGGAAGGTAGATGCTGCATTAATAAGTGGTCTTTTGGGGAAATCTAGTGTTCCATCAGTTAAAATAAGACCCTTGACTTATACCAGTGATGACTTCAATGACCGGGGAACCACACTTACTTTCAAAGTGTGTTGACAGGACTGCCTGGACAATTCTTGGTTCACAAGTTATGTACTTCATATGCCGAAGACCGCTAACACCTAAGGTGTGTCCATACTTATTAAACCGCTCATCCATGAGGGTTGGTAGATCATTCTCTTCATTTGCTCTCTTTTCTTCTAATATCGCGTTTAGTCCCAGGGGCCAGCTGCCCAAACTGTATGCCACAGGCTGGCAGCCATGTTCCCTTACAAGACGACAACGCTGTAGCCACAGGCGAATCGTGGATATACCCTCGAGAACCAGATATACAGCACATAAGACCAAGATTAACTGTGCTGAGGGATGTGAGAGCAGCGCTGAATGATATGAAATTTCTTGCAGAGTCATAGCTACCTATAGTCACGATGCCGCGACCGCTTTGATGATGATGGAGCTCGAGCTGGTACTGGCTGTCCACTGCCAGTGAGTATCTCACACCCTGAACAAGTGAGAATTGAGTCCAACTTATATATGAGGTGTAAAAACGATCCGTGCAACATATCCGACGTCATAGGAGCTCTTGAATACCAAATCCGGTCCCGGCAGCCTTGCTACAGTTAGTTTGCTACGTCCCCTCGTAATCCAGGGCTGAAGGTAGTGCAGGGGCTGCTAAAGATTAACTCTAGTTTCGCCTTTGTATACAGTTACCCGCTATCCAAACTAACTATGCCTATGGCTAAATGTAACGAGAACACGTTTATATCTAGGCACTGTAGTACCTAGGTATTTACTTGAGGCCGTTGGCCCCAGCCTCGCACTCATTCACCCACCCTACTAAAGTAATTTCACACCACTGCTCGCTAGGAGATTGACCAATCAGCCCTTAATCATGATTGGCATACGCAGCCCTCGGGCATTTTTGTCTATACCTCGTTGATATTCTAAATATTTTTTACTTGCTAGAGGTGACATATTTTAAAGTTTATAGGTAATTTAGGTTATTTATTTTTTGTGTTTGCAGCCGGTGTTACGCCCTTGGACGATCGCTATCCCAATTCAACTTGCCCTATCACTACCCCAATTCCAATACGGGGTAACTTATCCCCAACTTAATAACCCCACCGTGTATCACTGTAAAGTAACTTTTATACGCCTCTAAGTAGCACCATTACCGTACGACCGTACGATAACGGCGTTGATGAAGAGATATTGACCAGGTCTCTCTCTTTCTTTACGTTATTCTCGTGCCCAGACCGATTTGCTACCCATCAAATAAATCGGTCCGGGCACGAGAACAGCGTTTTGTTTATCTCCCTGTGTTGAGAGATCAATTTTGAGGTTTTCTTTGTGTAGCTAATTTATTAGGGAGGTATCTGGCCTTGTACGTAGATACGGGGTTGGGATAATCTACTGGGCTCACGCCTGGAGTTACGGCCCCTCGAGTTCTGAGTTACTGTTACTCGAAAAACAAAATGTCAGGTCTCGCACTAGTTAGGTTAGCGTACGAGAACACCTACTACCCGTGGAGCTCTGGCTTGAGCTGTTCCAACCGGATTAAACTAGACCCCTTCCCAAATAGGCAATCTCCTCCTTCGCACTATAACTATTCCCAAAGCTTAAATTTAAAATATCATATTTTAATTCAGGATCAATTGTCATTATAGGGATTAAGGGAACCCCAGTTCCCTACAACGACATCGAAATGGTTCTTTTTTTTCCTGCAGTATGCATAGGAAGCATTAACCGCCAACTTAACCATGCATCCAGCCCAGTTTGAGACGCCCAAGTTTCAAACCTTAATTCTCAATCGATAGGTTATTTCTGATCATATATAACGCCATCTTCTAGCTATGAAGCCACGGAATATGGCACCTTGGCGGTAAGGCATCAATATCACGATTCATGAGTACACGTTATGGATCATGATACCCCGGATCCACCAAATTGCATATCTGCCAACCTCCTAGCAGCTGGCATGACGTCAAATAGAATTTCATCAAATTCAGATGTTATTCATGACATAAAGTATCATATGCTTGTCCATGTAAGCAGCGACAACTGCCATAGTATTTTATGCTAATCACATGGAATATTGTTTTCCCGAAAGCCAGATCTAGTTTGGATATAATGTAATGACGAGGCCCAAAATGAGCAGAATTAAGGGTGCGTCTGTGGCATACACTGCACGCAGGCAAGGCAAAGCTATATTACCGTTGAATTAAGTTACAGAATCTATCTCACGAAGGCCCAGCAACTCGAAAGTGTAACAATAACCGGAACATGTGACATCAATCCCTTGTCATATGCTAGATTAGGTCAAAACGAGTACTGATTTGATCAATGCCCCTTCCTATGACTTTCGCCCGCTTCACCATCCTCTTCGTTTGTTTCGTCTGTGGTCTGCTCATAAAAGGTCTTTGCCGAATGCAAGACATCACCACTACAGCATAGTTACTGGTAGCCCTTCCAGCGTAAACTATGTCGACACCTCCCTCACCAACGGCTCCCTCCGAGTCCTCGCCAAGGACCCGTTGTTTAACTTTAAATTTTTCCCTTGGTCCTCGCGGTGAACCCCCGAGCCAACATGAACCTCTGTCAGCATACTATGCGGTGCCGAAGGTTGTTAACAGGGGTGCGACGACCGTGTCTGAAGCAGGGCTTGTCTGATTTTGTTCTGGCGAAGTATAGATGGCGGAGCGCCAATCCAGAGCTGCGCGTGAGCTTATCGCGAGTGCCTCCAGGAGTGCTTTATCCACAGCAATACGGCACACGGCTTCGGCCTCCGGCGGGAAGATCCTTGCGTAAAGGAATTCAAACCGGAGAAGTGACGCCGAACAGGCATAAGCGATGAGGTCTGTATCGAGGTTATCGATTTCCTCGACATGTGGAATCTGGGCAAAGTGGAGATCTTTGAACACCAAGCTGTCATCAGAATATGTGAGGCCGAATATATATCTCAACGATGCGAGAAAACGCGAGAGATGTAATAGGAACAAACTTGGATCTTCACGGGATTGGAAGGCAATAGGCGAGCAAAGGGGCCAAACGTCCTTGAATATTTTCGGGGAGGGTGGAGAGGACGTAGGAAAAGTCGTCGAGCGTGACAGGTGAGGTAGTGCGCGCCGCCGGTTCGGGTTCGTTGACAGTGACACGCAATTTCCGCTGCCGAAGTGACCTGACGTTTATTGTCGTACATTGCGATTTATGTAAGCGCGTTGTGCAAGTTGATCTGGTGTGAGAAGCGAGCGAAGGATTAGTATGTCAGCATCCACATTCGTGACGTGCCAAACAGACAGTGGCGGCTAGTTACCTACCGGTAGTGCAGGCCTTTTTTTTCTTTTTTTTTTTCGAAGAAAAATATTTTGTCTGGGCGTGGTCGATAACTAAGATCGATTTCTATCCTGCAATAGCTTTATCGGCAAATATCACCTATCTCCAGTATACCCCTATAATCTATACACAAACTTCACCATAAGGACCCATTTACAGATATTGGTATTGCCAGTATACACAATACGTATTGCTGTGTTTCAAGCCGAACTTTTCTCGACACGAGGGAGAGAAATTTGAACGAAATGGTTTATAGGCCTAATAGGCTAATATAGTATTTTTGACACACATTTTTCACAGCTATATGCTTTTCATATTCTGTTATTCCCCCAAAATTTAGGCATACTATCAAACCCCAAAGCTAAAGACAAATTATCACGAAAAGAAATCAAATAGCCTTCTTAGCCATATGGGCAGCCGAGAACCTGATGCTCCTCTTGCCGATGGAACTGCAGTCGGTACCAGAAGCCAATGCACCCATGTTGACCCAGGCACCGTGGGCACACATTGACCAGCTACCACCACTGCATTTAGTTTGACCAGCTGAGCAAGCTCCGCCGGTGGGTGGAGGTGAAGTGGTAGTAGAACTGAGGACTGAGGGTGGTGGTGGTGGTGGTGGTGGTGGTGGTGGTGGTGGTGGGGAACCCCCGGTTTGGGGGGGCGGAGCAGATCCACCCTTGGACCCACAGTCTCCGGTCGGGCTACCGTCGCCAGAGCCTTGGACCTGTGAACCGGGATTGGGGAACTTGACATTGATACCCTCTGGAATTTTACAGGTAGTGGTCTGAATTTGTGCCACGAACATATCAGGGAGGGCGTCGTAAGCCCCCTTATCACCGTCACCACCGATGGTAGCCTTATGGCAGCGCATGTACATCTCACGGTTACCGCTTTTGTTAAACCAGGTCCTGTAACGATAATATATTAGCATTATCTCTCTGCCCGAAATTGAAGCGGATTTACCATGCAATAGTGGCCTTGCCAGCCGGGAGACCAGTTGGAACGGTGTATCCAAGTGGGGGAAGAGAGTTTGCGAGTGGGCCACCTGCGGGTACTTGAAGGTTTCCGTTCGCTTCAACGGGACAGCCTCCGTGGAATGACTTCATAACCTTCCAAACAGAATTCTTGTTTGGTGGCTGATCATAGGTGATGGAGATTTGACAGGAACCTCCGCTGTGAACGGCAGTACCCTTAAGCAAAATCTCAGCGCCTTGTCCAGGGTTCAGAGTTGGTCCTTCTCCATCACTGCTGAACGAAGAAACCGCGCAAGGGAAGTTGGAGCCGTCCTCAGCGAGAGGAGGAAGTGGGTCACCCCCTGTGTAAACACCAGGATTGACCATGGACAAGTGCGCCTCAATCATAGGAAGGAATGCTACAGCAGTGGCAATAGTAGCGAGAGTGAACTTCATATTCAGAAATTGACAAAAAGATGGGCTTCGTTGAGAACGACTGTTTGGATTTGAGAACGTAAAAATGAAGGGTTCAATAGAAACCAGTTCTAGGAAACAGAAGGTTGTCTTGAATGAAGGTGTTGAAGGAATGTAGTGATAGTTGGTTTAGAAGAAAGAATAGGATATCGTCTTTGCCGGAAAGAGATGATCCTAGGTGCCGCTGGCGTGTGGTAGTCGAACGAGGTCGTTAGAGAATGAAGATTGTAGCTTGGGTGAGGGAGGAAGAAAGAGGACACCACGAGATTTATATTCTTTGGATACTGCTTTTCAGCTAGACATTGTCTTAGTGCTTACAGCGCCAAACTATACATTCAAACACAAGGGGTTTGCTCACTCCCGGTATGCTGGTACCAACGAGGAAACTCGTTTTAGCAAATATGGGATCAGCGTCTCGAACGGGGATACTGGTACCGTAGAGGCAATCATACAGATAACCAGAATACCCACCTGCAACTTCTCAAACACTGCCATGCGCAACGGTTTTTGATTTGCGTAGGACAATTGACGCCGTACGCTGTTGTCCATAATGTTGACAGTTTACGTTGCAACCGATGGGCATAGGGACTCGCCATGGCCATAAGCTTTCTACGGGTAAAAAACGGAGAAAAAAATTCTAGACTGTCCTCCTTAATTTTCACAACCCTAGAATTTGCTCTTGTATTTATACAAATAAGTACGTTAATGAAATAAAGCTACGGGTCATCAATACAACTAAACATAATTTTGAGATTGGTCATGGTAGAGGAATTGATATATCAACAATGTTAACGTTACCTGTTCACCAATTTTGAATCTCAAGCCCTACTATAAGTAATAATATCAATATCTGTCTACTAATATGAGACTTTACAGAACAAACACCTCTGTAGCAGGAATGAAACGTTTCATATATCTGACAGGCGCTACCTACTAAATAGGCTCTATAAAGTCAAGTAGAATTAACTAGATGATACGCAGTCCGATCCGGCAGTTTGGTTCCCCTGTTTCAACCCTTCTAGAAACACGCACATCGATTGGGTGACATGATATTTGACATGATCGATACCGCAGAAATATTTGGGCTTCAGACTAGTCCATACACTCGACTACCTAGGTAGGCCTAAGGTGATCGATTGTCGCCGAGGCTATACCTACCAAGCAAAGCTAGCTGCAAATAGAGAGCGCCCCTAAGTTTATTTTTATACACGTCAAGCAGATAACACAATAGGTACCTTTGTTACCGAGGGGCTCGTGCAAGCCAGACTACCTTTGTAGGAGTTATGGTTTATTCAACCAGACTATGTTTATTCATGTATTCGAGTTTGTAATAGCGGCCTTGTGCCAATCAGACTACGGTTAGGCTTATGGAATCACCTTCATATCTTATAGTCTTGTTGGCACAACCCCTCGTATATCTGTACCGAGCTTGAGGAACTGTTTTGGGCGCAGCGCTACAGTCAGTTCTCTCATACGTTCTTGTTTGTAACCTGAAAATCCCACCTCCTGCGTTATTGCAACACACTAACTCATGGGCCGTGAGACATAGTCCATACGAGCAGCCCTCCCTGTTCGTTTTGAGAGCCCTTGTTATCTTTAAAGTCACAGCTATCTTCAATGGCAGGCAGGGGGGCCATGTCTCACGACGGAACAGATAGTGCCCTCGGCGAGTACTTCTACCTATTACATAATCAAAATTCTGACTCGGCAGTTAAGGAATACACAGCTTGGTGGGAGTATTTATGCATGCCATGTAGCTGGTTGGCACAAGCCCCTCGTAGATGCCATGCTGTTTCAAGACTGACCGATGGGAGAGCTCAGACCTAGTCTGGTTGCTCAGACCTTCTATACCCATGCATATGGAGGGTCTGATCGAGGCGATGCATAGGATGGCAGATCATCTGATGCGGTCATGCATGTAGGTAGCTTATATCCTTAGTAGGGAAGCAGACAACTTATCACTAGTAGCAAGTACTGTAATCTCTTGCCCTACACGTTTACACGACATGTTGCATGTATACCCTCTGGGTGCATGCGCATGCTTATTGGGTGCGAAACTACGGATAGAGAGTCATGAAAGGTATGTTATAATCGGCTTAACTTGCAATTAGGGATACTGCGAGCTAGCCTAGGTAGGACATTTGCATTTCTCGAATCCGAACCTCGGTTCAAGTTTTACATGCCTACAGAGTGATAGTTGCAGCTAGGCGCGTTTCATGAAGTACTAATGTGTATCAATATCAACAATACATGTTTGTTCCGTTATTGTCCGGTCTCATCATTGCTAGTAGGTATTCATTTAGAGGAGCGGAGACTAATTTTGGTGAAAATCTTACCTGGTTTGTGATCTAACAGGTCCAACAGGAAGCCAAAAATGTTGATCTGCGAGAGGGTCAGGTCTAGAACACGAATATTTTTATATGGAGCTTCTTACCCAATAATTATAGCCGATAAAGAGCATCGTTAGCTATCGCTTGAGCATTATTATCGATAGATACTATAACACCATTACCTATCAATTCGAAGGGTTGGCTATCGATATAGCTCTCTTAAGACCGCGCCACTAATCACTTGTCACTTCTCTAATCGGGATGTTCTAAGCACAACGGAGCGGTTTAGGGAGGATATAAGTCCCCTCTAATATGAAATCAGTAGTATTCTAGACTAGATAATTTGAATTAGCCTTATACTTGTCTCTCAAATGGAGATTGGGGAAGGGATTTCAGAACAGAATGTCAGTCAGATATTCTTGCCAACACATCCATTTTATCTGTCCCAAGATCCTCTCCCAGTAGCATGATTGAACATATCCTGGTTAGGTGAATATACTTATAATCGCATGTATGTAGATCACAGAATAGTCAATTATCTTCTCAGATCTCTTGAAGAATCCACTTGTGACATTATATATCCCAGATCAGCACCAGGTACTGCGCCAAGTAGCGTGAGGTGGGTGGATATGTAAGTAGATAATTTATTCACCTATACATTCAGCTTTTCTATGTTTGGTAATATAGGCATGTGTATATTATAATTATATGATTCATAATTTTGTACATATGCGATATATGCCTCCCAAAAGGATGCATAAATACATATCTTGAGGACTAACTTGGATGACATCATGTTCCCGCTTTTTGGAAATCGTTAACTTGCATAGTGGTCGGCCGTGCACGTGGTTCTAGACCAAGGGTTGCTGGCCTTCAGCCTACGTTTGCAGAAGAAAACCCAATTGGTAGAAAACTTTCGAAGCTAATCTAATAGGCGTTGAAGCATCACGAATATCATTTATTCCCTTTGTATTATCATAATCTAAGGTACCGGTAGCAGCAGTGTTGAATCATCAGATCATCTTGCCGAGCGAAAGCCCTGATTGCTTTCGGGATATGCAAGCCATCGTGGCCTTAAATTTGCTTCTTTGGTACGTCTAGAATATAGGAAAACGGAACGTAGCCTCGTAATACAACCGAGCCTCGTAACACAACGGAGCCTCGTAACACAACGAAGCCTCGTAACACAACGAAGCTTCGTAGCAAAATGGAGTACAGTTGTGATTGGTGAGCCATGGTTTCTGGTTACGGACTTATGTAGTATGTGTACCCGGAGGCTCTGGTTCATGCAGGAATACAGGGCGTATGTTGTCAAACTTACCAGTATTGGTTGGAGTATCGAGTGTTGATCTGAAGTAGATCCACCCCCATACATATGTATACAATTCAGTGCAGCTACTCCGTAGACCATGGGATACTTCTAAAGCTACTAGGTGGGCTGGACAGGCGGGAGCCGCAATGCGGTCCTTAATCATGTATAGGTCTTAAATCAACCATACATTTCAGACGCCCAATGGGTTACTACTTTCATATATTATTAATCAGACTAAGGATACTCCGTACATAGGTAAATAACCCTAAACCATTCATTTTGCAAGCTACCATTACCCTAGGAATGCAATATATCCATATATGAATATAATATAGAAAGCAGTCTCATGCCAAGACCCTTCCGCCATAGAGTATGAACATGATTAGGTAACCTTGATGGGCAATCCAGCTAGGTAGCTGGTTGGCACCTAGGCACCTTGGAACGGAGCGAAATATAATTAACGCTTTTGGGCGTAAGTACACACAATAGGCGAATATGCGCATGCGGCGTTCCTAGGGTGTTTAACAGAAATATTCATACAACAATATCTGTTGATATTTCTAAGAAAGAGGAACATGTCCATGACTATGACCTGTTTATCTACACTATAAGTTACCTCTATGGAGTACTTACCCCGTATACGATCCCAACCGTCAAGGTCAAGCTCTCGTGACATACCGGTAGCCTGAGAGCAAGCAGAAAAGTTACTTAATGTTATATAAGATATATAAGCAGATGACCCTAGTCTAAGGACAAAGCTTACGTAAGAAATAAAGTGCTGTACGTATACGGCAATCTGATCCAATCAACCTGACTACCAATATCCATGAATGACGGACTGTAATATTCACGGGATCTCCTTTTCTCTAAAGGCACCCTTGTACGCCTTAGCTGCAATCCACGCATACTCATGTGATCGCCGTGCTAACTTGAAATAAGCAAGTGTGTGGAATATGCAGAAATAGGCCAGGTGGAACCACTGGCAGAATGCATCTTGTGGTACAACAGTGAATTCATTCGCTCTCACCCGACAATAATACATGGTCCCCTTTTGGAATGGGGGCTCTCTTGCTGTGCGCACTAAAAGGAGGCTGAGTGAAATAATACCTTGTGAATTCTTTGGCCAGAATCCGAACTCGGGACCCTTGATTTTACCCCATTTTATGTCCTCATATACCCATACCTTTCGTTCTGAGCGCGTCATGAAGATAGGGCCTGGGGATTCATATAATATCATTTTATTTTTGGATTTTCGGCCAATTTTTCCTTTGAAGTTGAGCATACACCCGACAGCTCTCAACCCTACCGCAGCAATTGGTATCGCAGTAGAACCCATATTCATAACATACTGCACTTCTGATTAGCAAGCGCTTCGCGCTGAACAGAAGATCTATATCCCCCAAAATGCATATAATGGCTGTAACACAGATGACTACAGCTTTGCCACCTAGTGCACGGAATCAGCCTTCCCGATTCTGCAACAATAATATCCCAACAATGGCCTCCAGTGCTCTGCGGAGCTATCACAATATGCGGTCCAACATTTCTTCGCCAGCTGCATCCTCTACGGGACAAACCTGTTCAAATTCATCGTACGAAGTACTCAACTCGCCCTCTAATTCCGGATCCGCACCTTCTTTGCAGCTCACTCTGTCTCACAATGGTAGTGATACCTCAGACAGCAGTTCTTGGGTACCAGTTAATCCAGCGGTAGAGCCCAGTTTTATGGCTGCGGGAAGTGCCGGTGTATCTGCTCGTCAAAGTTCTCTGAGGAAAAACGCTAAGAATCCGCAAAAGTTCCGCTCGCACTCAATCTCCCATCATTCTGGTGACGATCCTAGTGCATTTGGTTTAACGGTACAGGGTCTGCACCCACGTTTTCCAAATTTCAATGTATCCCCGGGACAGTGTAGAACTATTCCGCAGACTCTCCATTCAGAGTCTTATTGCAATCCTACTAGGTCCCAAGCAGTCTCACACCACTCCCAACCACTTGCCTCAGGTTTGGAGGGGTGGGACTACCTGTTTGATAATCAGTCGCAACCGTGGCAAATTGCCGGAGCCGAGCTGCCATGGAATGGAGGAGGTTTAGCAACTCTGGAGCAGCCTGCTGTAGGAGAAAGTTCTCATGAAACTATCCCCGTGAGCACCAGCTATTCCCAGGCCGCTACCACCAACGATGCCGCACTCCTGAATGAGGACGATTCCATAGCACGGTGGAAAGAATATATGTTAAAGCCTCACCACCAATTCAACGATCAAAAACCCTTGCTGGGAATTCCCCCTCCCGTCGGAGTAACGGCAGAATTCAGTAGTACAACACAAGGTCTTATTTGGGAGGAACCAGCAGAAGACGTTCAAATTGCTGCAGGTGTATATAGCCCAGAAGCTAATTCGAGTATCAAAACTTTTCTTGATTGCAATTTTGTGTCCATCATTCCACCTGAAGATCCGAGAGCCACGTTGGCCACAAGCTCAACGTCATCAACAGGTTCGCACCCCACTTCAAGGGCGCCCGACAGGTTGTCAATAATGCCAGTAGCTGGACCGAGGATCTTAAAACGGCCAATCGAGGGCGATCTGTGCGAGGTGCCGGAAAGTACAAAAATACCAAGATACGCTGCTGTTGAGGCTGAATTTCCACGATTTCGTTACGAGACTACAAATCGCTGGTATAACAGCGACTTGGCTTTCTTCCCACAGTACAAAGGGACTAGACATCGAGAGGTGCCAGCGATCGACGATAGTGAGTTTATTGAGTGTACAAACATTCCACAAGCACTTCTAACCGATTCCATAGTGGCCAACGCTGGGGGGACTAGTTGGCTTCCTCAATCAGCGCTATTAGGTTTAGAGGAACGCCATATCATAACCGATCCAGTGGATAGGCATAGTGTTCTTACGCATGAACAACACGAGGCTGAAGAATTCAGCCCACCTGCCGGTAGCCTTACTATGTACCATACAACGCATCACGTCGAGCCAGGAATTAACATGTCTCCACAGCTGCATGTGGGCCAGCACCCTTGTGATTCTGACAAGTTTCATGACCAGGGCTACCGCGGCCTCGAGGCTCCCATGGGTGGGCTTCTTGGTGTGAGTGATTGGGACAATAACTTCGAGGTTGGACTTTTAAACATCCCGGGCCATGGAGGGTTTTTGGGCTCTCCAGCCATTTCTATACAATCTCATACAGATGCGACTATGGAAGACAGCGCAGGCGGGGATGGAAGTGATGTTCATAGTATTCATGTTAACGTTGGGGATATCCCTAGTCCCTTTGAAATCTCTTCTAACCCGGATAGCCCCAGCCCGGCCATCACTCCAGGCCAGTCCCCAGGCCTGGTGCCAACTATACCTTTTGGCCCTGTCAGGCCACCTCAGACCCATCTAGCTATCCAGAAGCCTCACTACAGCTCTTGTATTGGTTATCCGATCCCAAGTGAGGATGCCAATGCAAGGGGTTCCAACTCTCCACTCGATAATAGTTTAGGGTGGGCTGAACAAGCTCCTGCGGCGATGGCAGTGGGTTTGCATGCCCCACCACTGTGTATTTATGTGCCGCAGCCCCAGGAAAGTGGCGAGGAATATGAGGCAGAGGCCGAAGACAATCAGTTTGAAATCGAAGATCGCACTCGGATAGGTACAGCTACACCTCTCTCACAACATGAAATTCCCCCAAAGAAAAGGAGGCGGGCCTTTTCCCCTGATAGAAGGATTGCTGTGCATGTTATGCGGAACCTTGGAGCATGCATACGGTGTCAATACTTAAGAGAAAGTGTAAGGCTTGACTGACTCTTGCCAATGGCTGCTCCTGTAAGGGTAAGGCTGACAGTCGTGGACACAGTGCGATGAGGGAAGTCCGTGCGGAAACTGCCGGAAGGTTGATGGTAAGCAAAAGATATGGGGTAGCATGCCCTGCCTGAGGTGGAGAATCACAGATGCCATGCTGTTCCGCAAAGGTGAGTTTAGGCGTGCATAACCCGAAGCACGCTCAATATAACACTCATATTTAGGAAATTCGAAGTTCCAACAGGAGCGTGCGACTGCTCTACCAACCCCCATATGGAAGTCACACATGGGAAGGAGGGAACTGTTCCTCGGTCGTGCACCTCCAATGGCGGTGAAGTACTGGGGACCGCAGCCGAAGTATCCAGAACTCAGGATCCAATGTCAGGAGTTCATCCCCAGGAAGGATGACTTACTCTTTGAGACTTGGAATGAGGATGGACAGGAGATAAAATATTATCTCCCTGCCTTTGCGGCCTGCGAACTGGAGGACGTCAGTTTGGCAGTCAGGAATTATGTGAGGGAGACATTTGACCTGTTCAAATACGATATGGTCAGTGAAGAAAATCCTTTGGTAAAATTAGTTTTCAAGGAGGCTATAAGATACACCGAGGCGCATCAGGTTTGTTACACCCTTTCAAAAATTGGGCGCTAAAAAACCAGGGCCCGCTAACCATGTTCAATAAAGTGTGCAAAAGAAAATAAGAAGGGGACACATCAGGAAGCGTGCATGTTGAAAGATTCTCTCAAAATTTGGATTCTCACTCGCCTCGCATATGAGGGTTTCGGAATTATCCGAGGACATGAAGAGTTCGGAGTAGATGTTATGAATAACCCCAAGTCTCCATATCACGGAACGGTGCCCATACCGCCTATTTTAGATCATCAGCTTGATACGGTAGGCATCCACGAGATGATTCGACTCAAAGATAACGTTCTTAAGGCGCTGAAGGCAAGGATTCAGAAGAGACGGGAGAGTCAGTGGTATGAGATCTTTTTGACAATATTCGTCCTGCTTCATAATTTGGAATATATTGCTAGAAAGCAATATTTATACACAAAGAGACACGAAAGCACGGTACGTTGATAGAACCACCATTGGTTGGAATACTAATTAATCGAATTCTTAGTGGGCATCAAACAGGGAAAAGAGCGTTGAATTTTTTAGAACAACGTGGATGGCTGAGTGGGAAACAGCCGCAAATATGCTAATCAAACACTTCCAGGTCGCCCTGAAAGGTGCTGTTCCTTTTACATTCAACTGGGAAGGTAGTGAAGATGGCAAGGAGAGTTCAGGAAGTGATGGAGCGAAAAAGAAGAGGAAATCAAAGGGAAAGCGGAAGGCAGACCCGGTGGTAGAAGCTAAAGAAAAGGCTGGAATAGATGATGCGGGAGTAGATTTCATGAAAGATGTGTGTAGGCTCGTACGCGCTAGTGGTAAGGGGAAAGATATACGAGTCTTTATTTAACTTCCTACTAACGGAGCTTCTTAGAACCCGATTTTCAAAGGTTACGCTTGGAGAGTGAAAGACGGAAGTACGACAGAGAAATGGTTTGGGTTTCTCAACTGTTCCTGGATGTGGAATAACTTTGATGGCCTATTATGATTAGGGTCTTCTTAAGGAAAGAGGAGGTAGATGTGTGTTTTAGAATGGTAATATGAGGTGTTAATTATAGGATTGTTGTTATTTAGCTTTACGGCGTGGAGTTTGGTAATGAATTCGGTTAAGAGTCATCAACTTTTACTTGTAGTCCTACTCAAAAGACGTTTTTTCTGCATAAGACGGATACAATATCTAGTATAATTGGAGTGGTGGTTCCTTCCATTATGGACCCACATTCCATATTTGCGTGATCAGGTTATTGCGCTTCTTTGGTCCATACAGTTGCCTAGGTCACACATACTAGGTATAAGCACAGGTGAGGCTGTACAGGTTGTTAGTTGGCCCTAATCAAATTATAAAAATATGACGTGCATTGACCGGTTCCCTTTCTAGGACTAGTGCACTTAGATATTGTTATCGCTAGCTGCAGTAGGAAGTGCCATGCCAAGCTGTGCCCTTCCTACTTTGGCATACGTCCACAAATAGGATTTGTTCTCTTGATTAGCCTGACTTCTGGTTTGGGTAACTCTTCAAACAGCTTTTGTCGTACTAACTAGCCTTTATCGATAACTAAAGTTTTATTATTTGTTTTTTAATACCATTTCTTTTTTCATAGCTCTAATGCTAGCTATGGAGTTGAACCTGCAGCACAGAGCCCACAATCCGTGGCCAGCCGAACGTAAACATATTCGATGGAATTGGCTGAAAGCACGGTTGAAGCCGGCACTCTCGCTATGATGACCGTAATATTAATAGGGATGCTAGCTATCACTGATGACGTCGATAATAGACGGCGACTTCATAACAGTTTGTATGTGCACGTGCATAGTTGAGAATGCGAGCGAGTTGTGATTGGTCGGTCGCATGCTGGAGGGTCAGGTGCTCCGAGATTTTCGAGCCTGGTAGAAAAGTTGGTTTTTTTTTCTATTTAATTTAATTCTAACTTTATTCTCCATGGAGGGACTCAAATCGACTCATTCATCATGTAGCAAGGTACCGACACTGAAACACTGAATTCAACCGTTGATCTTTTCACGAATGAATTCGAATATATGCACATGCATGGTCTCTGGCAAGGCACAACCGGTCGACGCATCTTGCAATTTGACAATTGCAAAGTAACCGATGGGTGCAATGATTGGTCTTTGAATTGTGAGGTGTGTTGACCGGAGAAGATGCAGACCTGCAGCGATCTTTGACATCTTGGTGTTGACATGGGGAGTTATTGGATTAATAAACCTTTCATGCATGAAATTAGATGAGATACACTAGATCTGCTTGCCTAGGTCGGTGATTTCAAAGTCACCTCATTTCAAATGCTACCTAATTAACAGAGCGACCTGAAACTATTTTACACTGTTTATACATGCCTGGGATTTATTTCGCTTCACCGGTCTCAACAAATGGATACCTGCTATAAGCGCCCAGCAGAGAATGCAGGTACGGCTTATGATTTGGGGTGGGTTACGAAGTACCTATTTCAGGTTCTATTTGATTTGCTGCTGCCTAGAAGAACATGTATAGAACGAAACACGAGGGGCAAGCCGAAGCCACCAGGCTGCAGCTGCAAACAGCCGGCAGTAGGGAAAAAGGGATAACTTCGGAGAATTTTTGTCTGAACTCAACAGAAAGTGATCTGGTGCAATTGACTCAAAGTGATTGAGACTAGTAGCTATGTTTGTCGGGAGTTAAATTACTTTAACGGTATAGGCGCAGGAACGAGAGCCTGGCTCCTGGGATTTGGGGGGTAAAGTTACCGGACCTGGACCACCAATTCTCAACTAAGAAATTATAAGGCTGAGGATAGAATATGTGCGAACCATTCCAGGAAAGTTCTTTACGGCCAAGGGGATAAGTAGTAAGTAGTAAATAAGGCTATATATATGCACATAACTAAGTTGTTGATGACCCGATAAAATAGGAAGCCGAGCCTTATTGTGAGTAAATATTGTGGCTACCAAAACGAGATGTGACAGAATGAACTATCATCGTGCCGGGGACACCATTTCGAACTTTTGGGCCTCGAGCAGTACTTGATTTAGCCGGTATGTCTGAGTTCCCTAATCATGACGAGTTCTCCACGCGCAGCCACAAGCTCAACTTGAAACGATGGTTAGCCTAGTCGGCGCTCTCCTAAGCCCTCTTCTAACTGAGGGGCCTGATAAAATATTTTCTGTTTCCTCCGGCCTCTAGCAACAGTATCTTGACCAGAGTGTAAAACATCTGTATATAGATCTTGCGCGGATTTGGCAGGACTCATCATATCGAAGTGCAGTCCAAGGTTCCAAAATTTGGGATTTATGTTTAATAAGTCTAAAATCACTATATTACCTAGATCCGTCATCCAATCCACTGGGCGCAGTGAATACGCCTTAATGTAATGCAACAATAACTCTGGCGCGCAAGGTAGTGTAAACCAAGGAGGTATCGGTAATGATTATATGTGAGCTCGAAGTGAGGGCAAAAATTCAGGCAGAAAAATAGGGCACCAGTGAGGCTCATCTAGATCATTGGGACATGTATTAAATATCATGGAGACATTGGAATATGATACATGACAGCACTTACTAGTACTTTCATGATCAGGTAAATTTACTCGAGCTGGTATCTATGAGGCAGCACGTCCGCGTAAATTGCACTGAAGCTAAACTCTGAGCACCACTTGCGCCCTCTACGTCCCAATTACAAGCAATTGTTGGTGTAGATCTAGGAGGACACTGTAGTTGAACCTGAGTGTGTGAATTTGCCTGTCGTTGTACCCACCCGGTGTGAGAGAAGTGCAATCAAACTCGGCTTCATATTTCTTTGTGAACCTTGACCGGTCGTCATGAGTTGAGCGTAGGTAGGTGACAAGTACAGAGATGTACTACCGACTGCCATGCCTCAGCACGATGGGCGGACGTCAACCGGGCAGAGCCCGTGTGGAAATTCTACTGTATCCTGAAAGCCCAACTCCGGCTGTCCCTCGTCTTCTTTGTAGTGAGCATGTACATATTTGCTTCAAGCTTATAGGCTCCTACATGCGCATTTGACGTCTAGGATGATGGTACCGTACCGCGGGCCTGGTACTGGGACGCAAGGGCGTGAATCACACTGTTTTTTATGGGCCTATGGCCCTCTGTCTACCAGTAGACTTGAAACAGTTATTACAGGGCTAAGTTAGGCCGCGGTCTGTAAGAGTGCCTATCAATGGATTGACCAATTAGAACCAAGACTTTAACTTGCAAAATGAAGGCGCGCAATTGTTCTAGAAGCTTAGGGCCTTCCTAATTCTCATAGCTTAGAAAACAACAGCACGTTTCTCCGGTTTACAACCCTGACTCGACGGCGAGGGTTTCTAAAACAGCTTCTATGGGAAGGAGTCACAATCTCAGAGCTCGGGATCATATACGACATTCCAAGCATATAAAACTACCATCTCCCCCTCGACAAACGAGATCATTATCATTCAGTTCAGGAAACAACACATATATACCAACGCCCACTGATCAACCCAAGAAGAGTAACCACTAATCCTTCGGATCTATAACCTAGCCATCCAAGCCCGCCGGATTCACAGAAAAAACATGTCTGGAATATCCAGACCCAAAATGGGTAATTGTGGCAACAACAAGCACAAGCAGCGTCACCAGCGCGGCTGCAAAAACAACTCCTTGTTCATGAGAGGTCCATTAGCCTGGAATAAGGATGAATTAAGCACGGAGATGTACGTGCACCATCTGACCACAGAACAAATCAAGGAATGCGAGGAATCAATGAGGGGATTCAAGGGTACGTATCACAAATGCTTAAATATCAAGATTAGAATTTTGTGGTATCTGACTTTGGGATTTCAATAGCATCAAACCAACACTTGGGTTATATTGCCCAAGAGAGCTTCCCCCTCCCCACCCTTGGGCCCATCCTGCGTCAAAGGAGCCAAGAGGTACACAATGTCTATGGGGTGCTGATTGTGAGGGGTCTTGTGCCCGATGATTATTCTCCCGATGAGTACCTGGTACTACATGCGGGAATCAGTAGCTGGATAGGATCCAAAAGGGGTGTCCAGACCGGAAACGCCTCTGACCCAGAGGAGCGTTATGTCGTCAGTGAGTATCTCGTATCCAACCTCAGAGATGAACAACTATTAACCATGACGGTTTGGTAACCTAGTGCATGTAACCGATCTTGATGTCAAAGAAGACCGATATGTAGCCACCGCCAACACGGCGGTGTCGATGGTCTGTGAATCGAATCTTTTCATTTCTTAAACTTCTTTAGGGAAACCACATACTAATTCTTGTGTGAGCTCTACAGCCGTTCCATACGGACTCGGGTGATGTCATCTCGTTGGCGTACTGTCAACTTTCACAGACCGGAGGGGAAGTACGTATTGCATCGCACTGGAGGGTATATAATGAGATGTTGAAGAAATACCCAAAGGTCATCGAGATCATGAAGGAATTGTACCCATGGGATATGTAAGTGCAATATCCACAGGTTATATCTTATGCTAGATGAATTCGCTAATATTAAATGGTGTACGTATTAGGGTTGGAAATATTCCAGATAGGGCTTTCCATGGGTTACTTCACGAGACCTTCGATTCCCATGGTAACCGCCAGATCACCATGATGTCAGAACGCCGTCCTTTCGTTGGGGACAAAAAATGCCCGCGATTGGAGTGTTTGCCGGATTTGACCCCTGAGCAGAATTACGCTCTGGATGTGATTCAGGAGATCGCCAAAGACTGCTGCTCTTCAATTTCGCTTGAAGTCGGTGATATTCTTTTCATCAACAATCGGGCTGTTTTTCATGCGAGGTCCGCGTATGTCGACCATTCTCGCGATCCCAATTTGAAAAGACATGTCATGCGAATTGTACTTCGCGATGCGGAGTATGGTTGGCCTATTCCGCAAGCCTTAGAGCACCGATACAAGGCTATGTTCGAGATCACCGAGAATCCAGAGGATGAATGTTGGGGAGTTTCGCCGTTCATCTGGAAATCAGGTGCCCAGCATGGGTGAATCACACGGATATTTGTGAAGTCATTATGTGAAGATATCGGTGGAAAAAAAAATAGGCTTGTATTTCTCTGAATGAGGACGGATATATTGTTAGACCTAGAATTTTGGAGAGCATTATTTTCTTTTGTTTCATTGTCCTGGTACTGCATTCCTATAGAGAGCAGTGGAATATTCTTCTGGTTGGTTTCTTAAAGTAGTTCCCTACCCTCTCTTGTTTCATATAGTCAGTTACGATTGCGGTATGTTCTGAATTTGGGTAGAAATATCGTTTGAACTGCTTATTCTTAGCATACATTAGACAAACATACACACATCAAATCAAATCTCTTTTTCAAGATGTTGGGGACGGAAAGCACATCAGATACACAGTATATTAGCCTACCTTCTTGCGAGAAGTAAGCGGAATGCATATAAAGTTGTAAGCTTAAGCTGTATGTACATTGTGTGGAGTACAATTATGGCGGTGGTTTGACGCTCATGATAAGTAGGATGAAGGTTGAGCTGAATTCGAAGGTCTTGACGGCGGACTTAGATAGAATAAATTTTCTCGCTTCATGATAAACATGACTTTTATGTCAGCCTCAGCCTCAGCCTCAGCTGCACTTATCACAATATACTGTATATATTAGTGCAACAGCTAAAGTTGCAATAACAGTGAAACCGTAGTCCCAGTCCAAAAATATTTTTTCATTGCCTCCACAAATATGTATATGTTCTGGTCCGTTCCAGGATCCGGTCCATACCGGTATGGACTGGATATCGCAACGGACCAGGCCGTTACGGTATGGCTGGATATCGCAACGGACCAGGCCGTTACGGGATTAAATTGTTCAATGTCACGGATAGCAACAAGGATTTACCACAATCACAGCGGCCACAGCGGCCACAGCGACATTAAAATTACTAAATAGGGACATATCCGATATGAAGGTAATTTTGTAGCAACATTTGGTCAAAGAACAAGAAATCATCTGCCTCAGTCTGCGTCACGTAGCGTCCACTTCCGTCATACTTCCTAGCATGAAACACACCAATATCTAGAGCTGGCAAAAGCATGAAAAAACCAATATACAGAGCCAGCGGAAGCATGAAAAACACCAATATATAGCGCCAGCGGAAGCATGCAAAACACCAGTATATAGCACCAGCGGAAGTATGCAAAACACCAATACCTAGAGCTAGCGAAAGCATGAAAACCACCAATATATAGCGCCAGCGGAAGCATGCAAAACACCAATATCTAGAGCCAGCGGAAGCATGAATTGCATGCATATATAGAGGCCGAAAAGCCATCATTTCTATATGTTTGTCTTCTCATTCGTTTCCCATATATGGGTATTTCCTCCTTTGTGCTAGGTTTTGCCAATTGCAGGAGGAGCCCCAACCGACGCGGCGGGATGATTGTAGGTAAGACATGTAATCTGGTTTTAAGGCAGCGCCAGTCGATCCGACTGTAATGGCTGGCGGCAAGACACGGCAAGTCCCTATTTCCAAGGTGTGCCCGGCTGGGACTTAGAGCTTTTCTCCTGTTCATTCCTTCCAAATAATTTTGCTCGCTCAATTCTACCCTGGTTTGCTCGCTCATTTTCTCGCTCATTTGCTCGCTCACTTTCTCGCTCATTTTCTCGCTCATTTGCTCGCTCATTTTCTCACTGATTTGCTTGCTCGATTCTAGGCTGATTTGCTCGCTCGATGGTATGCTGATTTGCTGCTCGATTCTAGGCTGATTTGCTCGCTCGATTATATGCTGATTTGCTCGCTCGATTATATGCTGATTTGCTCGCTCGATTCTAGGCTGATTTCCTCGCTCGATTCTAGGCTGATTTCCTCGCTCGATTCTATGCCAGTGGTGATTTCCTTGCTCAATTCTCTGCTGATTTCCTCTCTCAATTCTAGGCTGATTTGCTTGCTCGATTCTACGCTGGTTTGCTCGCTCATTTTCTCGCTGATTTGCTCGCTCGATTGTATGCTGATTTGCTCACTCGATTGTAGGCTGATTTCCTCGCTCGATTCGGTGATATCCTTGCTCAATTCTCTGCTGATTTCCTCGCTCAATTCTAGGCTGATTTCCTCGCTCGATTCTACGCTGGTTTGCTCGCTCATTTTCTCGCTGATTTGCTCGCTCGATTGTATGCTGATTTGCTCGCTCGATTGTAGGCTGATTTCCTCGCTCGATTCGGTGATATCCTTGCTCAATTCTCTGCTGATTTCCTCGCTCAATTCTAGGCTGATTTCCTCGCTCAATTCTAGGCTGATTTGCTTGCTCGATTCTAGGCTGATTTGCTCGCTCGATCCTAGGCTGATTTGCTCGCTCGATTCTAGGCTGATTTGCTCGCTCGATTCTAGGCTGATTTGCTTGCTCAATTCTAGCGGATATCCAGGCTAATATGGACAGTGAATTGCAGGCTCATATGGACGGCGAATCTAGGATTCTAGGGACGCGGATGTGAAGGCTGGTACAGATGGGGGTTTTGGGGCGCAGCGTGTTAGATAGCCTTATTAGATAATCGTGAGAATAAAATGGATTATTTCAAAATGCATATAATGCAGGTGAACTACAAGAACAAGCGCGGCTATGCTGGGAGACCATTTGTGTTGGAGTTTGGAATGGGATGGTGACTGCGTAGAGGGTAGAGGTTAAGGTAGACATGAATCTAGGAATATAGCATCAAATGATTTACGTTGGTTAGGCCAAATGCGTAAGGAAATATAAGAAGATATGAATATTTATGCCATCCCGGAACGGCCTGGGTAATCTCGCAATCTCGCAACGGCCCGGTCCATACCGGTATGGGGGGCCATACCGGTATGGCCCGGGCAATCCTGGAACGGCCCGGTCCATACCGGTATGGCCTGGAATCCCGGAACGGACCAGAACATATATATACAGGCATACTATGCGTGATGGTTATCCTAGCCTGCAATTAGGTTTTTGTTCTAGGAACGTCCATAGTTAGTACCCGTCCACGTGGCAAGTATATACAAATGGTAAAGTTGCATTTTCATTTGTGAACAGTGAGACTTGATGTCTTAGACTTCTTTTGTTTTATTGCATACGCATTCTAGTCACAACTAATCATGACGTAACAATTTCGCTTATGTCACTCGCTTCTCGCTTAACAAGTACGTACCAATTTTTAGCAGCGATGTAGTCCATGCCAAGACCGCTACTAAGATGTTCAGCGATGAAGAGATCTTACCGCATCCACTGGTGAGCAAGAGACCTGGTCAGTTTAGAGACATAGGTCGAGCTTATGCAGTAAGTGACACTACAACGGTCCATTTTTTGGGAAAAAGTGTACAAGGTCGAGTGCAAAAATAGGGTGGATGATTTTGATGGTCTCTTGTAGCTCAGATTGTACGGTATACTTTTTCCAAAAAATGGTCTCTTGTAGATCAGATTGCACGGTATCATCCACCCTATTTTTGCACTCGGATACCTTGTACACTTTTTCCCAAAAAATGGACCGTTGTAGTGTCACTTACTGCATAAGCTCGACCTACAGTATGTCTCTAAACTGACCAGGTCTCTTGCTCACCAGTGGATGCGGTACGTAAGTCAATGCTAAGGGTCCAATTACGTAATGACTATGTATATGCAGACATGTGGAACAGATGTTAAAAACCTTATGCATTCTTTTTGTGTAACATATTCATGCTGCAATGGGCTTGCCGCTAGCGCTTGGATCACAACATGTATTGTTCTAGGCCATTATGTAGTGTCCAACTGGTCGTCAGTTTTATACTAAAACCACCACTTTTGAAGCTCTTATCTCTTAAGAATACCTATTAAGACCACCAGATTGCATTGTACAGATAGTTAAGAATTTGTGTGAAGTGGTCGTCATGTAGCTTCTCATACAAATTTGTATGGCAACGGCATGTACTCATGCTCCCCCAACTTGCAGCAGCTCTGGGCATTTTTGGAGTGAAGGAGAAGGGAAATATTAGGTGGGGTAAATATTCTGGGTAATGCCAACGTAGTTCTAGAAGTATTAAACAATCGAGGGCGTTGGTGGGTTTTAACGATGTTCCAAGAGTAGTGATTTTACTGTAACGCTGACAACGGCCGGACACAATGGCTTTGAACTATACATCCGAGAAGCTTGTCGAGCGAACTGCTAAATATGGGGGTCCGCATTCATTCAAGATCAATATATATATATATTTGGTCTCCAAACAATTGGCTGCCATGTCCCAATCATTCGGCATTAGTATCGAATGATCGAGCATGCATACGATCAAATGGTGATACTGAGTATATAGCAACATACAATCTAGGGTCGAGGCCGATGGTACCTCCGGGCCCTAATCCGACAATAGCAATGTGTTGTCTATCAGTGACCAGCAATCGGAGTTTTAATCTTTCAAATTTTATACTCGAAGCATGTATGGGGGTCGTTGAATACAGGGGCATTAGAGCTGAGTTGAGTGGACTATTGCAGCGTGAGCACCCTATATATAGCCTCCTTACTTGTGAGTTATCGCACAAGCAATAAGGATATTGTAGAGTACCAGCCCTACCTAAGTATATGAAGAATATAGCCTATACTTAAAATGTTATCATAATTAGGAAGAGTATGCTAGTATTATCTCATCTTCCAATGGGGGGTAGATATAGTATATTGATGTCCAGACAAAATATACTTTAAGTATATTCTGACTGAGGTGCGAATTTCACTCTAATAAAATCAAGTGCAAAAATGTTTATTTTGCCCTTTATATCTTTAGAGCATACATATATCACACGTGGCAGTCGGATTGGAAACCTTCTGTGTGTATGTCATATGAAGTAATCATGATCCTAACATGTGATTGGTTGAAATAGTGGTATACGTATTGTCACTTAAACCCTATTTCACGTTAAGCTTTGGAAATGCTGAGCCGAGTTTCATGAGTTCAAACGTGTACATCTGTGTATACTACATAACTAGATTCAGGTCTGTGCGTAGAAGCTTCTTGCTGTAGGATTGGTTAATCACTTGCTTCTCAGTGAACCCATAAGTGATTCACTCCCTGCATGCTGACTGGACAATTGCTAGGTATATCTATATTTCATCAATTATCGACTAGGCCGCGAACCAGCTCGCATATGCACGCTAACTCAATACTAATCACCTGATCTATACATTTACAACTCAAGAACTACCCACCAGGATAGTAACCAAGGTAGTTAAACGAGGTTGATATAGTTAGTCTATGCTTTATATCATGAGTGACATTACATAGGCAAGATTGCAAAACCTCGAGAGAAGCTACTTGAGAATAAATTAAAAGTAGTAAAGGGATCATGAAATAGAAATTAAATTACTATGGTTGAGAGGAAGTGTCCATCAGGTAGTACTCGTATACGCCACCCAGGCCTAGGACGCTCAATAACATAAATTCCATCAATAATAAGAACTGATCTCGAACCACCACAAGAATAACAGCCAAAGATCTTGAACACAGACAGATTCAAAGCTGAGTTTCGACATGCTTACGGCCTCGGGCCCTGGGAGCTGTCCGTATCCATCCCATGAAGGATGTTTCGGGCATCGGCACCGTAATCAAGAGCGAGCTCTTGGAGAGTTTGGCAACCGTTGGTGCCCGCGGCCACGGCCTCGCCATCGTCTGCAACCTGCCTTCGAGGTGACCCAGGCTGAGCAATCACTGAATCGACTGTTGGGCTTCGTTCTCGGCCTGCTTGACGTGCAGCAAATCTATGGGTTCTGATGCTCTGAGTTTCATTCATCGCGCGGAGGTTTGGTTCTGTCAATTGGGGGTTCAGATCAGGCGCCGCCCCACGATTGGTAACGTCCGTTTCGACCGTGGTATTCCCAATCTCAGAGAAACTATCACCATTGGCGGGGGGCTATCACTATCGGAGGAGTGGCTTAAAACTTGGTCGAGACGGGCTATTTGCCTTTGGATATTGTGGGTCCAGGGGTTCGCCATCACCGGGCTTCCCTCTAGGTGAATATCGTCTGACCCGTTAACGTTACCAATAGAACTAGTATTGACGCTTGCCATTTTAGTTGTGGTTGTGTCGAGAAGGCAATATGCACACTGTAAGCCTTTTGAGAGTTTGCGAGGTGCTGGCGAGGAGCTTGAGAGGAGTATGAGCAGGAAGCTTTTTAGGACCTCACAGTTTATGGAGTTTGTGAAGTCTTCTCTTTGATGATACTAGAAAGGAGAAATATTCATGGGATCTATTTGAATACTTATATTCTAAGCCCCAGTGGATTATAGAGAGCTTTCTGAACTAACGTTCAGTGTGGGACAAACAAGAAATGTGGCATTGGCTCTCTGAACATGTGGAGGCCTAAATGCCCCTAGGACCGCTTCCTACAGTATCAGAAGCAAGCAGACGATTGAACATCCCTATAGGGAATGCGGATTCCGAACAACTGCAATATCGGCGCCCGATGTTACTGGAGCCATGCCACACAAGGCCGTCGACCTCACAAGAGGCCGGCCAACCTACCATAACATGCATATGACCATGCAGCTTTTGAGGTGAGTATTTTGATCCTAGGAGTCTTCATACAATCGTTGACGGGCTTCATTGAGCATTGCTTTTTAAAGGGGAAAGAGGGTGTCCCGGATGGTCTCCAACGTAATTCCTATACATTATACAAACACTTGGCCTCAACCTGGTTTCTAGAAGAGCTGTTACTGGCTTTTTCGTGAACTTAAGATCAGATAAGGAAACTTTAGACTACACTATGCATATTAGATACCCTCTTTGTCGAGTTGGCATTTACTTATTCTGTTTTGAGAATATATACGAGGCTGTATACAGTGATATGCGTGCATGCAGGCCACTTTGAGGCATCTGCTTTATCCTGTGGAATCAGGGAAATCCAATACGTTAATTGCCCTCGATTACCTATAAGCATAGAGTCCACAACCGCGGTATCGAATGTAAAATTTGTGACTGAGACAACCCTTCATGCTGTATGACACGACCACTTCCGACACCTCAAATACTTTTCATGTGCGATGGTTTTGCCTTGTGCGGGCTTACTTTTTCCGCCACCACTCTAGGCCAACAGCTCAAAGATTGACGTTAAGAAGAAAATGATGTTAGAAATCGGGACTGACTTACCCTCCTAACACATATACTTGATATAGAGGGAAACATTTACCGTTATATATGCAGTATGAGCCTCGAAATGTGATACCCATGCTCGTGGCGGCGCCTATACACGAAAATATGTAGCCTGGTCGCATGCCTAAGCTGTAATATACCCAGCCTCGTGTTCGGGACTACTCAACAAGCTGGCCTTTGCTACTACACGTGTCTTTTTTAATTAATTTGGTCCCAGAATGGTCTCCCATTTCCGACCAAAACGTGAGAATTATCTGAACATCGGAAAAGTGTGCCCCTAGTGACCGGCCGAGCACTTGAGGTTAGGACCCGCACGGACAGCACAAAAATCAGACTAAAATCAGGCTAGAAGGTAATGCAAAGATCAAGCATCGATCAGGATTAAATAAAGCGCACCAACAAGGCCGGGCCATCCAAACTGGTGAGCTGTGAGCATACTTGGTATGTAAAGCATGGCTATGAGAATCTCGAGCTCTTTGTTCCATCATTCCTTTTCCTATTCATGATCATAATATGGCTTTTCTTTGGAATAAAAGCCAACCCACTAATTCCTTTGATCCCAGTACCTTGACAATTTTCACAGCTTTGAGCAAGTCGATGCGGATAGGTGCACAATTTCTTGTCATAAATTGCCATTTATACGTTTAGCTGTCACTATGGCTATCTGCCACTGCCCTCATGGTTGCCCACACCCCATGCCCAGTAGGCAAAACACCGATGGAAGATCCTATGTTCAACATGAGGATCCACTCGCACAGCTACCTACGTAGGCAGGTACGTACGAATTCAACTCCCACTAGACTCCTCATATTTAGCTATGCTTTCTGTTTAGGCATGGCCAGGCAAATCGTTGTGTGGTGTGGCGCCGGCCCAAGGCTTTGGAGAAGTAACTATCTACTACTATCTAGGTAAATATCGACTTCGAGAACACCAATCTCCAGTCGCTTTCTAAGGCTTGAGCCAAGCCCAATCCAATAAACATGTGGGAGGTAACGTTCTCACTGAGAAATAGAACATCCTGATGTGTTGTTCGGCTCGTCAGTGGATGCAGTAGGTACTTGGTATTCAAGCAAATTTACGAAAAACAGACATTTACTCCGTAGTTACAGTAATTTCTTTTTCTATTTTATTCATGCACGCACTCAGAAATTAGTTGTTCATAAACATGGTCCTGGGTAGGTTATATTCTCAAACCAAGCCTAATAGCGGATAAGATTACCAGTACCTTGATTTAACTATATGCTAACCTCGGTACCGGCAATATCCTGATACATCTTAGTTACGAGGTACCCCATGCATATGCAGAACCCGAGTACCCCTGGTGGTACAGAGTATGATACTGGAATGTTTCGTCGACTAGCCACTTCGTGATTATAATCACATTCCAACTTTGCCTCCTTATTTATCATGAGTTTCACTTAAAAGTTTAGGAATAACAATACCTTTACGAGGAGAGAGGCCTACCTAGGTGATCATAGGCTACGTTACAGCATGCCGAATTCGAAGCTCTTATCACCTTGATCATTCGATTGAACTGTAAATTGGCTTGGTACGTGACGCTCGGACGGAAATACATGGGCACCCAGCCTCCCAAATATCCCATGCGCAACCAAAGCTACCTATAAGTTAGCCTTGTCTGGCCATAGAGTTTCGCTTGAGGCACGGGGTAGAGCAATAATATCTGCATGACTATAATCGTGATACATATCGATGAATTTTGCAATTGATCATACTATTTTTGACAACAAAATAAGTGAGCCTAGAATCCTGTTCTGGATGTTGATCATTATTTCACTTAACTTGCTGTGTGCTAGCTTCAGCTTGATCTAGGTCATAAGCCTCTCTGAGATAGCAGACAGATTGCTACTCACTGTATTCTGCAAAGTATCCGTGCAGATCTCGAGTTTTGAGCAAAGTGTCTCCAATTTCACCCCTACTTAAACACACTAAGTATTTTTTTAAAGCTAGACCATGATATTGGCTTACAGGGGACACGAGGCTGAGCTGTTGCAACATGACACTGGAGGGATACGTTGTGAAGATAGTAGCAGAAGTTTGGTATTCTTGACCTGTTTTACTAAATTTAAACGCCCAAGAGCCTGAGGCCGGGACAGTAATATGAACTGGTGATGTGTATTGAACATTGAGATGGGAAATATAAAGAGTAGAGGTGCTAACCTCATGCTTGCCTTAATGCCAAAGTTATCGATGTTGGAATTGGGTTCAAAGAAACTTGGAAATGCGTTGATTGGATGTACCACTGCCACAACAAAAAAAAGCATTTTGAGTTACGAAGTATGCAGCGTGATGTGAGGCAACGATCTAAAATAGAAATACACATTATACACAAATAAAAATCTAGAGACGAAAACATGAAATCTCCCATGTAGTATTTTCAGTTCCATAAGTGAAGGAGCTAGTCTTTCACTTTCCAAACCTGAATCGCAAGACCGCACCGGGCGTCCCCGTCCACTGTCTCCACATCCTTCTCATGACAGAAACCCAAACTTTCATACAATTTCTCTCCCATCGGGGTTGCAATCACCCAAATAGCCAGATCTTCTTCTCTTGCAATAGAGAGTCCCTCCCTACCAAGCTTAGTGCCGTATCCTTGACGCTGAAATTTAGGGTGGACAACCATCTGCTCGAGCTCCATGCTGCGCTCTCCGAAAGACCTACGGCATACTGTTAACAACGAGACTCTTTACCCCATACTTTGAGCTTTGTCCGGTGGTATGAGCTGCCTACTAACCTTTGGACTTCATCACATAATTTGCCTATCTTAGCTGCACGAGTTGGGTTGGTATCTCTAGGCTTCCAGACAAGTGAGGTGAGTTGGGCCCTGACAGAAAGCCAGCCATCTTCACATTTTTGTCAGATCTAATCAAGAGATATAACTTTCTAATATCTATACACGCAGGTTATAAACACTCACATTTCGCTTTCTTCCATATGCTCCTTTGGACCATTTCCGAATTTGAGTCCAGTCTCCATATAGCAAAGCCGACTATAGGGGAATCGCATTCTTTGCAGTTCGATCTCCATCGTGACATCTTCTGACTGCCACTCTCAGACTTGCCCCATTTTGTCAATTGTGATGTGAGTTTCCCCGAATTGCTGTTGTCCACTCCCGAATTGAGCTCCAGGACATCAAACTTCAACTTGGGATTTGCAGCTAATACCCGGAGTTCTTCGCGGTAGGATTTTACTGTGTCTTTTTCATATTGCTCCGCTTTCGTTCTCACAAAGGAATATACTGGAGAGGTTTGATACCCTTTTTGAGCGAGTTTTGCTAGCTGATCGATATCCCGTGTTTTTGCTTTCCGAATCTTATAAGACATCTGTTCCTGAGACATTGTGCTGCTGCCCTTTGAAATAACTAGCGATGAACCGAAGAAACGTACAAGAGCCACTCGAAACAAGCTTCAGCTGAAGGAAGAACGGAGCAAACCGTGCTTGACACCTTTCATTCATCCACTTCCTAGAACCTGCCCATTGCAACATGTCCCCATGGATGAATATAAACGACCGTCTACTCATGAGTCCACCCGGTCTGGATGTTCCGGCCCTTACCATTTACAAGTCTAACAATGTCGTATTCCGACACGTAAGATCGCATGAAGTGCAAATGAGTATTTGAGTGCCTCATGCATTCAACTTTGACAAGCATGAGGAAAATAATAGCGAACTAGAAAGCTATCTCGCAAACCGGAGAAACTGGGCTGTTTGAGGTTTTGACCGGTTTGAGACCTTCGCCATTTACCACGTTACACCAGGTCCTTGTTCACCCAAATTACGTCTAGTAGGCGTTTCAAAAGTTCCACCCCCCCAAGTAAACTGGTGCGTGTCCAAATTCGAGGTCTTGGAATAAATGTACTGAATTAAATTCAGCATATAGCAAGACCCCACGTTATACACCAATCGGGGGTTTGGAGTTTCAGCAGATCATTTAGATCCACTGCCTAGATCCACTGTAATCTTTGTCTGCGAAACTGAGACAAAGTCACCTGACGGCCCTGCTTTCCAGCCAGTTTTGAACACAGTGGACTTGTAATTCACAGCTTTGGGCCCATTTCCAATACTTCTAGTTCTTCCGCGTATAATAATACCAAAGGAACCGGAACTTTACATGCGTCACCCAGGTTTTCTTTAAGCATCGGGAGCCGCCGGCTTGTTTTGGCGAATTTGGGGCAAATTTGGGGCTGAAAACTGGAGATATGGAGAGTTCCGCTACAGTAGTACACCTCTGCATAATATGCAATTTCTAGCCAGTGCGAGACATCGAGACATCCAAGTGCCTAAGACAAACCTGGGTAGTGTGACGTATCGATATCAACTTACGGGATAGCCTGTAGCTCTACGGATATGGACCTTAGACTGTTAACACAGCAATGGCAGTGGAAGGGTGGTTACCGATTGGTGTCTTTAAATTTCTGGAACCAAGGATCGGCCATACGGCGGACATACTATCTAGGTATTCGAGTAAAGTTTTGCACCTCACGCTTCTATGAAATAAAAGACTGAGAAGTGCTTCTATCAATACGGAAGTGAAGACATGCCCTATAAAACCCAATTTATATTTATCAATTGATGGGCAAAATTCCAACCATATCTGGCTGCAGCTTCATGGCCAGAGGAGGCTCCATCTACCAGGCTAAGTGAGCATACACGTTTGTAAGAGTTGTCTCACTCCATGTTCTACTGCTGTGTATTTATGCACGCTCGAGCGGTGATAGTTCTAATGTTCTCAATTGTACATCATTATATATAAATATGTATTGTAATTATCGTATAAGGCCGCCTTCGAGCCTCAAATCCCGCATATAAACATCCTCTTTGCAATATTCAGGGTTGATTCATTAGAGTTATTTGTAGGGTACATGGGGCTTACCAATTTCAATTATCCAGATATAGGGTTAACCCAGTACCACACATACTATGGAGTTGTCATACCAGACAATTCTGCAATTGAATGTTTTATTCCCAAAGGCGTTTTTGAGTCAATATACTGTGTTTGATTGGATGCGCCAGTACTCATGCACCTCAGCCTGATGTCGATCTCCCGTAAAATTATTCGACCACGAGGCTTCATGCACATAGATTGACCGGTTAAGTTTATCGAAACCAATTTTATCCTAACCAATTGTAGCAGTCGCTGTATTGTTTCATCTCATTTGCTTTTCCGCCAATACCTGTTTGTACAAGTGGCAATGTTGACGTTTGAAAGACCAATAGAACAAGCAACCTCGCGATATGCTTTCAGTCTAGGATTTGAATCGCAATGCTTTTTTTTTCCCCGGTGTAGCTGCTTGCTATATCATAGAATAATCTCGAAGGTTGTGGATGCTGGGTAGTTTGGATCTAATGCCTGAAGTGGGATGGGCCTCAAAATTTACGTTGAAGTGATCCGTTCCCATTTGCTGTTCTGACAATTAGACAGAAGGTTTTCTTACACGCACAAGGGTGTACGTGTTAAAGCCTGGCTATAAATTATATTAACTTTCAGAGTACACGTGCCCTGGCATCCTACGACTTCGTCTATGGGGAATTAAAATTCAGGGTAACGGGTTTCTATGATCTCGGCTGGTTACATTAAGCTTGTGAGGGATTTTAAGCATGTGCATCAACCACCCAGGTATCCATTTATTTTTTTCAACTGCATGTGGCCCAAACATGCATGTAGAAAGCTTATCTCACAGTAAATCATCCTACATTTGGTTATGAACTTCCTTTGAGTTCTTCAGCATTCGACTCGATGACGCACATGGTCGACTCGGAAAGAAATAATTTCTAAATACTTAGGCGGAGGTGGTTCACGAGACCAAGAGGCAGTTATTATCTTCTGAATCATTCTTTACTTCTTAACAAATGTGAGATTCTCTTCTTCAGAGGTGCCTTGATCATTACAGGAGCAGTTCTGGAGAGTCACCCCCTCTCCCAAAAAATCTTTGATCCTTGGTATGATAAATGTGACCGCTTAATATAAGTGGATATGATATTGATCGACTTCAAATCTCCCTCAGTCTTATTGTGGCCCTTGCTGCTGGAAGCAAGTTTTGCACACCATCACACAATTCCCCGGTCCTCGTTCTCCGTCTTTGAATTATTTCTCGCACATAACCACCACGTCACGGTGGACTCCAAATTCTGGAGGTCTTACAATGGTTGAGTCAATGTAAATCTTCGTTGCGGCTGATCGACTAATAGGATGAGCTCTTATTTGGGGTTACTACGTTCATGATCATATCATATATACCAATATACCGCATCCACTGGTGAGCAAGAGACCTGGTCAGTTTAGAGACATAGGTCGAGCTTATGCAGTAAGTAACACTACAACATCCACCCTATTTTTGCGCTCAGATACCTTGTGCACTTTTTCCCAAAAAAAGGACCATTGTAGTGTCACTTACTGCATAAGCTCGACTTATGTCTCTAAACTGACCAGGTCTCTTGCTCACCAGTGGATGTGGTACTTAGTAGTGATGGCCTCGTAACCAACCGTTTAGCCCTCGACGTTCTGGGAACATCTGCTACGTGGCACTTCAGGGTAATCCATTGCGGGTTTAGTCCTCGAGCTACGCACCCAACTCAATGCAGCCAAGCCAGCTGCTGGTGCTACATAGCATGGCGCTTCAGGGTAACATCATGCGGGATCCCACAAGTATACCTTGTACCTTGACAGTGCAGGTTTGTAAACCCTTAAATATTGTGTTCATATTTGTGTTCTTTGATAAAACCCTAAATAGAGGTTCAAAGCCATCCATCTCAAAATTCTCTCTCAGGTCGTAAATTAACATGTAAGATATCATCCACCCGAACTTGAGATCCACCATAGCTACTTAATTAATAAAATACCTCAAGCTATACTTATTGTGAACTCAGAAGCGTGTACATGAGCCCCCTGAGCCACTTACAGGCCCCACACCGGTTGACGAGGAATTCATAGCAATTGAAGCACGTGACTAGGTATGCGCATGGGAGTGATGGCCTGTTATGAGTGGGAGATATACCCCTTAAACTCTAACCAATGGCCTCTGTATTGCAGGCGGGAAAGCGTACCATTTTGTAGCCACCTGCCCACTTCACAAGATCCGCCCATTGGCTGCCCATGCCATTTTCGCCACCGAGCCCAGTATTCCAAAGACTGGAAAAGTAGTGTCCCTTATTTAGTTGCTAATACTAGCAATGGACCTGCGAGGGTCATTTATCTTTGTCATCTTTCTCAGTTTCCACTATATCTGTTGATGAATATCGCTTGTTTAGCGATAGCGAGCACGTTTTTGTACTTATCTTCAAAAGATTCAATAGTAGAACAGTTGTCATATTAGCTCTATAGATTGCGGAGCCTCGGGAATCACGTTCATTGAACAGACCCTTGCGAGTAAATACTCTATACCTACACTGAAGCACAAAACTTTTGCACTCTAGACGTTATTGATGATCAACCAATCCCATCCATAGCCATCACTGATCTCGCTTGCCCGCCTGCCTCCCTTAAAGACTACGCAGAGACCATTCTAATGTACATCACAAAACTCAAATACCCTCTCATTCAAGGTATTCTATGACTCATACTCTACTACATCTCAGTTAACTTTGACTCGTACACCTCGAAGTTCAATAGCAACTACTGTAAAAAGCTTTGTGGAATGTCAAAGGCAACCATCATTGAACAGTGCACATTGTGTTTCTAATAGAGAGTCGAATATAAGTAGTATCAGAGACTTCCTATGTCAATGCGGTAAAACCCTTGAACATCAGCTTCATTAGGCCATAAACTGAAGGCTCATTCCCTCTCCATTATAAAGTCAACCTAGCTATCAACAAACTGCAATCAAAAGAGGAGTGGAAAACAATGTTTCTTGCATTTTCAGGCGCCTTAGTTTGAGTAGATACACACTCATAGGGTTTCATGGTATGATTTATTAGAGTAATACCGCAGATTCAGATATCACATTGCATGAGTTTTCGTACTGGCAATAATTAAGGCTCACGTGGACAGAACTACATAACTGCATAATATACAAATATGTAGTCTAATGTAGATTTTGCTAGTACTTTTTCAGCGACTGCTTCTTTGGGAAGCTGGAAGATTCCATTTACAGTTAGGTGGCTTATCAATTGCAGCATCAGCTGCTAAATACATATTGTTGAATCAAAGCCTAATGTGAGGCTGATGGGGATACAGATTCGATGTTTATCACTATGAGAATAGAATCTATACCAATACATACATCAGGTAGAAGGTTGCATTGCCAGTTTTGCATTATACTGTATCAATATTAATATCTGTTTTATCACAGCTGGATACGCGCATACAATCACGCCTATATTGATATACGGGACTCAGAAAACAGGTCTAGTATTTTTCACGTGAGTACATATAATCTCGGGTTGTGATATCTGAATTTGGTGATACTGGTGTATTTATGAATGAATTACTCAAAGGTACAAAATCAACGTCGACGTTAGTCTCGTGATGAAAGGAAAAAAAGTACAGAAATGCTGTGCCTCTTGTCTGCACGGTCATATTCATGCAGTGTCATGCATTGATGTGCCAACCAGACTACGAATCAACCACAAGTGGCCAATCTTTTTTTTTTTTTTTTTGAATATGCCCGATTTCTAGACTCGATGAATGCATTGCCTGCAGAAGGTGTACCGCGGCCATGCATATAGTGAGCTTTGAGATAAATCATGCTGTATAAAAAATGAGAAAAAATTCAGGAACGATATTATTAAGAGTTAGGTAAAGTACTCCCTAGCGCTTAGTTGTAAGATTGATGAAAAAAGTAAACCAAGCGGCATGGACTTGACAGCAGACAGCACTCTAGGTAATCTGCCAAACAAAGCACACGGAAAATGAAGCGAGATCTGCATAGGAACTATCCCTCACCCCAAATCTCCTACCAGACCAATTACAAACCCGCGATACCTTCCCCTGCTGGTACCTTCGCATCATACTCCAAACCCAATCTAACTCCCATCCCCGGATTTAATTTCACCTTCCACACGACCTCACCATTCCTTCTCATTGCTGCAACTGCACTGCCCCATTTCTCCTCTTTGACGTTTGTTGACTTCCAAAACGGCTGCAACTCTTGTTTCTTTGGCTGGAGCTGGACTTGAGGTTGAGGTTCAAGAGGAGGAGGAGGCGGTGCACTGCCGTACTTGAAAGTTGAAGGCCTTCCAATATTTGAGAAGAGTGATTTCCGTTTTGATTTTCCTGTACTTTGATATGATGCACTGTCGTCCTCACTAGGCGACAACGTAGATCCCAGGGGTACTGGTAGCTGTGGAGGCGAGGGCTGCACTACTACCGGCTTTGGTGCCTCTTCTTGGGCCATAATAGCGGAGAACCCCTCGACATAGACGCCAGTACCAGTCGACACTGGGTGACCCATTCTCATACTCGAGCCCTCCCCTCCACCTTCATCACCCTCGCCCATCTCAGGCTCCTCCTGAATTGCTTTTGCATTCTTGACTCCTGGTGCGAGAAGTGGTGGTGGGGCCTTCAAACCCCTGGGATAAGTGACTGTAACGACCAGTTTTGCATCTTCGCTGACTGGAACTTGGTCACAAACCACCAACTCAATCGCACCTCTATCCAGGCGATTGTTACGGATAACCGTGCTACGCCCATAGGTCGCCATCATTTCTTGTTGTCCTTTGCCCCAGGAAATCATAGAACTACCAAAGAGCCCTCCTGCAGCTGCACTCTTTTGCGCATTGCGTTTGATGGAGGGTTTGGCATAAGTGACGGTCACAGACTCGTCTATGCCAAGGGGAAGATTGAAAATACCTCCAGGATAAACGGTTCTTGGCAGTGGAGTGCTACCAACAAAAGTTCCATCGAGGGTCACTCCAACTAGCCCCTTCCTCAGGGTTGTGGAAGAGTCATTAAGAATCCTTGCCTTGAGATATGCAGCTGCGCGGAGCTTAGGCGTGGAAGCATAGGAAAGCTGAATCTGACTCAAAGCCATTGTAAGAATGGTGTGTCGACGCACAGCAGACGTTGACGTTTCAAGGTCACCGATGGAGCCATGAGTAGAGGGTATTGTCATGCGATGCGGTAATGAGTAACTGCTTGTCAACCCTTGTGTGACAAAATTCGGTTTCGGTGTGGGTAGTTGAGCGGGCTGATGAGTCGATGACAATGTTAAAGTGCGAGTGAGTGTCTCTGCCATGGAAGCAGCTTCATCCTCGGATTCAGACGACTCTTCGTTGTCATCTTCTGTGCGGACTCCTCCACCGCCACCTAGGGAGTTGAGCACACCAAAGCCTGTAGTGCTCCCACAGGGAGCACTGGAAGCCAATTATAAATTGCTAGAGCCCTTGAAAACGCCCTTTTTCATCATCATCCCCTTAGACTGCAGTGCACTGCGCCCATATTGCTGCTGCATGGGTTGGACGATTTTCCTCTCCTCTTTTTTCTCCTTATCTATACCAGCTTTCTCCTGAGAGCTATATAGCCCACCATAAGTTCTGTTTTTCAGCATAGCTGCTGCGGAATCCCCATCTCCATTACCCCCATAGCCATACCTGTTCCTATAGTGCCCTGCGGCCGCCGCAATTGAGGTAAGACGAATTCGCCATGGCTCAAGCGTGGGTGCCCCATCCTGTAGCCCTGTGAACACAGTTTGCGATGTTGAGAGAGTGATCAAAGCATCTTTCCATGTTTCGTAAGTGCGGTTCTGGAAGTGAGCATGGTAAGTCAGATGTGCTGTAACTTTACCAGTCTTAGGATTTGCAATATCTGTCACAGAGTCGGCATCACCTGAGGAGGATATCACGATATCATAACGGGAGGCCCAGCCCGCATCAGATACCGCTATTGGGCTATTAGCCCTGTGCATATTTATGCCACTTAGTTTACATTGGAGTTTTGGCAGCACTCACTGTACTTTAATTCCAATTCACCCTCAGCGTCACACGATACCTTTCTCGAATCCTCCCCGTCATCATTTTCCTCCCTATCGATCCATACCCTGACACGATACCATTTCTCCGGTGCTTTTACATCCTTATCCACCTTCCCTTCTTCCCTCAGCCTTTCACGTTCTTCTTCTTTCTTCCGAATTCTTTCCTCCCTAACTTTCAGCTTCTTCAGTAACACCCTAGCTGATAATTTTTTCTTTTCTTTCTCTAATTTTGCCAAATTTTTCTCCCGTACTTCAAGCTCCACCGCGCAGTTCGCCTTCTGAGCCATGAGGCCAGAACGCCGTACAGAGTAAGTGTTCAGGAATTGCTCAACAGCAACTGTAGAGCGGTCTCCCAACGACCCCTTGGATAACTCTTTATCGGTCAAAGTAGTACCCCATCTGTCAAGATAGGCAAGTTGTTTCTCACAGGATGCTGCGTTCTCTCTACGATCCTTAATCTTCGACTTCAGATCCTGAATCTTTCCACTCAGTTCCTTCAGAGTAGGAGTGTCATTATCAGATACCGTGGGTTCCTCCTCAACTTCGTCATTATCGCTATCCGGTTCCCACGAAATAACCTTGTCCTTCCCACCACCCTCCTCCGCTCCTCCAGGGGCAGGTGGCTTCACGAGATCTACTGTCATATCCGCAATGAGCAAGATTTTTCCCCCTGTTAGGCGACCGGAAACCTTGATGCTGTTCTCATCCGCCCTTGGGGTCAGCTGGTGAAGGATAATTTCATTTCGGCCAGGCTATCAAGAATGATAGTCCAAAGTTAGCCTAATTCGCCTTGATTATCTTTATGATATTCCGAAAATTTACCCGCCTCTCACCAAGCGCCCTGCAAGCAACCTAGATAGAATCTGGGGTTTATCATGTAAGTCACACACCTTTAAGATAATTCCTTTGATGTTCCTGACTACAGTGGCACGAGCTGGGTAGATAGTCACAGAACTAGTGGGCAGCTGAGGCAGACTGAATTGTTGACGGTGTAAATGCGGAGCTGTGCTATCCCGTTCGGAGAGTGTTGCAGTCATCCTGCAGCTGGTTGGGGGAATTTAAATGTAGAGAAAGCAGTCAGGTATCCAGGTATCAATGTATCAAGTAGAACCAGCCTAGGCATGTGGGAATGCTCGATGATTTAAACCTTCAACTTACAAACTGCAGAAGGAAACAAATGGGCCACCTTAGTTGAATTACTCAGTTAAAGTCAGGTTTCACCCAAGGTGAGGCTGTATAGGTATGCCATCCAATATAAGCTCAAAGTTGGTTTAGCTGAACTGTCGTCAAATTGAGCTGTCAGCTTGGCATTATGGAAATTACTCATCTTGATAATGGAGAAGATCGACAGGATGCAGGTGAATTGAACTAGTTCTGTGTAACAACCAAGCCATCAAGTTCGGTACCACCGTCCGTACCACCACCTCTCTCTGCAGTGTTATGTTGACAGCTTGTTGACAATGGGAGTAACGAGAGTAGGTACCTTGGTGGGAGTAACTAGAGTAGGTACCTTGGTACTCTAAAAAAAAAATATATGAATATTAAAGTCATTTCGCACAGTCGACGTGGTGACACAACAACTAGACCAAGTAGGACTTATTGATTGAGATAGGTTGCATGATATTCAGGATTCTGGGGTTCAACCTACAGTCAACCCTTGCTAAACCAGACTGCTAAATCCCTAGGATCCCGTCCGGTTAACAAATTTTGCGGGCGGAGCAACAAACACGAGCAGATCAAAGGAAAGAAGCATATTGGAAGGCACAGACATAATTCTATAGTTAATAAGTAAGATCTATAACGTTTTGACAGTGTAAGGAGGTCGCTGATAATATTATAGGATGGGTGTTAAGCGGGCTTTCTCTCTGTGGGAGAAATATGAGATCTGTCAACTGCTTTTTCCGAAGCATGTCTGTTTCTGCTCTTGCTTCTCCGCACACTCCAACTCAACTCTCCATTCAAGACTTGGTTGATACTATTGGTCACTCACAAGAAGGACTTAAATATTATCAGCAGAAGCATAAGGTTCATGCATCACTTAAGGACTTCTGGGTTCCAACTTCCTCTTCCTCAAATACCCCGTCCGGTTCTGCTAATTAATTTTCCATGTATATATTTTTTTTATTCTTGAGATTCGGTATAGCCAATGAAATTTTGCGCTGTAGTTCCGTAATAGCAAGTTTTCCGGTTAAAGGCGTTCCGGTTTAGCAAGGTTGATGGCAGTAACTAATTATTCTATAGTTAACATTTCTGGATTGAATAATTATGTCGATCACTAGTTAGTCTAATCTGTAAAATATGAAGGTTCGCATGCAAGCATGCATACTTTACGTATGTAGGTTTCACTACCAAGGCCCCGCTTGCTCAGACGGCCTAGGCAGCGCAGCCATAAACTGACACGGGGTAATCTTTGTACAGTACTCCACGAGCTCCTACAAACGAAATACAGAGCTTGTAAAAGTACCCAAATACTCTATATATATAGCCTCGTACAAACCAGTCTGTTGTCTATGAGGGGAGTTGTGAGGTCACGAACGCTACAAAAATATTAACCTAGGTACGAGGCTACTATATATATCAGTTGTGTATGTGTCTGAATTCGAATCGCTATGTCAACCCCAGATATCTTTTATCAATATTTTTCGCATGTATCTCTGGAGCTACATGTTAATCAGGCTACTTATGTAAGGAGGGGGTAGTTTAATGAGCTGAAGTACTCGCCTATGAACAGATAGTACGGATACCGGGAAAACTGGTGAATAAGACTCCTTGTCTGTATCTTTGCTCTTTCCTTTGACTTATTCTAGGTTTATGATTCAGATACAGACAAGGAGTCTTATTCACCAGTTTTCCCGGTAATAGGGCCCTTTTGTCTCAAACTCTATGGCCTTGTAGTAATCCCTCATTAGAATATCCCTGTAGAACAGAATGTTGATACTGAATTGCAGGGCTTGTGGCCGCAATCTTTCAAAGCAGATGAGCTTCAGGCCCTGTAACCTTGACTTGCATCTCTCGAGGAACTCGATTGCATTGGAAGCTCGATTCAGCCTGTTGGTTCCAGCTTCTTGGTCTGCACGTCGTAGGGCATACATTGGTATACGCCACTTTCAATTTAAACCCCACCAGCAAGCAAATAACCAAATCTCGCGTTTACCCCACTTTAGACTACTCCTTGCTGAAGGTTTTTTGGACAACACAGCATTTGGGTCTACTGATTTTGTCCCAACCAGTCCTCGAAGTTTGATAATCTGGTTGGGAAAAGCCCCTCGTAGAGAGAATTTTGAGTCGAGATCTAGTACGGCTTGCAGGCAAAATGTAAATACATCTCCGAGCTCCGAACTGCTTCAACCAATGAGTGGTAAACTCACTCAACGAACTGTGACAGATACATCGATAACATTCCATTCAATTCATCTGGTTATAACGTAGGCCAGCTGAGAAGCTGAAAGGGTATGTCGAAATGCCGGTGCAATCTTCAAAGCCGTCGAAATTTGACTCTCATGCGCTTCAACGTGTACTCGTGTACTCTGGAGTAGGGATCGCCATGACTGAACCAGTCAGACCCATCTTGCAAATTTTTCGGGGACAGTATCCAATCATTATCGTCATACCCTTTGATCCTGGGCGCTATCCTGGGATAAGTTACATCGATCCAGTCATCAGGGGTACAGGTTGCTTGGAACTACGTTAAACAACCCTGAACCAAACATCCACCTCACAAGGGGAAAACCACGCTATAATTATTGACTCTTGAGAGGTACCTCCGGATAGCTACATGGATGTGCAGATATTCCGCATATCACCCCTTCCCATGGATGACACAACCGCCGTGATTTTGCGGCCGGAGCATAGTGGGCCATGTTAACTGCTAATGTGGTCCTATTCGTCCTCCACAAACGTAGGTAAGGCCACCGGATCGCTGATCCAGTCGGCATTATGTATCGACAGAAAAATGTCCGTGGGGAGGGGGCTTTCTCTATATTGCTCATTTGCAGGATTTCTTACACCTTCTACTCAACGCATGATCAGCATCATATCCATCTCCGACCGAGGGCTTATGACCAACATATGAGATCCAAATTTGTTCGATACTGATCAGTAGCCACTCCCATCTGTCGAACTGTTCAACGCCTTGTCTTTTGCAAAATTGATCAGTACATGCCGCCGCCTTAGAACCGAAATCTATAAGTGTGTGCTAGCATCAAATATTGTTAACGATCAGAATTTGCTAATGTTTTCCAAAGGTGGTCTATTTAGAGATTGTTTATTTACAACCTTTCCACCCACATATTGGGGCTCTACTCACGAGTCGGGACTATCTAAACAACTTCACTTCTGAAATCACGAAAAGGGTAGGAGAATCTCAGCACTCACTGGCATCTCTCACACAACAACGGTCTGATAATTTCTCCGACCTTACGAACGACGAGTCACGAGTCTCCCGAAAATAGTCCGCTCGAACAGAACTACTTTGGGGAATTTCCTCATGTGTCAGTACGAACTATGGGTATATACTCGATGCCGCTCCAGCAGCCCTCCGGTCCCAGCACTCCCACCGTCATTCCCACAACAATATCTCTGCCTACCGCCAGATCAACTTGAAGCCCATTCCCCAACATATCCTGTATCCTCACTCGCTCACACATGGCCACACACCGCTTATTACCGAGTCACTAAGTGCCTGCTTTCCCCGGTGTGTGCACCTCCGAGTTTCTCCTACTTAGCTCCTCCTCCCCCACCAAGCCCAAGGGTCATGAGGAAAGTCGCCGTGGTTCAGACTCCTCCTCCAGGGAACCTACAATCTCCTCAAACACAAGTAACCTCCCAAGAACCCTCTCAATCTGGGTCACCATTATCGGGTTCAACTCCCCAACCCGAATGTACTGAAACACCACCACCTCAAGGGCCCCTTATCACTTCCCATGGTGCAGTCCCGATCCGTATCCGGCATTCATACTGTCACACATGCTACGAGATCCTTCGTGAAACAATTGACGGAGACGGGGAACTGTGCTTTCCCATAGGATCTAACAACTGGCTCAGTCATACTGGGAAAAGCACTGGCAGATGTTGGAGGATGGATGAGAGAGCTGCTCGAGGAGATGTAATCGTTGATCTCGATTATTCTACTGGCATTGATTGGGTCGTTGAGTTTGACCCGGCCTCAGTTGGCATATTCTGGACAGCAAGCTCTACAAGACCAACAACACCGCTTCCACAGTTTAAGCAAGATATGGCATCATTACGTATCGACTCGCCGATCGTGCCTGTTAAATCAGAGCGAGAGCTAAGAGCACAGGAAACAGCTAGGGAGCTGGCGAGGGAGAGGGAGGCTATGAAGGAGAGAGCCGCCCAGCTTGCTCTACGGCACGCAATGAGCAAGGAGTTTGAAAAGAGAAAGGCCAGAATCGCGGCAGAAAACGTGAGAAAGCGGCGATGGAAAGGGTGGGAGGCGTGGGGCGTGCCGTATGTCATGCCTTCTCCAAGGGTGGCTCAGGCAGGGGCGTCATAACTGGGTATACCTCTAAGGCAGAAGTAAGATTCGGCCAATATGTGTGCAAGGGTCCAGGTCCCGGACGATAAATATAAATTTCAATACACCGAGTTGGATGGTTGCTAGATGACTGACACGAAAGGGATAAAAATGCGTCAGCTGTGTGACAAAGTGGCTTGGAGGTAGGTTTGTTTGCATGGATTGGCGGGGCTGGCAGAAATTTCATGCGACTGGGTTAACCGTTTCACATGCACCGATCTACTGGGTTTTAAAAGTGCAGACGAAACGTGCTCATGGGGTGCTTACGTTAATTTATTACATTTCACTTTTCCATTCGTTTTTATTTGTTTTCTCCGACGTAGGCGTTATCACCGCTGGTTTTGGGTTTATGGATCAGGTGGTTTAGTTGCCTGATTGGCAGTGGGAAGGGCAGTCAGGGTTGGACTTGAAGGACGCCCTTGGCTGGTCCAAGCATCGATTATATATTTCAGCGAGAATATTTGAAGAGAGAGCTTTATACATAGCGGTATCTCTTGGAGAGTTGGGAAAGGGGCTTTGATAGCTGCAGTAGGATAATAGAAGAATGATAATTAGTAAGTCAACTCGAGATAGGGAACACCACTCTCTTAAGCTAGTTCAGCATGCAATACTACCGAGGTTTTAATTTATTAGTGGTTTCTCCTCGTGACTTACGCTAAATATCTGCAGGTACGAGCTATATGAAATTTCTATCAGCCAATCCATGCTATATACGGTGCACTGGCTGTATGATATATGCCGAATCTTACTTTTGATACTCCAACTCTTCTCGTAGATGTCTGGATATATACAGGGGGAGATCAAAGGTGACGGACCACCTTGTACTGTATAACACGAAAAGTGCTGGTTTTCGCAGACTTACATCACTTTTAATCTTATTAAAGAAAAAAGAAATATCATTTGGACTATTTTTCAAATGAGATAGTTGACGAAGCAATTCCATTAAGCGCAGGTTACAGTAACCTCTGCCGCATGACCTTAAGTCGAATCGGCATATAGACTTTTAAAAAAAAAAAAAGTACAGTAAACTGTATGTATGTAAGTTTAGCGTAACTTGGCACAAGTTATATGTACAAAATAAATTGGTTTAGGCATGGGAATACGTAGAGTAAGGTCTATTTATATGTTCAGATAGAGAACAGGTTATTGAGCCAGCTCATTGGGGATGGGGTTTAACGCCCTGAATTAGGGGTACTCTGATTTGTATGAGTGTTGCATATTGTAGAATTAAGGACAACTTTCAGGTTTGCTGGATAGTGAAGTTTGTGAATTGATCCTGCCTTCGGTCACGTGGTATGACAGCAAGGCAGTGCACGTACGTGATTCCATATATATATAATATATTTTTGGTACTCATTAGTCATATTCGGCCCCAATGAGGGGACCATGATAAGCCATCCGGAAACCCGGGTGGATTTATCATGCACCCCTATCCTCCACTACCAAGGCCCAATTTATTGCAGGAACGTCTGACGAGCTTTTGGTATATTTATACACATAAACAATGCTACACAACTACAAAGACCACAACTGACGTCTTCAGCATAGGGCAAGTATTGACTCTCATACCTCAGCTTTTTTCTTTGGAGAGCATAATAAAAGCTCGAGAAGGAGAGTCCGAAGCTGGGGTTTTGGCCCCCGCCAGCCAAGCCCAGACTTACCCTCGTCTCCGAGTAGCAGCCCGCCAGACTTTCTACTCCTTGAAGATACATACCTAGGCAGGGAGAGGCCAACGGTGATGTCCCAAGGCTAGATGTAAATCACGCTCTCTTTTGAATTGTATGGGTCAATGGTGTAAAATAAATGGGTGTTCTCAAAGCATAATCCACGCCGGGTTGAAAAGACCTAGGGTCCTAAGTAACAAGAATTTTAACACAATCACAAATTATAGCGTGAATCACATGGTTAGCGTCCAGTCCAGTATTCAATTCCGCATAACTATAGCCCAGTACCTTGTCTGGCTGCTCTGATAACTGCAGGCTCGGGAGGGAGAGGATGAGAAGGAAAGTGTAGATATAGAACAATATCTAGAAAAGGAATAAGAGGTCGAGAAAAAGAGGGCTGGAGAACGAAAATCAAGAAATCTCGAGGCTGAGACGACCATTCGAAGCTTCATCTATTCCGCCCTCTTGTGGGGTCATGACCTCTGGTCAGCTCAAGTGTGATCCGCTTACTTAAGTACCCTATACCGGCTGTCAACTGTCAATTCATGCCGGAAGGTTGATGAACAACGAGATTACGAGTTGGTATAGTCGACAAATTAGGCAATTGCTAGTAATCTGAAATTAATAAAGGTAGGTACTTAGAAATAGGCATTGCCTCACCCTAAGTACTAACAGAAGTGGAATGAGATTACCTGTGCTAAATGAAATGATGGCTCTTGTATACTAACTTAAGTATATATAGATCTTGTATGGTTCTTCACAGACCAATAGCCATCTACAGTCAACCTAGAAAAGTACTGTACAGCAGGGTATTTACTCGCAGAAAGTCACCTGTTTGAACTTTCTAATCATCACCTGGATCGGGGGCTGCGCCCCTGTCAAGAGGTAATGCTCTCCCAGGGCGAGCATGATATTCAAGTACGATTATGCGGGACGTTTGGAGCTAGTGGACTAAACTCAAAGTAAATTGAACGGTAATGATGAGATCTTGGCCAAATGTCTCCTATTACATCAAATATTCATCTTTCCCAACAGGGTGTTACCCTCACAAGCTATCTTTGGACATATCAACATCACCTGTTCACTTGAATGTAACACTGCAGTCCAATGCAATAGGATAGATTCGGCTGTATGACCGGGACTGCCACTGGAATACATCCTTGGTGACACATTCGTTGGAGTCAGCCTCTGCCCGCTGTCAGCACCTTCCGCGAATTACATTTGACATCGTACGGCTAGCAGTGCTTAGACTCGAACGATGATTTGTGATTTTTATAACTAATGTGAGAGCCCTCCACTCCTCTTAAACAAGAATCTAGATTTGACTAATGATGTTTCTTACTTAGACAGTCGCTCTACCATGGGCTTACCCTCTGTCTTTAAAAAAAAAAAGAAATTGGTGACCACAACCGACTAGATAGAAACACACGTCGGGCCACATAAATCGATAGCACAACTCAAGAAAACTGCACCCCGGTGCGAGTATCAGGAGTGTGGGATGGGGGTGTATGAGATGGAAAAAGAGTGAACATGATTTGGGGCTTTCCTCAATAGCAATTTGGTCAAGGTTCTTTTGCAGTTATTTCCCCACTAAAAATAAAATAAAATAAACTAGCCCCTTTTCAATCATATCAACACACTACCCTCTGTCACTCCTGCTTTTTTTCCAGCTTGAGTAGTAATTTGTTTCCAAAAACGTTATGGTTGTCTGAGGTGGAGGTATTCTATGTCTTTAGGAAATCCCAGAGTGCTATGAGGAGGGTTTCTTTTTTTTTTTTTTTGGGTGGGAGGATGTTGACATGTCGTGGAGAGTCACTTTTGTGGTAGAAAAAGAACACCCCAGTGACTGACTCTGTCCCCGTGCGGAGCATATACTATAGTGCCTCGCTCAAGTACTTTCTTGAGAGGTCTGGTTCCTATTACAGCTCCTATCTCTAGTAAGAATCTGAAAGATTTAACAGAGGGCGCCTTCCTCCTCCATTCCCTACAACTCTTCTTTCCAAAACACACACAGTATTGCATGGAGCAGTTGTCTCTCGTACCCAATGAAGAAACGATTTTCCGAATACCAAAATGCTCCATGACAATTTTTCGACCATTTACCTTTTGGAACGAAGGATTTGGATAGCCATCCCTGTGCAACAGACTTGTAATCACTTCAATTTTAGAAGCTTTTCCAAAGCCCATTCGCGCAATTTTATTTTCTTAAGCGCACAAATTCAAAGGAGGGGCTTCTACACTGAGTCAGACTGGCACTGGCCACTTACGGACTGGAGGCGAGCGACCCTCTCACGATTTATCTCCAAATCCATTCGTCAGAAAGCGAACGATATATGCGCAGTTTCGCTATTCTCCTCGCCACATGATAAGCCGGCCATCTGTCATATTTTCCCTAATAGCCATATTTTATTCCCATCTTCCTAGGGATATTACTAGGGAGACACTTGTATTGACTGTCCTTCCTGCTTGTCTGGCTAGTATTGACAAAAATTCCCGTAACTACTTAAATTCTTCGTTGAAATAATGAAGTTCACTTAAATAACAATCATGCTCTTACCCTCAACTCATATCTCAACCTTGGAACTAACAAGGTTCAAAGCTCCGTTAAGTGATACAACAATAAAAAAGAGAAAATGAAAAAAAAACATCAATCAGTTATCTTATCTATGTATGTACTTATTAATAATTTGAATTCGTAGGCTTCGGTAAAAAGCCCTTAAAGAGCGTAGTAAGATTGTAATCGTTGTTCCACCTACATAGGCATCTAGATAAACTCTTTTCTTAGTATTTCTATTATTCCTATAATAATATATATATCTCTATATATATATATATATATAATAGGCGCCACGTGGTGCCAACGTTCGACACATTAAACTTCCTCATACCCGGTAAAACTTCATGCATGAAATAAACATCGGAAGCTGAGTGTTCCAGCTCGGGATCCAACCGTCCGGTGCATCTGAAGCTCTACATCTCCAGAGCCTACCACCAGTTCAATGAGGGTTAGAAATTACTTAGTTACAGTACTTCCATTTAATTATGGTGGCTTATTTGGGGCTTCTAAGCACATGCCTGCCGCAGGTATTATATCTAAGTATAGGAGATGGCTGGAGACAATAATACCCAGTGGTGGGAGGCATTATCGCATCTACAACTTATAAAGGGAAAAAAAAAAAAAAAAAAAAAAAAAAATGGGCTCCCGGGAGCGATCGACTTAGATCTTTTGCGTATTACGTATGTGTGCGCGCTATTTATACAGAACACGACAAGTACTCGCATAAATATTAGTCTAGCCTCGAGGGTAACCGTTGAATGCAGTTCTATTTACGGAAGTCCCTGCTCAGTGGATTTACTCTTCTTATGGATTCTATGTGGAGGCGCAGAGCGTTGACTGACGACTATGATGCATGCGTCCAATAGGAAGGGTACGGTACAAGATACAATTGGCAAAACCCTAATTAAGCATACCACTTTTTTCTTGAACGACTTGAACAATCCGAGTCATATGCCCGTCAGGTTCTGATGACAGCAGGAGTGAGAGGTACTGTACGTAAGCCAGACCGAAGGCTAAGAAGCTTGACTAGATCTTGAAAGTAGCTAAAATCTCACCGCCAGTCCACTATGCTGGTATGATTGGCGTTCAATGAGAATGATTGATGCAAAGGGTCCGGTACCCAGGTTTTTCCTGCCCATCTATGTACTTAATTACAGTGCATATCGCGGCGAGCACCCCAACACCCATTTTAACATGCAGTTGGAACTCCATATTACATATGTACCACATACAACTACCTACATACATATGCACTCTAATCCAACAATAACCTTCCCGAATACCGGTATTCTCTAATATAGTGGGAGGAAGTAGTAATCCTCAGACGCCTACAGGTTCCACAATGTGAAACTGACTTCGAATTCTCACCTGGACTTCCATGCAAAGACGGTATCGCCAGGCAACAACCCAATCGGAGTACTGCGATTTTGTGCGATTACGTTAAACCAACTGGGGTTTGATGTCCTACATGCCACAGTTTGAAACGGGGGGTATCAGTTACCGGTAGTTAATTCAACATCAGAGTTCAGGGTTGTATGTAGCAGCGGCAGGGATTCGTGTTGAAGCAATCGATGGCGATAGGGATTGATCCTCACACATGTGCAACGAGTGAAAACCTCATAACTATACAACGGGCAAGAGTTCCAACCCTCAGAGATATCTCAATTGCTGAGGGGTGGACTCTGGTCTGACCCTCAATTGGGTGGATCCACGCCCTGCTGCAGCTGGTTACTCAGTCCCCTTCTAACAAACCTGTTTTGCGTGCCGCCAACGCTGCGACTCGGAGCTGTCCCCACAAATGTCAATCACGCCTGCTTTGCTACCGCACCCCAAACCCTCCCCATTTAGGAAATGTGCTAACTGGGCGCCTGCACAAGCGACCAACGAGCTCGTGTTTGTCTCTCTCTGTGTGGCTGTGAACGCTCCACGATTAGGGATACTTGCCATTGTGTTACCTACATACCGGTAGCCTGGTTTGCATGACCCTTCCCCTATGGGTGTAACCCACAATGTCTCGCTGGTCGTTTCCGGAGCATACTGTGAAGCATTAACAAGTATATACTGTACATATGATATATATTTATATATATCCCATACGCGTGCCCCCATTCAGCCTGGGCCCATTCCCATTCATAAGTCTGCACATTTCTTTGTTCCTCTTACTGCCACTACTTCGCGCCCAGTCTTCCAGTCCACCAAGTCGCCAGATCGACTCCTTGACGCTAGACATTCGTTATTTCATCTTTGCAAAACTCAGCCCTGCCAGTTGGTCTTTTGTGCTCATACCCTCTGAGACAATTTCACCTTATCTATACTCCAATCTTTCTCCATTACACTGTGAAAAAAAAAAAAAAAAAAAAAAGCAAACATGTTGTTCAGCAAAGTAGCCATTTTCACTACTCTGGCCGGACTTGTGTCAGCGCAGTCCACCAAGGTGCACGTTGTGAAAGTGGGTGACAAGGATGCAAAATTAATATTCACCCCAGACTCTCTCGATGCCGCATTGGGTGATTCGGTGCAATTCCAATTCTACCCCACCAGTCACTCCGTTGTGAGGTCGAATTTTGAGAACCCGTGTGTCCCGCTGGATCCGTCTACGTCGAATGGAACTTCTGGCTTCTATTCGGGAATCATGCCGGTGGAGAAGTCGGATACGTATATGCCAACGTTCACTATCTTGGTGAATGAGACTACTCCCATCTGGTATTATTGTGGGGTTCCAAGACATTGCCAGCTGGGGATGGTTGGTGTCATCAATCCGTAAGTTCCCGGTGATAGTGTTGGTATGAACCATTACTGATTTCCATATTTCAGGCCAAAGAACAGCGACAAGACCCTGGCCAAGTACAAGGCGGCCGCTGCTAATGCAAAAACTGTTGTTCCCGGCCCACCATCTGGAGGACAGATTGACCCAGATGGGCCAACCGGGCCAAAGCCCCCAACTACTGTAGGCAATCCCGGCGATCCTGGAAATACCACCACTCCTCCAGGCAACACCACCTATCCTCCAGGCGGTAATACCACTGGTACCGGTACTCCCACGAGCACTCAAGGTCCAACAGACATCACCAGCGCGGCTTCCTCCTTTTTTGCAACTGCGGCGTCTGTCGTGCTTGGAGCTGTGGCTGTTGCTGCTTTCCTTATATAGATCAAGTAGGACAGACAGAATTCTTGCTGAATGTAGTCGGTTGTAGCTAATCTATTTGGACGATAATATTGTTTCAACACTGTTCCTTCTTTCTTTTCTCTTTTTTGTTTGCTGGTTCCCCACCTGGTACCTTGCTGATTGGGATTTGTAGTTTTTTTTTTTCCCATTCCTTGACACATTTTTTTGTGCATTTTCATTTGCCTGTTTCTTTATTTTTGATTCCGAAGGCTGGGTTAGCATCAATATCTTGCAGAGGGGATTGGGAAGGGGAGGGATCGTTCTTTTGTGCAATTTATGGCGAGGCAATGAATTTATACTATCAGATGTTCAACGTTCGAGTGATTAAAGAATCTCGCCCAGAGTTCTAGCTAAGCTTTTGGCCAAGGAAGAGTCTCGTGCACCGATGAGAACAGTTGGGCTCTGGATCCCATCTCTGTCTCCATCTATTATCTACCACAGCCATTAACGTAATAACGACTCACGAACATTCCACATTCCTCGTCTCCACCTCTCCAGCATTTTTCACGTTTGCCCCTGGCCCAGTCTCTCGTTTCTCCTCACACACAACAAGCAAAACCACACAACCAATCAACAATGACGCGCGCGCTCCCCCGGCGTTCCGCCAAAGCCGACCTCGGAGCTACAAAACCAAACCAAGATGCTCCAGGGGAAGGGATACTAAGTCTAGATGACTATAACTCGGAAGAAGACGATGATTTCGATCCGGATGCTGTTGGGAGCGGTGGTGAAGATGGAGAAGGCGAAGAAGGGAATAGTGAGGATGATGAGAATATGGATAGCAGTAGTAACAGTGAAGATGAGAGCTCGAGGAAGAGGCGGGGGAGGAGGAGGAACGGCGGTGCACGGAAAGGTCAAAAACCAAATTCGCTGGAAAAGAAGCAGAAGGCATCCGTGGGGAAGCAGGCTGAGGAGAATGAGAAGGATGAGAATGAGGGATTAGGCGACAGCTACGATGAAGATTTCGGTGAATCAGCAGAAGAATCAGAGGGTGGCGAGGGAGGACAGGTTAAGACTCGAGCGCAGAGGGCAAAGTTGGGTGAGCAGGAGAGGGTCCCGTTGGCGAGTATGCAGGGGGCGACGGCGGATGTGGATAGGTTGTGGGAGAGTATGAACCAAAAGAAATCGACTTCCGCCATAGAAAAGAAGGAGAAAAAGGGAGGGGATACAGCCAAGGCAGCATCATCATCATCATCAACAACAACAACAACAACTACTACTACTACTACTACTACTCCAGTAATACCACCCCTCTCAGAAACACTTACTCCCGGAATATTCGGCGAACAAACAATAATAAACGGTCTCCCCCACATTACCATCTCCCACACATACACCTTCGCCGGCGCCACCACCACGACTACCAAACTCGTCCCTCTCGACTCCGCTGAAGCCCGTCTCTTCCTTTCATCCAGCCCCACCCCCCAAACCACCGCCACAAGCACAACCTCCCCAGCCACACCCACCACAACAAAACCCTCCCTCCGCCGCCCCCTAAAACGAACCTCCGCCTTCGACTCCGGCCCCACCGTTGCCTCGAAGGCAAAGAAAATAAATACCCTAGAGAAGAGTCGACTGGACTGGGCGGGATTCGTGGATAAAGAGGGCATTAAAGAGGACCTGGAGAGGCAGGGAAAGGGTGGGGGATATATTGATCGTCAAAGTTTCCTTGGGAGAGTGGAGGAGCGGAGGGAGGGGGTGAGGAAGGAAGGGGCCAGGGGTGGTGGGAATGGAAGTGGGAGCAAAGGGAAGTAGGTGGATGTTTTTTTGGGAGATGAAGAGGAAGGATTATGGATGTGGAGTGCGGAGTGTGGAGAATGAAGGGCTGAAAGTTATACATCTATCTAGTCGACCTGCGGGTTGAGGGGGATGTGTTGAATCAGTCGTACTACAGGTATATATAAATACTGACTCCATGAGTTACTACGAGCAGCGCAGAAGAGCCAATAGTTCTAGTATTTCAATCAATCAATGGCTTCAAGCAATATATTCTCACGTAAGAGGGCTGCTGCAATACATATATCATAACTCATAGAAAATAAAAAGACATAAAGCTGCCAGCCAGACCTGCAAGACTCCATTCGCATACTCATTCCTTCTCCTTCCCTTCCTCCCCTCCCCCCTCTATTCCAAACAATCTTTCTAAAGCCACAACCTCTTCCAATCCCCTCCTCTTCTCTCCTGCCACTCCTACTCCCCCACAACTCGCAGCCACACCATCCCAATACTCACCTCCCACGACCTCCCCCCGTCTTGTCAACTTGATCCTACGCTGCTTTTGCATATGCCTACGGATCATCTTCTCTATGTAACGCTTTCTGCGCTCATTGGGGGAGATGCTCGGGTTTGTTGGATCGAGGTCACTGAGGTCTGGGGCGAGCGGGGTATTTTCTTCGTCGTCGTCGGAGGTGGGGGATGTGAGGGAGTCAGATGAAGTTGTGAGTTTTGGGGGGAGTGTGGCCAGTAGGGAGCGGATACTACTGATTTGGAGGGCAATGAATTCAGCTGTTGTGGGGAGGGGGTGAAGGGTTGTTGGAGTGGAGGTCGTGAGGAAGGACAGGGAGGCGGAGGGTGCAGTGTCTGTGGGGCTTGTGTTCGCGAGAGCGGATTTGAGCTTGGAAATTAGGGCGGCATTGGAAGAGACTTCCGTTTTGAGTGTTTGGTTGAGGTAGTGTGATGCGATTAGTTTTTCGCGGAGTCGGGTGAAGGTATCGTTGGTGGGGTGGGTGGGGTGGTACCAAGCGTAGCCTTCGTTGGGAGCGGGTGCAGCGGCGGGCGTGGCAGGGGGTGCGGTTGCGGTTAGGAGGGGAGCGTCAGTGGGACGGGGTTTGAAATCATAACCCTGAGGGGTTGGGGGGGCGGCACATTAGCTGGGGTGGCGAGAATTGAGTAGGCGAGGTGGCAGTGAGGAGATACCTTATGATGTGGAAGCTTAACCCATCCGACTAGTCCATCCGGAACGGTGAGCACGTTACGGAGAGCGTAGATTTCGAACTTGTCAAAGTTCTTGTCGATCAAGGCCCCCAAGAGTGTTTCTAGCTGGTGCATGCCATTACTGATCTCGTGCTGGGAGGCGGGGCTCAAGGAACCGGGGCCATCGGGACCATCTGGATAGCCGAATATCTTGGGGCTCTGGTTGATGGTATTCTCAAAGATGTTTAGGGAATCGGTAACCAGTAGGTTGATCGAGTTGATGATTTCGTCAATGAGGGTCTGGGGTATCCTTGGTTAGTGGTGGGGGGTTCTGCAATGTAATGTACCTGCTGGGTGGGCAACCAACAATCGGCGTATGCTCAAGATGCTCGGTAAGAAGTGCAACTTGAGGACTGAAGAGATAGGAGCCCATAGAGGGGGGGGGGAGATATAACACTGTGGTGGAGGTCCTGGGGGATAGACTGGGAGACGTTTGGCGGCGAGCTGATGGGCGGGGGCTTCTGTTGTTTCTTTTCGAGACGCGTTGGAATTGGGGGCAATGTGCGGCTCCCGCGGCTGCAAGGATTGGCCTTGGCGAGCCTTGGCGAGCCTCGGCGGGGCCACAGCCGGCGAGTGGCCCAAGTAAAGTACAGTTACACTGTACATATGTAATCGCGGGGGCACGATGAAGTAACTGTGCAGCAAGCAATCTGCCTCATGCCCGAATTACGGCCTGGCCCTCTGCGTTTGGTTCTTTGGCCAGCCCCAGTGAACTCGGCTCATGCTCTCGCTGTCGCAGGAGGCCACAGGCGGGGTAGGGTTCTTGGACTTGCCAGCTGCGTGTACCTTGCATGACAGGTATGTAGTCTAGGTAGGTACTGTATGTAGGTAGGGCGCTGGCACGCTCATCTGTTTACAATGACGGAGGGGGGGAGTGCTGGGAGCGTGGCGATTGGCCTGATGGGCAAGTGGCGGGCCTTTGCCGCCCGCGGCGTGCCTCGCTGCCACGGTGCACCATCTGAGGCTCTCTAGCGAAAGCCATGGGCGTCAATGTGTTCTACTGTATGTGTTTCTATGTACTGTACATATGTGTTTCTATATGTGTGTATGTGTATGTGTATGTGTTTGTATTTGTGTTTGTTGTTTGCGTTTGTGTTTGCGTTTGTGTTTGTGTTTGTTCGTGATATCCAGCTTGTATTCCACAATTCCCCGTGAAGGGCCCGGCGGCTCGCAGTCATCTTTCCTTATGCTGACTCGGTGCCGGTGTACTTACGCACTACGTAAAGATCTCGGGCGAGGGAATCCTCACCTTTTTACTTGCGTCCTCTTGGGCGAACACCGCAGCTCACGTTACTCTCCCCCTTACTCGCAACTCAACCTCTCCTTCCCCCTCCCCCCCTCCAACCCCCCCCCCGTCCCCGCCAACCATCGCCCTGTCTCATATCGTGAGATCGGCATCGCAAAACTTCCTGTGAAGAAAAAAGAAGTTGCACACCCCCAAGCCTCTGGCCCAGTGAGAAAACAGACCCGCTCTACTCCTGCTGCTGCCTTGCCTTTCTGCACATCCGCTCGCCCCACACGCCCACCATTTTCGTCGGAATAATTCCTCTGGCTTGCTGCCGCTACAAAACGCCAAAAGTGCTCTTCAACCACTCGACCCCGTCGCTGGAAACGCAACTACAACAGACGCTCCGACACACCGTGCCAAAGACGGCTGCACTGCACCTGCGGCTACAACGAAGCTGCTGTCTGTTAAATTTCGGACCCGGTGCTCTCAGGTATCGCCCCCGCCGTCATAAGGACGTCTTCCCCGGAGCCAAAGACTTCATCACGGAAGCTTTCTCATCAGCACGAACTGTTGCAAACGATTTATTGCTCAATCTTCTTCATCTACCCTTCTTCAAGCAAAAGGCCCGGTCCGTCATCCTTTCCGTGCATGGTCGAATCAGCTCTGTCGATTGCCGAACTCCAAAAGCATCGAATCACACAACTGGATTCCCAGTCCACACCCCTCCTTGACGAACGAATTGAAGGGAAAGAAACAACCTTATCCGCCAGCGTCTAAGTCCCGAGAAAAGCAAAATAAATTAACTGCCCTGCTCGCATTCTGCTGTCGGATTTATCGGTATCAAAGACAAAACCAGGGTTGGAGCTGGACTGGGAGAGCCACATCGTAGCTGTGGGGCTCAATCGTGACGAGTTTGAGGACATCCAAGAGAGGCATTTTTTCTAGAAAATACACCCGAGAGGCCGGGGCTGAAGGAGGAGGAAGCGTCTCGTCCAAAAATAAAGTACAGGAGGTGAGGAGAAACTTCCAGCGGTACCTAATGAATCTGCTACTACCCCTCCGTCCATCCCTCCCTTCCACAAACCCCAACTACCTCAGTCCCCCTCTTCCGCCTTAGACTTCACCATATTCCCATCACTCGCAAGCAAGCAAGCAAGCAGCCAGACAGGCATTGCTCGTCATTTTATTTCTTTTTATCTTTTTATCTTTTTTTTTTTTTTTTTTTTTTTTGTCTTTTTTTTTTTTCTTTGGTCGTTTTTTTTTTTTCGAACTTGCAGTTGTTTTTCACGGAGGGTGTGGCTTTTTCGGCATCGCTCCGCTGGAATTCCCCTCACCGGTGCAACCCACTGTTACCTACGCGGGTAAGGCTTGTTCTTTGATACCCAGGTCCTCGGGCGTCAACAACGTTCAAAGATTAGGGCAGCAGCTCAGAACATCACAAGAGGAATACAGAAGATTGGAAAACATGTATGAAAGAACGTTATAATACGGCGTAACTTACACCACCAATCTATCTGCACATCTGCACAAGATACAATCCTCTGCTTTTCTCCCGTGAGCCTATCAGGGCATCTTGTGGCTGGAAAGGGGTCTCGAGAAGGAGAAGTCTTTGGACATTTCAGCCTCACTACGCAGAGAGATAGCGGCACTTCATTGCTCGAACCAGGTTCATCAGGCTTGGGCGAAGATAGCTTCGCGCCCACCAGTGTAGACTGATTCCCCATTTTGCAAGAAAGTGTTCTGCTCTATTGTCACGCCGCGGGTTTCTGTCTGTGTAACTGTTGCCTGGTTTCGGCTCTGGTGGGCATGATACAACCTCTACTGGTGCTAGAACGAGACCAATCTTCATTACCGCTGTTTTCTTTCCTGTTTCCTCCAGCGCCTTGCTATGCTTGCTTGCTTCGGTTGGCTGGATAGAACTGTCTTGCCCACATCTTGCCTGAGATAGAACGCTAGATGTCTCGCAAAATGAGTTCGTCGTACTCACTAGCAATAGAGCGCTACTTGCAGGATTCATCGGGATTTGCTGCTCTTCCACCGAGCTCGTATCCATATCGACATCCGCACCCACATTCGAATCACCATATGCATACCCAGGCACCCTCAAGGCCGGCAGGGATCGGGGAGCGAGGGCCAAGACGAGGTCAGGAGAGGCCACGGTTACTGCTTATGGGGCAGAGGAGGTTCGAAATTCCTGTTCGCGGCTTTATTGGGGGGGGGGGGTTTGCTGATGTAAGATACGAGATAGGAGTGGGAAGTCGTCGATTAGCTCGGTAGTGTTTCATAAAATGCCTCCTACAGAGACATTGTTCCTTGAGAGTACGACAAGGATTACGAAAGACCCGATACAGTAGGTCATTTCAGATTCATGATTGCGTATGTCGCTAAATAATTTATTTAGCTCGTTCATGGACTTTCAAGTTTGGGACTTCCCCGGCCAAATTGATTTCTTTGACCCAACGTTCGATTTTGACAACATCTTTGGCGAACATGGTGCACTCATTTGGGTTCTTGATGCTCAAGATGAGTATCTCGAAGCGCTATCAAAGCTCCACGCTACGATAATTCAGTTGCAGCGCAATTACCCCATGATCAACATTGAAGTGTTCATTCACAAAGTTGATGGGCTATCCGACGACTACAAAATTGACACGCAAAGGGATATTGTTCAGCGAACGCAGGATGAGCTTTCGGATGCAGGTTTCGACAATGTGCAAATCTCATACCACTTGACGAGTATCTACGACCACAGTATTTTCGAAGCCTTTAGCAAGGTTATTCAGAAATTGATACCACAGTTAGGAACACTGGAGAACTTGCTCAACGTTCTGTGCTCAAACTCCGGCATTGAGAAGGCATTCTTGTTCGACGTATTGAGCAAGATATACATTGCGACGGATAGTAGTCCGGTAGATGTACAGAGTTACGAGATTTGCAGTGATTATATTGATGTTATTGTGGATATAAGCGAAATATATGGGTGAGCTTACTCCTGATGTCATCTTTAGCTGGCATCTGACAGTTCTTGCAGATATAGCCGATCACCGAATAGGCAGCTCATAGACGCAAGCCATCCTCCACAGTCCACAGGATCATTGAGAAATGGGGAGGAGGAAACATCACCAGAGGCAAGCTCGATAATACGATTACAGAATGGGATGGTGCTGTATTTGCGAGAGATTAATAAGTCATTGTCCTAAATACCTGTTCCATTAGTTATATTCTCCTCTGCTCAAGTTCAAATTTGCTAATTTGTAGATTGTTTTGGGAGTACAGGTATCTGGCCTTGATATGCTTGATGCGGAAAGAGAGTATTGAGAAACAAGGTCTGGTGGACTACAACGTCCAAGTTTTCCAAAACGCTCTAGAGAAGGTTTTTGAGATGAGAGGTGCATGATAATAGGCTATCACTTTATCCCAGTATATTATATCTCTGAGCTGCAATTATGGGATTCGCAGAAAAGCAAAAGCCGGAGTAGGAGCGGGAAATGATGCATTGTATTTGTCATTTATTATATCTGCTTTTTTTTTTTTTTGTTACTTGGGGTACAGGGTCGATTTGGCAATGGGTAGAAGTTAATATCTACATATCTGTGGGAATGTCGTTCTGGTGTTTTTTTTATGTTTTTACGCACAAGCCCTGTGTCTCTTTGTGCCAGATTGGCAGGCATCATGCTTTCTTTTTTTTCTTCATTATGATGTAATTTATGATACGTGGTCCAGCCTAGTCAGAGGATCTTTAGATCACACCGTGCTTGAGGTTGTGCAATGAATACGTATCATGCAGTGGAGTGTTGTTTGAGAGTACGTGAAGATTTGAGAATCTCTTGCCCCCCGCACCTTACTAGGGTGAATTGCGCCTAGACTTAAAATAGCTCGCTAGCTGGTTTGGCATAATAATCCCCTCGCGGGAGAAAAATCTAAAGTTTGTTAGAGAGTGTAACCGCTAGGACAAAACGTGATCACTGGGTGCTAGGTTTGCCCAAACACCGATAGTATATTGTACGCTCACAAAGTTTACTTCGGAGGAGGAGGTTTCGGGGGGGAAAACTTCTTTGGGGAATTGTTAAGTGGTTGTAATTGCAAGTTTGTCAACACCGGGGGGGGGGGTGGGGGGAAGAGGGGAGAAAAACAGTTATGTGATGTATTCATTGAATCTTTTTTTTTTTTTTTTTTTTTTTTTTTTTTTTTTTTTGGGGGGGGGGGGGAGCGGAGGAGGGTTGAGGGTAATTCCGCGAACTTATATGTACAGTACGTAGTATAGAGTGAAAAAAAAAAAAAAAAAAAAAAAAAAAAAAAAAAAGCCCTTGCACACATAAAGATAGCATAGTAAAAAAAAAAAAATAATAATAAAAAAATAATAAAAGCAGCTTTCAACCCTACCTTAACCTCCAACATTTTCTGCCTTTCTTTTCATTAGAGGAAAAAAAATAAAAATAAAAATACATACATACATACATACAAATATTTATATATACTGTATATTGATTATAAATATTAGTTATATTGTACATATCTAATTATTGATTTTTATTTCCTTTAATATACTCAAACAGATAACTATAGCAAAACTAGTCCTTTATTCCAATGGATTTTTTTTTTTTCAAACTTAGAAAAAAAAAAAGCCTTAGCAACTTAACTATATTATGTATAAAGTTGAATGGGAGGTTCTATTACATATGTATATATTAGGTTAGCAAAGGGATATATATAACTGTTTTGAACTTAGTAGGGTACTTACTCTTCTAATCCTAAACCTCAAATCACCTTAGTTGTATCTTAAATCGCTTAATTCAGACCCAAGAGTACAGTTACCTACAGAAGATTTCCGTACAAACACCCAATATTTATTTTTTCACCAGCAATCAATGAAACCGATATAAAGAACCCCGGCATCCAACAATTGGAACTGCAACATGTTTAGCCCCACAGGCTTGGAGTGGTAATAGTTGCGGTTAGGGCAACTTAGCACGAACCAATAAAAGTGCGCATGAATCAAACAATTGATTGGGTCAGCCCCAACACTGTAATTGGACTGATAAACGAGAAGTTGCCAAAAAATCCTTCTTCTCTGCAGTCCAAGGTGAAATGTGAGGGGAAATATATCTCTGGTTTCAAGATAATTCGCAATCTTTAACTGGGATCTGAGTCAAGCCTTCATGTTTCACTAGTTCAAGAGACTGTCATGTTTTATCTCATTTCAAACTCCGCACTCCTCTAATATATTCATTCTAAGAAGCAGTGATTTTATAGAATATAGACTGATGAGCAGAAAACCCAAACTCCCAACATGTATATTTTGTGTGTAGTCGCCGAAATCATATTGACGGAATGTCCCCTGGACTCCCCGCTCCACACCACTTCACCGCTCCCCGAGACCGTATTTCGTGGTTTGAGCTGGTACTTTGCTCGTACGAAGCCCCTTTACCCCCACCGGTGCCGTGTATCACAGCATAAGCCACCCAATGGTATTCTCGGTTGTAACTCAAACAAGCATGTCCTTCTAATTTGTAGAGAATCAAAGGAAAAATCGAAAAGTGAGCCAGCAATAGATTTCCAATATTAGGCAGTCGTCAGACAATGATGCCACATACCCTTAGATCGTGAGACGCAACTATGAGCGCTGCACATTTCATTTACCCAAACCCTGACTATTCCTGCCGGTACTTCAAAGCATCTTCTTATTTATTTGCCAACCAAGCCTACCACTCCGCCCACCCCCTCTCATTGGCGCCTTTTGCCTCAACCACAACCTTCTTACCCCCAACATACTTCCCATGAAATCCCAACGGAACCACACTATCCATCTCTGCCCTCGCTATCTCTTTCAGATCTCTCGCGTCTAAGCAGAGTAGATAGCTTTTCCCCTTGTGTCCATCCAACACCACAGACAGTAGTACGCCATCATCCTCCGCTCCTGTGGTGCTGTTGGGATTGGCGACGAAGATGGTTTCTCCAGGGGTGTGACCTTGCTCTGACCACATTCTAGACGTGTGTGAATGCGAGTCGTATTTGATGATGTTTTCAAGAAGGGTGGAGGCGCCGAGAGTATTGAGTCCATATGTGAAACTGTCTATACATTAGCTTTAGCAAATATATCTTAATAGATAGTCCTTACCGGTGTGGTTTGCAAAGGTAATCTGGGTTGATGGTAGCCAATTCAAAGTTTTGTTCCTCGGTAGCCGTGTATACTCTGAGCGCTTCTTCGGCTTTGAAACCGCAACTGTTTCCCGCCCTCTTCTTCACCAGCTTTTGTGGAGTCTTGGTACCCACCGACTCAAGCTTGAACCTGGTCATTCTAGGCTCTTTCTTCTGTAACCAATCCTCCGCTTCTTTCTGGTTCCCGAGCAAGTTATGGAAATAGAACTTTTTAAGAATATCCAGGCTGCTAAGTGTTACGACTTCGCAGACAACATCCTCCCCCAGGCCATCTGCTCTTTCCTCTTCCCATGCATTTACCGTGTGAAAGGCAAAGAATGCATCAGACTCGTACATACCGACGACTCCGTCCATGTTATCTGTCCTGTCGATGACATAGAACTTTGCTTTCTTGCTTCCATCATAAGGTGACATAGCATCCACTATGTTCTTTCTCCAGAGTATTGCCGTTCCTCGGTAAGCAAAATGAGAGTTCCATACGCACAAAATAACATACTTCTTGGACAAGAAAAATGAATGAATATAGGCTGCTGGTGCATCTTGTATCGTCGCCAGTATAACTGCTTTTCCAGTTACTTTGTGAACCCTGAAAACTCGATATGTTGTCTGCGAGCCGAACTCGAGGTTGTAATTGAACACATCCCCAGTTTCAGGGTCAGTCCTGGCATGTGATGCTGAGAGGGGACCTTTCAGAGCCGGGTGAAGAACTGTCTGGTCTGCTAGGCCGATGGGCTCTAATGTCTCTGGGTGCAGTTCCTGAAACGCAGCGTTATCTGTCTTTGCGTATAGGTTTTTGATGTCTCCGGAGGGAGTAGTTGAGGGTAAACCAGGGTAATCAGTAGAAACAGTGACACCAATATTTCTACTGCTGGGCCCTCTCTCGGATATTGGTATATCGGAGGCCTTGAACACTGACATAAATTTGCTGAAGACGGATTTGCATGGGTCCCTGCCCTGTCCAAAAGAATACAGGTTTCCTATGCCTCCTTGCCGGCGGTATTGATCAATGAGAGAATCACACGTGTGCCGGGAGTTGTAAGTGATGGTCCTGGAGTCTGTGATGTGGAAACGATGTATCTGTGAAAGACCATCAAACCAATGGTCAATTGAAAATGTGCCTTTGGAATTTGTTTCGACTTCGTGTCCTCCAGGGCCGATACGATATAATGTACCCCTATAAATTAAATATATAAATTTCGGCTCTCGTAACAACAGGGAAACCCGTAGAGTTTACCTGACATAGTCTGGAAACAACCCAATAGTGTGAAGCTGAACCGGAGTGGTAACATCCTTGTGGAATTTGAACTATAGGTAATTTTCCATCATTAATTTGCAAACATCCAAGTTTCAGTCACAGACGTACACCAATAGCATTAGGCCAGTCCTGCGATTGACCCTTGACTTCTCCCAACGATGCCTGGACTTTTGATGAACCAAAGAGGCTCCCTCGTCTCCGTTTCGACACTGTTCGGCCCACATGGGCGGTGAAAGCCCTTTTGTTCTCAAGACGTTCAGCCGTCACTATAGTGGGGTTCCCCACTGCCATAGGTCCCCTATCAGCAGTGCTGCTTTCGGTACCCATTTGGAAAAGATAGGGCCGCTTTGTTCGTTGTGAGTAAGATGCAAATATGACAGTTGAAGGGGAAATGTCCCTAAGGAAGACCACCGCTCTGCTGAAAATGAACCACCTCGAGCAGGATCTCGTTGGCAATATATATACTTCTGTGATGAATTGAATGTATCGAAATTACCGGAAGCATTCTTTCCTCTCGCTTATTTCGCGCCACCCACGATAAGTGAGTTGAGGAGACCAAGCTTCATTGGGCAAGAGACCTCCTGGCTGAGGCATAGAGCATCATGCATTAATTGAATTGCTATAATAGATATTCAATAGGGGACGATTTAACAGGCGAACGTTTTTTGTCCTTTGACAAGAAGTCACCGTGCGCGTGTAAGCCCGCCTCACAGCCGTTATGTACCCTACTTATGGAATAATGGAAGTTCTAGAGAAGGACCCATTTTGCTTTTGGTGCCCTGCTGAAGGTACTATACTGAAGCAAGTTTCCCCATAGTTTTAAATCATTGCTATGGGTGCTGTCTCGCTCCAATGCTCGTAAAGCTGACTGGTATAGGCTTGACCTACCTAATGCAGGTAAACTTGGATAACGGTCGACTCGGAGCACTGGCCCATGATATATTACGCAATCTGAGAATATTCCGAGCATTTTCCATGGCCATGATGGCCAAAGGATATTGATGGACAAAGTCGTAGGTGCCTGAGGTTGAAAGCGAGATGATAACCTCGCCAATGGGTCGATTCTATTCGCCCATTTAGCGAGGTGCCAGCTGAAGGGTCGCAACAAGCGAACGGGCCAGGATCTGTGTGTCACGTCCCGACCGCAACCAGTAAAGGGGATTATTTTCTGTGCCCCATGTAGTCGAACAACCGATGGCCAATCCACGTGCACTGGAGCAATTACAATGGTCTATGCAGGAGCGTCGAGGCCTTCAATTGAACATATATTATCTTTGTACATTATTACGTCGACTAGCTTTAAATTGGGAGCATTTGGCGAACATGCATAAATATGACATATGTATACTAGTAACGGACTTTATTATGATAATAAGTATCTATACACACTATTTTGACAGATATTCGGCGATCCCTGGAATAACGTAAGTCAAATTCATAATTACCGTATGGTCAGATAGATCTATTTAGACTGGGCCAAGATCAATCAAAAGGTTAATTTATGGTAATAGGCGCTACGTGCGGACTTGGCATCTGTACTTGGGCTTCGGGGGGGGGGAGTCTGGACATGGGATGAGAGAGTGAAGGCAGACATGACAGATATCAATCCTGGCAGTGCATGGAAACGGAAAGGCATGCCCCTTTCATACATAGCCGGCGAATACGAGGGGAGGCGGTGGATTTGGTTGAAGACTTCTTTTTTTTTTTTTTCAATTTGACCCTATGAGCTATGCGTGGGAGAGTATTGGGTGGTGGGTTGGTTTGCGGACGTTTAATTTGCTTTATTCTGTTATTTTGCTCGGAAATAGGGGAATCTTCAATCAGGGTCTTGCCATAACCTTAGGTTATCTGCAAGTACAGACTCTAAAAATAAAAATAAAAAAAAAGAGAGAGTCATTGCACCAAAATACCGATCCCTTTTTACTGATATCACCTTTAAAACCGCACCAAGGGATGATTCTGACTCGCTGGTAGTATTATTAGGCCCATGCATAGAATAATAATCTTTATCTTGAATCTAGTGATTTTCAGAATTAAACGGGGCATCTTGCGCTCTCCGACTCATAGCCTGTTGCAGAGGCATACCTCTAGACTAAAGGGTGATCACTGGGTGCTTGACTTGCCTTTTTTTTATTTATTCTTTTAATAGTCTATACCCGCAATCGACCTTAGATCATGACGGGGACTAGATTTGCATAACATACCTGGTATATACCAATATATATCACAATCACCCAGAGCCGTATTTCGGACCAAACAGCATTGGTTTGCAATTGAGCATCCGCAAGATGTATGTCATCCATCCGACATTCCTACACTCCTCTTGATGGACCTGTGATTTTGAGGTCATTCCTATTGATGTTTCTGAATCTCCTCCACCCAGAAGCATTCCACCCACAAGTCATAGCTAACTAAATTGCAAGTAGCAGTGCCGTGCATATCTATCTATGGAAGCAGTCAGCAGTGGAAGACCTCCAGAAGTGCTGTAGCCCCACTTCCGACCTGAATATCTTTGAGTTGTGTCAGCTACGTCTACTTTTTCCAAACTTTATTGTTCCATTTATATAAGCAGAATAACTATCTTTCGCACGTATATCATAAAGCTGATCCTGAATGAGGAGGTAAATTCGGGTATCTGACAATGACTAGAGGCAGAAGAACTAACGCAACCATGGTGATAGTCATCAGAATCGATGGCTTCGTATATCGTGCTATTGTGCAATGGGAAGGTGGTATTGTCGATCTTGAATATGTTGCGAGTAACATGGGCAGAGAAGAGTGAGAAATTCTGAAAGACTGGCATTGGCCAAAGAGAGTTACTTTATATCTATGAAAGGAGGACTCAGAGGAGTAGGGAAGAGGGCTGGGTCAGGCCAATTGACAGGGTCAGGATTGGAAGTACTGGTTTTGGGAATTAAGGTGTTATCTAATGAGTGGGCAGTGGCTAGTAGAATTTGCCCAGGCAGGATGCCCTCTGGGATATTTGATGGGTGGTGGAGATTAGGTTGAGATAAAGGGAGGAAATAAAAGTTAGGAGAGGGATATATATAGACTAGGGTTTCTTATAGGTTTGCAGGATACGGAGTTTTCCTGCAAGAAAATGATCAGATTTCTCTAGATTTACCTGCAACCCAGTCTACTGTTTCCATATATTTGCCCATAATATACAGTTCTATGGCCTAAAAAATTTACTCTACATAAGATACATTGAATGTCATTCTCCTGAACTTCATACCAAATTCTCTAATATGCATCGTTTGGTCCTCATTATGCACGGCAGGGAATTTTTTTTTTTGCCACCTAGCTGTATATAGCTTTGTCCCAAAACCGTTCTACATTATTCCCTAGGAAGCACGTTATGCTCTAGCACAGGGACTGGTTACAACGATGAGCGAGGTGACAGAAATGTGTGCCAATTCTCAAATGACTACAGCAGGGGCCCAGGCCAGAGAGGTGGAGGTTTTTGACCGTGCTGTAATTTAGAGGAGGCAATATATGGCGTAGAGGAAGAGGCCGATGAGTCTAGGGGGCGGGGCTTGAGGTGAATTAGCGGCAGGAGTTGTTATCAATCAAAAATATCTCGCCCAATACTTTCTGCTTCGACGAGGAAAAAAACACCTGCTATAGACTGGAAGAAGGGCCTTGGTATCAGAGGTATTTACCATTGGAATGGATATACAATGCTACTATATCATTGCAGAGTGCGTTGGGAGGAGTATTTGCCTTAATCGGGAGTAATGGCTACGCCTGTCAGAAAGTAGCCACCTAGTGGTCGCCTAGACACAGCAAGAGTACTCCTTGTACCAAATGGGACGAGCGGGATGCGAATTTTTTATACTCTTATGTTTACACCTTTATTCTACCCTTCCTATTACGAACTTTTATTTTACCCTGATATCGCGCTCATTGAATCACGTGCCTCGCTCTGACATGACTTGTATTAGTAAGTAAGCAGAAGTAACTCCAAATCCATAAAGTATACTCTTGTTAAAAGCATACCTGATACGTAATACAGTCCTGGCCATATGTCAAATATTCTTCTAACGAGAGTATACTAGAACAGTATGATGCTTCACACATCCTTGTTTGTTCTTCATGATAGAAAGTCTTCTGGACATTTGTATTATCACAGCAAAATTAGGTAAAATAAAATGGTTCTCCCAATTTTATTTCCAAAGCCCCAAATATATGACTAGGGGATGTCTTTTCTCAGATTCATGTGCCTGACAGATTAAGGTCATGACGGGGCCCCATGTATACCCCTTTAAAGTAACCATCGGGACCAAGTCCAGCCTGGGATCACAATCATAAAGGAAACCCAGAATAACACAGTACCTCGGCTATAAACTATTTGCCAGCCAAAAGAAAGACATTAACGGAGGTTTAACTTGGTACAAATCTATCATAACCTTCCTGTCTCTATCACCTTCTTCATCCAGACCTTCCAAACTCCAACCATTCCCTGGAAGTGCAATACCCTCAAACTGAGGTGATTCTTTGCCAAGACCACACCAAGTTTCGGGCTTCGGAAATTCAACTAGTTTGTATAATTAGTACTCCTCTTATACTAGGAGGGATATTATAACTCTCTGTTATATAACTCTTTGATACATAGTCAAGGCCCTAGGGAAATCGCTCCTCTTCTATGGTTTAAAGTAGGCCAGTTTGGCCCTAAAACCGCAAGTGTCCAGAGACCCTTGTGGCTGACTAGTAGCACAGGAACTGGCATTTATTGATTTTCAATCATTTTGCTGATCAGGGCCAGTGCCAAAGCCCTCCCACCAGAGCGTCAATAACGTGAAACTCAAGCCGAGAGAACTTACTATGTCTCCTTCATGTAGCCAATCAAACTACGTACCTGATGCAACCTACTATAGGCTATAGCTATGTCTCAGGGAGACGTAAATACAGAGGGAACATATTATAAGTTTCGAAACTAGGTGATACCCTGGCAAGTGTCAAAAGCAGCCCATTATTTTTATTATTCTGGTTGCACGTTAGAGGCAAAGGGCCCGGGAATTAGTAGGACGGTTGAAAATGGAGTCATGGGCACCCCTATTGACGTCAAGTATTAGCCTACTAGAGCCTCTGAAACGAAAACCAACTGGTAATTCTGAAACTCTCCAATGACATAGCTATGCTCTATAGTTCTTACAACCATCAAGAAGGAAAACCAATCACTCTTAGCAATACATTCATATTCAAAGGATCCTGCCGGATTGAATTTTACAAGGGAACATCGATGCATTGAGAGCTAAAGGTGGATCATAGGGTCCAGATGGTGAACGCCCTTCTAGGAGGCTTATTAGGTCATTGCATCCGGTATGTTTGTAAGTACTTGTGGTAAGCACAGTCATCTGTCTTATTACTAAAACAAAAGAGAGGTGGCATCTAACTGCTTCTTCAATGGTACTGCAGAGGTGTGAATGTGAGATAGCCAAGTGCTCCGCCCTTTCCAGACCTCTCACCCTAAGGTCTTGTCCACTTATCAGGGTCGACCACGTCAAAAGGCAAATGGGGTGCAAATCCAACCCTCTAATACTACCATGCAAGAAGCTATTACGACACCTATATTGGGCAGGCCCAAAATCTATAGTTGGTGCTCAACTTGTGCACCTGGAGGACTAACCTAGCATTGCCTTATTACAAAGGCAGGTATACACAGTATCGGTCTGAGTGTCAAGATGCCAGTACAATCGAGTGAATCTCACCTGCGGTCCTGAAGCCTTAGGCAAGGTGCCTTTTGGCCCATGTGAGTAATCCTGGATTCCTGGTGTTCAGCTCTTGGGACGTCCGTCCCTTGCTCGTGGCTCAGACCAGTAGCAGACAATGGCATGACTTGGGGAACAGCTTTTTGCCATTGACAAGCCGATGGCTTAACGATCGGGTGGGCTTACATACTGGAACGTTGCTTGTGCCAGAAACTCGTCCAAGGTTGCCAGCTCATAGCAGGGCTCTGACACTTAGGTATGGGCCGTATGGCTCAAGCCCTCCTGGTGAAGGCTGCCACTTGTACCTTGTGCGTGGGCCTTGTACGTGGGCATACCGACAGACAGCACGACATTACCGACAGGAGTGTTAGCGTGGCCCTCACATATCATGGGCTATAACTCAAACAGTAGGTACCTGACGCAAAGGAAGCTGCAGGCAGTCTAAAGGAGGAATCAATTGGTCCCTCAGCCCAGCCAGGCTTGTCTCAGGAATGATGGTAAAGCCATTCCCCCACGCGGCAGGCTCTGATGAGAACATACTGGGGCCGCGGCTACATGGGGTATAGCCTGCTTAGGTGGGTTTGGAAGAGTTTAAGACTTTGCCTTGCGGAAAAGCTAGGTTGCATGTGGTATCATGATCATGATCATGGGGTTGCGTACGCGTGTAGCCCAATATATGCATTTGAATATATGTATACATATGTATCGGAGCTCTCGCTAGAGTGGTCGAAGGGGGAGCAGGTTAGGCACTGTCATGTTGAAATTCATTGAGAACCCATGAACGTCGTTGTCCTTGTATCGAGCAGGCTGCTGTGGTGTGTGGACTGATAGAACGCATGAATTACGTACACTATCTCGCTGGACTTAGCCCCCAGAGGATCCCAGAGTTCAATTGTGAAATATTCGTGGCCCGCCAATTACAGATTAAGATCCAGGGAAGCCAGTTACATAGTTGACCAATACTGAAATATGTATGCAAATAATCTCTGAAATAAACTATAAACCAGAAAAGAAGAGCAAATTGCTAAGCAGCTTATCGGAAGTTTTTTTTGATAAAGCGTCGGCTATGCGAATGCAGGTGTTACTATATTTAGATATAGCACCGCCCGACTTTTATAATGTAGGTACATTGTCAGCGTTTAGGTAATTACTGCTTTTGTTCATTTTTCCTGATTTCTAGATCTACAGGTACAAGAGCTGCAGTGGCGGAGCAGAATGATGGTAACATTCTATTCCAACCCAATTGCAAGCTAATTTACCTGGGGCTCTTATGTTTCTATAAATGACAAATGGAAGATCCGGTCCCCCCATCACGACAAGGCTCAGTGACTTGACAACAAATTCAGGGAACAACTTACACAATGCTTAAAAAGCAAACGCTTCGAAAGCAACAACTGCAGTCATATTAGTTTTTTTTACATTTATATACAAAATCACAATGGCTTATCCAATTACATAACTTCGGCTTTACCGAAAGGACATTGCTAATGAATCTAACCAAAAATATTCAAATCTCCGAAAAGCATAGCCCATTGCATCGGAGATGGAAAAAAAAAAAAGATCCTTTACATATAGATAAACAAAGAGTTTTTTTTTCTTTTTCTTCAGGAATACAACGTAAATCACCATGGCTTTTTTTAAAAAAAATAAAAAATAATAAAAACAAAGGGGTCCCGGTGCCGCATTCATTTCTCCCAATTCTACACTAATGCGGAATCTCAAATTCGAACATACCCGGGAATGAGCAAATTTGCGGCACAGTGATACCTTATACATTTGTTGTATCTGCGAGTTGCAACCTTCAAAAACAACAATCTAATAATCTTTTTGCGGGATGATACATACACAAGCTTGTTCTTTCCCAACCTTACCTTATCCCAACTGGGTTGTCTGGCCGGGTTTTACATGATTAAGGACTAGGCATTCTAAGCAGCAGCAGCTTGCATAGCATGAGCATTGTAATTAATCACAAGCCAGGGAAATGCTGACGCTGCTTCTCACGGAAGACCTCCGTGACATGACGGGCTCATGGTACGCTATTCATATCTTCACACCTACCACCTACCACCTACCCCACATGGAGATGCTTGGTGGCGAGTCTAGCGAGTTAACATATTCCGGTAGTAAGGGCTAAGTATATACCATGTAGTGGGTGTAATACACCCTATTCATCTGCTCAATCAGAGTGAAATCGATATTCTTACTTATGTATGTATCGTGATTCACCCAATCCTGTATTAATGATATCGTTGAATTAATGAGCAAATGAAATCGCATGTATGCAGTGTTGCGTAGCCCTTCAGCATAACCAGCAGTGAAATGTTTGCGTATGCCACCACGGGCTTTTCGGGAACTGAAGATTCCGACAGGCAAGTTGTGAGATCTACATGATGCATGGCATTGAAACTGACATGAATGAAACAATTTCCGTTAATTGTGCAGCCGTGGTCTGGAAAGCTATTGGTCAATAGTACTCATGCGGAGGACAAATCTGAGGGGTATTCCGACTGAATACGCAGTACATCAACTGTTCTTTTCCACAGTTGAGCCTCTTGTTGCATAAGGCCGAGGCTATAGGGTGTTATGTAAATGGGGAGGTTATGAAGTAAACTTTCTAACTCGTGTGTTGGGAATGCAATGTTTGATGCAGCTATGAGGATGCTAACAGAGCTTTCAGTGAATTATTGAACAAGTTGGAGAGTAAGGTGGATGGGGGTGACAAGATGGATGTATGATATTTGCAAGGGTACGCTCGGACTTTGAGCTCAGTTGGAGTTCCTCACCTATGATAACAGAGTTTGACAGAATAATGGTTGGGTTGAGTGAACCGTCTAAAAGATACGAACCGGGGTTCCGGCGGAGTCATGGGAAGACGGATGAATGGCAAGCCGGCGGCACTTGGCGACGGGCGACGGGGACCGTTCATGCAGCAATGGGTGAGGAGAAAGGGGTGACCCATGAAACGGGGTTCGCAAAGGATAACCCCGCACCCGAATCACTCGCCCGTAAGCTTAACTTCGGATTCCTTCGCAAGAATCCGAAACGAAGCAAATCTCATCTCGAATTTGTGTTGCTGCTGTTGCAGGGATCTGGCTGTATGGCGGTTTACAGCTTCCGCAAGCGGCATGACGCCCAGAGGGCATTACGCGTCAACCTTTTGCTTGGGTTTGGCTGCATGGTGGGTGTGGTGGTAAAAATAGCGATTCTGTTTGGCTGTGAAAGGGACCAGCGATGGTTGTGAAGGTGGGGAAGTGGCTGTACAAATACAAGTGCCCTGTGGCAAATTATGGATTTAGTCACTGAAAACAAGGCTTCGAGCGACGCCACCTTTGCACTTTGCTTCGGTTACCTGTGCATATAAGTATGTATGAATGCATGTCCACGGGAACATAACATAACCAAGCCGAGCGGTGCAATGCCAGGGGACCGGTGCAATAATGTCGAACGGATTCTCGGAACGGCCAGCTTCCTTTCCCACATTTGATTTGCATTGCACTGCCCCCCCGACAAATACTGATGTAACATTGTCCCTAGCTGACCCTGGACAGACGCTTGATCGTTTCGCAGCGGGACTGAGAAACGCTGCTGCCAGTCACGTTAACTGGGCGAAGAATCAGGTACCTGGCACCTGCACTCTGGCAGCCTATCGCCAGTCGGGCCAATGGCTGGCGATATTGCAGCAAAGACGATGTTTGGGAGTCAGTGGTGGTATCGCACTGCATTGCTGCAAGCGTACTAGGGCCCGTTCCACCACTCTCCTCGAACACACCACACACCACACTCCACACAGCCCTGTGGGCCCCAGACTAGTCCCTCCCCACCACCCTGTGCATCCATATCCAGTTCTGTTTCCCTTCCAGCTTTTCTTCTCCCAAATATCACAGCTTTCCCCCCCATCCTTTCTTTGACAAACCATCGTCCGTTTACATTACGCATACAGCATACATCATCCTGACAACCATCGGTACCCAAATCCCCCGTCACAACTCTAATCGCCAGTTTTCACAAACTATCAACTATCGAAGGCATCAGGGGTGCGGGCAAAGAAAAGAGGATTAACAAATGCATCGCGGAAACGGTGCTGCTTACTCTTCTCAGTCTAATTCACAGGAGTCAACTGGGCCGTTTAGTGACATGGACTCCTTTGTAGACTTCGACAATATGTTTCCATACAGTGGATCAAGTTCTCAGAACTCTTCCTCAACAAACCTGTCACGAACAACTTCAAATCAGCCGGCAATCCAGCCTTCATACCCCTATGATCTTTACCCACAAACCGTCCCACCTGTGGTCTCTAGGGACTACCATGTGCCCGAACTTACCTCTGGAGCTTCGAGTTCCATCACCATGTCGCCAGACCTTCTCGACATGGACGCACAACTGAACGCCATGATGCCTGCTTACTTTTTCCCCGAGGTGAGCGGAGGAACAGTTGACCCGGCCACAATCCTTGGCGCAAATACCATTGCCCCGGAAATGGGATTGGAGTACAAGTACATTCCACAACCGCCGCCACAGTTTGACGGCAGGAGGCTATACGCCGGCATTCATACACAAAGGGCTGCATACAACAAGGACCTGGAGAACCAGCGACGTTTGATGGAGCAGGCGAAGAAGAACGCACCTGCACCAGTGCTCAAGTCAGAGCTGACAATTGACCAGAGGATAGATGCAGTGCTCAATCGTATAAAGCCCACAAAGATTGTGCCGTCAGCTTCATCCCCTAGTCAAACTCTCCCACATATTGCGAGGATGAAGAAGGATGAAGAGGAAATGGATGAGGATGAGAGGTTATTGGCTAGTGAGGAGGGCAAGAAGCTGTCCAGTAAGGAGCGAAGACAGTTGAGGAATAAGGTCTCCGCGAGGGCTTTCCGATCACGAAGAAAAGGTGAGATTATATCGGCATATGATCATTCAATGGAACCACTGCTAAAATTTCAATTTAGAATACATCGGCCAACTAGAAGCTGAAGTGGCCAATAAAACCTCTGAGGCAGCTGAGCTCCGTGCCGAAAACACTACTCTTAAGTCTGAGCTCCAGCAGCTGCAGGAGTTCACTCGCAGCGTTCTTCGATCCCCAGCTTTCTCTTCATATCTAGCTGAGCTTGAGAAAGGTCACGCTACTGCATCTGCCCCAACACCAGCAGAACCCACGCCAGATCTCATCCTTGAGCCCCAAACAAGCTATCGCAAGGACCCAAACCCCAACATGCTAAACGTCGCCAATGAAGACTGGGCACTTGCATATGGTCCCGTCGCCGGAGCACCTACATGGGCCACCAACACCCAGGTCTACGCTGTTACTCACCTTCCTCAGGGCCCAGTCAACCTTCAAGATTTGTCTGGCAAGGCTGTTGGAGCTAAGACTGAGGATTTTATCGACTGGAGGGCTTTCCCCCCCCCAGCTGACGGGTTCTCGCCAAACTACACCGAGAAGACTCCCTTGGCCCCGGTGGAGGAGGATTACGAAATGTATGACGCGGAAGAGGAGCAAGCGGCCTATATAATGCCCGACAACCTGGAGGACCTTGTTGCAGCAAAGCAGGGTAACATCTCCGATAGAATGGAAAAGTTGGCGCCGGGTGTTGGGTTAGACTCGCTACTCGGCACTCTCGAAGCGGTGGTCAATGGCGAGGTTGATGTAAAGGAGGCGTTCTCTTCTACGGGTGTGGTAGTAGAGAAGGTAGAGGATAAGGAGACTCCGGTAGAAGAGGATACACCAGAGTATAGGCAGAGGTGTAAGGATGTGGCAAGGATGTTTGATGTAATGGAGTCATTCAAGCGAGTAGGAGATATCATTGGGCGAGGGTAGAGTTGTTTTAAGAGTTGATTCCTGTTTTCTTTTCTTGTCCTTTCTTTCACATAGTTGTCATTTATGTTTTCTTAATGGGTCCGGGGCGTTCATTGTTTAATTTTTGAAAATCCGAATTTATTTGTTGCAACTATTTTTTTTTTTGGTGGTCTTTTGGTGGTCTTTTTGTGGAATGAAGATGGAAAAGATGATATCCATTCTCTAGGGTGTTTTCCTCCCTCCCGTAGGTACATACCGTCGTTTTTTTACTTAATTTTACTTTTTTGATTTGGTTTGGTAATGGCGAAGACTCGACTTATCAAGTCTTTTTTTCTTTAACGTCTTTTTTCCTTGGTTGCTTATTGGATGTAGGGCCTGGGAGTGGTGGATGGAGGGATCTATGCTCAGGTCTATGAATGAGAATGGACTGGAAGTTGGGGATTGAAGGACGGTAGGATTAGAGTTGACGGCTTTTTTATGTGGCACTTTGGTTTGTTTGATGGGTATATGGGCAACTTGTATTTCGATTATTCTATGTCTTAGGGGTACTTTTGGGATGGAAAATAAAAAAAGATGAAAAATGATGGAAAAGTTGCTTTTGCGGTGTACGAATGATTGGTGAAGTACTGTACAAACTGTATATGCAATTTTTGGCAGTCGCAATACGGCCCCCTCGAGCTCATGATGATCAATGGTGGTCTGTAGTGATCGTTTTCAAAGTTCTAGTATTACCTCGCATTTTTTTCCAATGCCCTATACTCCGTACTGTCAGAACTGAAGATACGACAGTTTTTGTGTGTTTGTGGGTCTGAATGCCAACCAGACTAAATGTCAAGCCACGGTATATCAACTTCCAGGTGTTTTTTTATTTATTTTTTTTTGGGGGGGTGAGCATCTACCGAAATCCGACAGGATTTTCGCGTAGGGTATAACATATTTATATCCCCCCCCCCCCCCTTAGTCCGGGATGCCGACCTTTTACAACATCTTTTCAGTTCGAACATATCAATAAATCAATTCCCTCTCTCTCTCTTCCCCTCCCTCCACCCCCGGCCAAACCCCAAAATGTCTGATATTGCGGGCCCCCGTGAGCACCGCCCCGCTCACAACTCCACGGATGGTCTTACAAAGCCAAAACAAACCAGCACGAGCAGTAGCAGGAGCAGTAGTAGCGGTGGTTCATCCTCTTCTCTCAGCTCTGTTCTAAAAGCCATAGCCAGTGCACTTCTCGTGGTGCCCGCGCTTAGCTACCTCATCATGGACGGGGAAAGCTTCACCTTCGGGTACCACCCTGCCTGGGCACGGTGGGATTACTGGGTACGTTGAATCCCCCGCCCCCCCCCAACAACACCCACTAACCCTCCCCCCCCTCCCCGGGGCGTCCCTCAATAGGAAAAACCTGAAAATCTTACGATAAGAGTATTCACCGACGAGCAACTCTCACTCTACGACGGGCGTGACCCCACCCTCCCGCTCCTCCTCGCCATCAACGGCTCCGTCTTCGACGTGTCCTCAAACCCCACCACCTACGGCCCCGGTGGAGGCTACAGCGTCTTCACCGGCGCCGACGCAGCACGGGGCTTCGTCACGGGCTGCTTCAAGGAAGACAGGACGTGGGATCTACGCGGTGTAGAAGGCATGTTCCTAGAGCTCGATGACGAGCTTGATTTATTCGAATCGGGCCACTGGAGAGAATTGTTGGCTAGGTTCGGGGGTGGGGATGGTGGGCATGAGGGAAATGATGGGGAGAAGGTCGGTGAACTGAGGGAGGGGAGGAAGAAAGAGTTGAGGCAGAGGGCGGAAAAGAGGAGGGCGGTGGCGTGGGAGAATGTCGTGAGTACGATTAATCATTGGGATAAGTTTTTTAGGAATCATGAGAAGTATAAGTATGTGGGGGAGGCAAGGCATAGGGATATCAGTGGAGAGCCTGTTAGGTCCATTTGTGCGAATGCACTGCAGAAGAGGCCGCAGAAGAAGGTGGAGTAGGAAGGAGGGGGAGGGGGGAAGAGTATTAGGGCATGGTATATTTCGGGTGTTTAGTTTTCTGGTGTGTATCATATTGCTGGAAATAAATCCATATCTTGTTATATCGTCGTATACATATAGCTAGCAGAACAATAAATGAAGATATGGCTAGCAGAACAATACAAGAAGTTGAATAGAATATATTTGGAACATGAATTACATACGTGACATCTAGGAAGTAACATAGACAGAGTTGGATCATCCGGCGGTATACACCTAATGTATGTCCGACGGCACAGCAGTTATCAGTAGCATCGGGATTGTATTGCGACACAGCGCGGTGCCCTAGTTGCGTCCGGATTGTAATGCAAACACCCTAAGGCATCTGGACGCATAGGATGCACAGGACGCCGAAGGAAGAGATGACATTTGCGTGAAGAGCTAGGTCATGCCACTATGGGCAGCACTGAAAGTCCCCCTCCTACATCGGTCGATAGTTCGTAATGTGCTGTGAAAGGAAGAGGGCCTGTGTGCTTGTATTCCAGCCATTGATCTCACAGCCTCTACGCCCAAAGGAACTAGTCTATCTCATGTCACACCACACTATGATCATTTTGAAGTGTTTGTTTTTTTCATTCGGCTTTTTTATTTCCGCAAAAGCCAGCGTTTTTCAGGATGCAGGAACAAGGCAGTATTTTTGACACCTAACTATCCAGATCCCATAAAAGATGAATGGAACAAGAAAATAAAACCAACCCGACCCAAGCAAAGTGATTTATTGAAACGAGGAGGCAGAATATTGCAGCATGATGACTAGTGACGATAATGGTGATGGTGGGGTAGTGGTGGGAATATTGATTATTTATTCGGCGGCGGCAACGGCACGAGCTATATGTTGGGGAACAAGTCAGTCCGCTGATCGAGGAGTTTTCCACCGGCGACTTTTAGGGGGATGGAACAAACGTACTGTAGATAGTGCACTTGGAGTGCCCAACAACCTTCTTGATAACACCCCTGGCCTCCAGATCGGTCAACGCCCTGCGAGCAAGAGATCCGTTGATCTTCAGTCTGTCGACGAGAACGGCGACGGTGATGAGACGGTAGGCCTGGACATCCTTGTTGAGCTTATCAGAGGTGGTCTTATCGAGGATGACGGCGTGCTGGGCCTTGTCCTTGACTACATTGTTCCAATAAATCCCCCAGTCAGCATTTCCATTCTCTATCCAGTTCGAGTAGCGACAATCTTGCGGTGACAATAATGGGCGCTGAAACAGAATGGAATGGTGGGGAGCTAACCCTTCCCCTTGGACCACTTCTTCTTCTGCTTCTTTCCACCAGCTGCTGGGGCCTATATCGCCGCAAAAAACCCCAATCAGCATTCCGCTCCAACACTCCCTCCGAACAGTAACAATTCCCTGCGCTTCTTCACATCCTCCGGACTTGGCTGTTGCTCACCATATTGTACTATATGTTTGTCGACGAAAAGAGTTGTCGTTGAGTGGGATGGCCGTCAATCGTTGTCGTCCGTCGATTTACTGAAGCAGTCGTTGGCGTAGAGGTTTCTGGCTAGCTTGTGTGGAAGGGAAGCTGTGACTGTGGTGATTTGTGCGATTGCCAAGACCACGTGATTAGGGCTCGTCTTAACCTTGCCCCAGGCATAGTTAAAGCTTGTGAACAATTCATGGATTGTCAGGACCCAAGAATTTCTAAATCCCCCCGAAATAATCATGTCTATTTCTGAGTCCCCGGCTCTATAACAGCGAATAATATGTGAACATTGTCTAGAAATATCCCGGGAGAACCGGCTTAAGGCTTGTTAATCCTTTCGGGATCGATTGTGTAGCCGCCTCAGAGAGGGCAATAACTTCCTCAGTCGGTAACAGCTCCTCTGGCTGCTGCTTCGAGCCTTCGACTACTCTTTCCCGCCCTCCCCTTCTCCCCTTGCTGTTCCGTTGATCATCTCCGCTCCTATTATTCTTTGCCCTTGCCTCCTCTCTCTTCCGTTTTTTTTCATTCTTCTTCCCTTGCGCCTTTGGGGTCTTTTCTGGCTTTGCGTCGTCCTCCACAGCCACAAGAGCATCCTCCTCATCGGCCTCATCCTTGTACAACTCTCTTAGTGCAGGTATGAACTTTTCAAATCTCCAGAACTCTCCGACTTTAATTTTCATCATATCAAATGCAAGTGCAACCTTCATCTTCTGTTTCCCATGTCCCTCCTCAGCAATCACTGGTAATTTGGGGTATCGCTGAGAGAAATGGGTAAGCATGAGGGCTTTGGCACCCATGTCCATTCCCGCTTTGATGGCTTCGGAGGTGGTGGAATGTTTCTTTGCAACGGCTTCGCCACGGAGTTCATCATCGAAGGTAGCTTCATGGAGAACAAGGGTGGCACCTTGTCCTATCCGGACAAAGTCCTGCGTTGGGCGGGTGTCACCACTATATGCGAACTTGAACCCATCATTCCATGTGAATGCACAGGTAGATGCACCAATGCAATGATTGGCCTTTGCGGTTTGAATTTTCGATATGCTTAGGGCCTTATAAAATGGTTCGAGGCTATGATGTATATTAGCTTTCTACTGCCAATGTAATCTAAGGGTAAAACTTACTATCGCAAAGTATTTCCTTGTCCGGTTCGTATCTCTTCTGTGGCGATGTACCTGATCCATGAATATCCGATATCCTCGACGTCTGCATATTCTTTCAACAACCCGTCATATTTTCCCAAGCCAATTACCCACATGATGTCATCTGGGGTGTCAAGAAGGAAAGACACGGTGGGCGTCAAGTCTGCATCTGTCATGGATACATCTGGACCGGGGATCGCTGTCTCTGAAGGGGTTGGTGGTACTGATTTACCATTATGTTTCACCTGATAGATTGCCTTCAAAACGGCAGCTGTTCCGAGGTGGTGGTCGGCATGGAGATGGCTGATGTAGATACATTTGATGTCCCTTAGAACATCTGGAAGTTTTTCCTGTCCATAGAGACGGGCTAGCTGTCCAAGTGTAGCCTCGCCACAGTCGAACAAGATAGATCCTGCACCAGGAACTCGGAGCAATGTAGCACTAACATTTCGATACTTCGAAGGCATGGCACTCCCAGTTCCAAGAGGTATAATCTCAACCTCCTTCCCTGGAAATTCTTCCAACCCCTCGGGTATATCGGCTTTTTCCACATTCTCCCTCGCTTCCTTGGCTAGTTTTATATACTCTGGTTCGGATGCTGCTCTGACGCCTTCAATATCGAATCTACCGTCTTCCAGCGTCATTGGGATTGGGAGCTGCTGCAATTCGAACTTCGGCAGTATCGAAAGTTGCTGTTGAGGTTTGGCAAGGATCAGGTTTGTCAAGCCCTCAGGAACCGCCATTTTGGGTTCGTTCTCACATATGGGGATTGGGAAGTGGTCAGGATGTAATAGGTTGAGTTTTGTGGCAGCCTTTGCAGCACCTACGAAGGTAATAGAATTCGGACAAATATCAGGCGAGGAGACAACATTCTATGAATATATATGGGTGAGTAAGTGTCAAAATGTAAGGTGCTCATGGGGTCAATATACCGTAGACTTGGTCCACTTCTGCATTTTCTCCCATAACCTCTCGTCCTTAACTACCTCAGGCCCGAGGAGCCAAAAAACTGTTGCTTCAAGACCTTCGTCTTGAAGCTCATCCCGTGCCAGAAGCGGGCCCACATAGCTCCTGTCAGGGATATCCAACACCAGTATATTCTTTCCCGGTTTCTGGGGCTCCATGCATTCTTCCGGGATTACAACTCTTCCATCTGGGGTAGTGACACTTCTCCCTTCTGTAAGCTCCCTGAATTGTGGTCCAGGTGTGACACCCAGTTCCTTTGCGATCTGAGGAAGAAATCTCCCTCGCTGTGGGTGCAAGATAACAAAGTATGACAAAGAGGCAGCCGAAGGTTTTGACTGAGGAAGTCTTCGTACCATAGCGGCTGGCCATGGTGCTCGAACCATCTTGGGCAGGGCAGGAAGGGCAGGGGGGGCATTCGCATCAGGTACCGGAGCATCTTCATTTGGGGGGAGTTCATCTTCCGGCATCAATGTATCCATTGTCCACGCTGAATTGAACATATCTCTAACAACACTTTTTAGTACTTCCTCCCGTGTCCTTAGGGCTATGAGCTCCCCATTACAGGACCGCTTTCGACCGCCATTGAAGCTCGTCCCCGATGAATCTGCTAAAGCACTAGCGTCCATAGCATTTTGCACATAACCATCAGGATAAATCTTCATCGGATGGACCTTCAAAAACTCGTCTACAAAATCCTCTGTGATTTCGTTAAAGTTCGTGTTCATTGAGGTCCGGAATACGAAAGACCGCGTGGTGCCTATGGCATGCATGAGATTTTCATTCCCATGGATGGTCAGAGACTTCTTCTCGAAGGGCTCTGGAATTGTTGGTGCAGTCCCACCACCACCTCTTCCTTCTGCAAAGGCTCGGTTCCGCTCAATTGCCTCCTCAATCTTGGTCTGATGGTCCGCCTTCCTTGCTGTCTCTTGATCTGCTACTGTGAGCAACATTCCTAACAGACCTCCAATATTCTTCCATTCCGTCTTCCCAGTCAAGAAGAAATCACAAATTCTGACTGTCTTGACCTTTCGTTGTAGTAGAGCCCGCTGAATTCCTTCATGAAGACTCCCTAGCAGGTATTTCTTCGCTTCCAAACTGAGAAGAATTGAGGTTCCAGAAGTATCAGCGCTGGGAGTGGTAACGACCTGGCAAGTAACTTTCATCCTGTCGACCGAAATGTCGATAGCCTTAAAGGGTCGATAGTACCGTCGGTGAAGCTGTAATGGAGGTCTCGAAAATCCGGCTCCTGGGAGATTGATGCCACGCTGGATTACCCAGCGTGATCGAGTGAGTAGGGAAAGCGCCAACGTGAACTACCCTCAACTGCAGATGAGGTGATCTTATATGCTATACAGCTTTAAAAGCTGTAAGAGCCGCACCTCAAATTATCAGATCCCTACTATTTAAGTACTTATATAAGTACTTAGTAATATTGCTACGGGGATTGTGCATGTAGACTTAACCTAACTGTAGGTACATGCTCGTTAGTAAGCATTCTTCAGCATTGCAACCAGTTCATAAAAGTACTTGTCTCATGCCAAGACCCTTTCCCCCCCCTACCAGCATTCCGCTAGTCTGGTTGGCACAACACCTCCTGTCACTTCCTACCTAGTCCACGTGTCCTAGTCTCTCATGCCAGTCACTTCCCAGCTTTCCAACGTCTCTCTTCAATTTTATATAATAAAAAGCCCCCTACCTTTACTTCCCCCTCCGGGGGAAAGAAAAGGCAAAAGCTCACACAGTGTGTGACTCCCCCATTTCATCCACGATATAGTCTATACATATATATAAACAAAAAGTGGGGGATCCCGACTACGGTACCCTTTTTTTCCCTATTTCCCCCCCCCCCCCCCCCCACCACACCCCATTTTCATATATTGAAAATTTGATTATATATATATATACATATATATAATCAACCATTTAATTATCTTTTTACAACATTATTTTTTTGTTCTAAAAAATAGATGTTGTAAATTCACATAATATTTTATTATGTGGGTTCTGACGAACGCAGCATAAAAGTACATTCAACTGACCCACGACTTTGCTTCGATTGAGATATGGTCAATATCAAGATATTTGATTCTTCAAGTTGGCTGACCGGAAACTACATCCCATCCAACCCTCTCGCTGAACTAGCATTATACCCCGGTATTAATGGCTAGAGTACATGCACCAATCCGTCATTGTTGACCCTAGCAAGACGGGCTCTCACTTGAATCCTACAGCAGACAATATTTACCGTGCTTGATGATTGAGAGGGACGGAAACAACTAATGCCTGCAATTTAGGGCTTGCCTTGTTGGAATTCTATTGATTTGCTTTTAATTATCTGCACGGATTTATAACAACCTTCGTTCTACCTGCGCTGACTCGGGGTTATTGGAGAATAGGAACCCATACGTTTCTGGAAAACTGATTGCCTCGGAGCCTCTTCAATTATGAGACCAATTACCTATGAAAGGTATGATAACGACAGAATTTATCACGTTCAGCTCTTGTTTTTGCCTTCTTTGTTGGCATTTTTTCAAACCTCCGAGCCATGCATGTCTCAGTTGTTTCTGCGTGCTTCCAGCCGTCCTTGGCCAATCATTGGCTGCACTGCAACAGCAATCTCACCAGACCTATTTCACATCCCACATCCCTTTGGTAGAAATGTTCAGCCCAGAAGTTGTAGTCTCGATCAAGTTGTTGTCGAGCTGGCCTATCGATTGGCTGCCTCGCAGACCAAACCTGCTTGCCAATATCAATGCATGTACAAATTGCGAGTGCGAGCTGATTGAACCCGTTTAGGTTCTTCATCTCTATGATTCCTACTTGGGAAATTTTGGGCTTAGAATACCGTATCAGACAGAGAAGAAGACTTCAACCTACCAATTTTACTGAGAAATGCGCCAGACATTCTGCTAGTACCGGTATGCAAAGTACTCTACAGTTCGAACAGCTGCATGCCTATATACTATGCGATATAATAATACGCAGAACATACGTACGCGTGCTCTCTGCCTACATAGTGTATAGACCGCTCTCTTCGCGCCTAATTCAGCCGATTCGGAACGCCCCGGAGTGCGCACCAGGGCTGTATCCTCCATCAGCACAAGCCAGACTACCGTCAGCACAGCAGGAAAGTTACTTCGAGACTACGCTACCCCTGTCCTAGAAGTAAGCTTAAAGGTACCGGTAGCCTTAGAGGAATTAGAGAGTCTGAGCTAAGAGGCTTGTTCACGATTGATTGTGCGCGCTCCCAAAGATAGCAATCTAAGTGGGCTCACACTGTATCTTTCGAGGGGCTTGTGCCAACCAGACTAACACTGTATTAGTTGGGGGGTGCAACCCTTATAAATTTGTGCAGAGACCCTCCTCAAGGCAGTGCTTGACGGTATTCAGGAACAGCAAAGGCCCATTCCATCCTCGTGCGAATCAGAAACGAATTACTATCAGATGCACGACATAAGTGAAATTGGCGTGCAATTGCCTCAGAGAGTTGAGACGGTGGAGATAATGCGGAACTCAGGGAGAGCCACACCCGCCGATCCCTCGAATATAGGAAAGAAATCATCAAAGAGTGATCTGAAGAGCAGAGGGGGTGGGCATGCGTATTACAATGATGCGTTTGCGGTGAGGGAGGAGGGGAAGAAGGTTCCTGCTGCAGCAGGTGTCTGGGTGGAAATGAAGACGAACGTAATCGTGGGTTTGCTCTACGCCAAACACATATACCGAGAAAATACTAATATTCTAATTTACAGCTGGAAAACGAATTCGACTTCATCAAATCCTTCTCCCAAGTCATTGCTAAGCGCTTCTCTCGGACAGAAGAAACCGTTGCTGTCTCTATCGACCATTCTAGCTGTATGATGATGGGCGGTACATTCGACGGCTGTTACTTTCTCACCATCACCTCCCTCTCATTCATTTCACCTACCTGCAACAAGCGCAACACTGCTCTTATCTCCGAGTGGTTGAGTGCGAATCTCGGGGTGCCGAGCTCTAGAGGTTTCATCCGGTTTGTAGAGCCGGATGCGGGTAACTATGCTATGGGTGGTATTACCTGTTTAGATATGCTTGAAAAAGAGAGATCATCGACAAGGATGAGCATGGCAAGTACCGATGGGATTCCAAACCGGGGGGTAAGGAAGGGATTTTTGAGTGGAAGAATGTCTAGGATGGGCAAGCTGGACGAAAGCCGGCCACCCTCGAACTCGATGAATTCGGTAAATTCGGGAAGGGAAACCGTGCAGTCAACTTACTCGGAGAAAGTTGCGGTGAAGAGGGGGAGGAGTATGTTCAACTTGTTTGGGAGGTCCCAGAAGATCCCAGCAGAGTCCCCATGGTCCTAGAGCTCATCACCAACTTTATTTAAATCTTCCTTTGTTTCGGCGTCCTGGTTTTCGATACATCCGGTTTTATTAGCACATCCACGTTTAGGATCTATTTCCACGGTTCAAGCCGCCAGAAATCATTTTGGCATAACGCAAGCACTGATGTGTTTTTCTTACATTACCATTCAATCCGGATATTTAATATGCATCTATATACTTTATTCTGTTACTGCTCTTTGGAGAAACCAACAATGTTATTTAAAAAGTCTGGTGTGCTCTGCTCAATCATATATCCCCCTTATTGTGTTTTTTCTCTCCCTTCTTGTTTTCTTACGGGATCCGTATTGCAGGTCAGGTTATATAAGTACTGTACAGACATGTTCATGCACCATGATGTACCGGTGGTACAATAGTGGTTTGGGTACTGGGATCTAGGGCCTAGGTGGTCGGATGGGTACTTTGGTTGGTAAACGGTCAGGTACATTGGCCTTCTCCCCTCTTTTGTGCAAGTGTAGTGTATAAATATAACCTCCTACATACCACGGCGGGGTTAATATACCAGTAGGACGCATGGGTATGGGCATGGAAGGCATGTGATATGTGTATGTGTATGCAAGAGTAATTCTATCGTGAGTTTTAGTGAATACAGTCTAACCTTGCTATACCGGACGACCAAAATCCAGCAATTTCTGTCCGGTATAGCAAGGTTCCGGTATGAAATAATACAAGGGTACGTGGGACAAGACAAAAGTTACCGAGGAAGGAAAATTCTTCAACTTCCGTATGTTTGAACATCAAGCTCAAGATTCATCAGTCAACATGTTGCGTGCCGGAAAACAAAAGCGTCGAGCGCTCACCATATTAGAGAAGCACCAGATCTGTAAAAAGCGACAAGATCCTAAGCATGCGAAGGAGAAATTGAGTGAATTTGGAAATCATTTCTTAGACTCTGAGGTATGAAGAATGGTAAATCTATGTTGGTAGAGATCCTAATATAATCAAGGTCGAGCTGTACCAACATCTACATTGTCGGACATCTTACGTGATACATAGTAAGAAATGGCTTGAGGTTGATGTTACAGCAGTCGATTCATGGAAGTAAAAGGAGCGAACATCTCAATACCCGGTTCTGGAGCAGTGTCTACTTAAGGATTCCGTTATAGCAAGGGCAAAATATATGTAGATAGTAGTAACTTCTCTGTATTCGCTGTCCAGTCCGGTATAAGCAAAAATCCGTTATAGCAAGGGTGATTTAGGTGAAAAGTAACTAGTTTGGTGGCGGGGCTTAGGGGTATTCCGGTATAGCAAGGTTTCCGGTACAACGAGGTCCGGTATAGCAAGGTTAGACTGTATATTCCAAGTTATGCCACACCACATTCACGTGCAAGAAATAGTGGCAGCAGCAAGAATAATGTACGTAGTCTGGTTACCATAGAAATAAAATTTCATAGTCCCATCCCGTCGTAGAAGATACAGATGGGTGAATGTTAATGTGAGTACGGATTGCGCAAATGGAGAATGTCAGCCGAGACACGTGAGGTGAAGGCGAGACGCCAACGACGAGACTTGCCAATCCAGACTACCACGAGGCACACTTCAGATCAGCAGTCATATCTCTTACATCACAACAAACATGCCACCAAAATCAAAACCCACCAATGCTTCTCGTAAATCCGCAAGCACCACTAAGTCCAAACCCACCCTATCACCACCGTCACCACCACCCCACTCCCCCTCTCCCCAACCACCCGCTGCCTCACCAGAGGCCTCACAGTCGGCCCAGATCCCCCCTCAGCTCCTCTCTAGAATCTTGCATGAGTTCTTCGCGGGGCAAAGTGGATATTCTAGTGCGAGGGAGACAAGGATTAGCAACGCGGCTGTGGCTGCTGTAGGAGAGTACACGAGGACGTTTGTGAGGGAAGCGATCCATAGGGCCGCAGCCGAGAGAGTGAAGGAGGAGGCGAAAAGAGCCGGGGGCATGAATGATACCCTGATGATTCCGGAAGTGGAGGTAGGAGATCTGGAGAAGGTGGGGCCACAGCTGGTGTTGGATTTTTGAGGGATTATGGCCAACAAGGTGAAGGCCGCGAGGTAAAGAGAACAGATGTGATAGGGATTTGCATTTATTGGGCATCGTCACTTTGGTACGTTCGGCACAATGGATGGAAGGAAGGATATCCAGAATACTTTGAGAATTCCATCATCGTCTTCTCTCTTTGTTAGCACTACCTCATTGGCTTGATATTCCTCACAATCATGGCATTTTTTCTTCCGTACACATCTTTGGTCCCACCTTTTATCCTTTCACATGATCGTCACTCGGAATCTCGGAATTCATCACTCTACTTATCAAAACCACAAATTAACAGCGTACATGTGTCTGTATACCTGAGTATCTGCGTACATACACACAGGGATTGGATGGGGCAACTTGGGTTCGACCTTTCGTCTGGCGACGGTGGCACCGCAGCTCAGGCACCTTATGCGAAGATATTTTGACGTCCAAACTCGAGGCAAATCATTCCCCACAGTAGGACATCATACTCATGTTTTTAAGCGGAGGAAGCAAGACTGGAGGAAATGCTTTCTGGCTTCTGCTGTAGACATTGGTTTCACAGATAAAACGTTTTAGGTGTGACGACGGGTGGCAGAAAAACAGAAAGACAAACCGGATGCGTAGCCGCAGTTGTGAGCTGTTGTTGGACTTACGCTGCGATACTTACGCAGTGGTATGAGAAAGAGGGATGTGAAGGTAATCGATGTGGGATTTTCCGGATTTAAGTACTCTTGGACCTGCTTTGTCCCTAGATGTTTTGAGACTCAGCTGCATGTTTTCGATTCCGTCTCACTTTCATATAGTATACTTAAGTGTTCCCTGTGACCACACCAGAACTCTCCATTCTGATATTCGCAATTAACCTCTTCAACCCTCCCCCTCCCCCTCCCCCCCCCTCCCTTGTTACCTGCCACCCCGTTTCCCTTAGAAAACCAAGACCCACTCCCATCGAGCCCACACCTGGTTTTGCACCACAACATTCGCAACTTAAACCCTTATTCCTGTAACTACCATCCCTCTATGCAGCCCCCCATGATTCAGCCTTCTGGTACCCCGCATAGGCAGTCCTACTCTTGAAACTCCTACGCAGGGATCATATGTGTAGTGGATGTATTCAAATACCTAGCTTCCACTTTTCCAGTTCCAGGTGGGATCGCAGCTCTTGGAGAAGTAAGGAAACCCCAGTTTGAGAATTGCGGGGCCCCGGGTGCCGGACATAAATATCTATTGATAGTATAACGTTCGATAACTGACATTCGTTTCAGCACTGCAGGGTAGCAGTTTGCGGAATGTCGATTTTGATTATTGCAGAGCAAATATTTAGATTAGATGGTACAAATGTTGCATAAGAACTGGCGAGGTAAAGTTGAATAGGCTTAAGGTATCTTTGGCTATTTGCAAGTATGGAGTAAACTACTAGTATAAAAATATGGGTATATGTATACTTAAGTAGTGCTGGTCAATAAGTTTCGGTAGAATGCCGTGCTCATTCCTCCAAAGGAGGGTGTTGTGCCAACCAGACTATGCTCATTCATGTACGGGGACTTTTCTGTGTGGCTAGCGGCTCATTGGCCAACGGCATATTTGAGTCACAGAGTTTCAGAGTTAGAGTGACGGCAGCCGTCATGAAAAGGTGACTGAAACAGGATTTACTTCTCAGGTACGGATTAGTCTTATGCCAAGACCCCCCTTGGCAGGAGGGTCTTGGCATAAGACTAGGTACGGATAGCAGCCTTCTCAACACATCAGCGAGCTGAGTCAGAGCGCTTGGTCGCATGTATGGAAGATAACAAAGGGGGAAAGTAAATAACATGGCATAAGCTTATAAACGCTCAGGTATTCACATATTTTTTTTTTTTTTTTTTTTTTTTTAATATTGAGTCCTCATATGCGGTCCCAGTAGGGGGACCATGATGAGCCCCCGGAAACCCGGGTGGATGAGCTTAAGAACATTTACGGTGAAGAGAATTACAGATAAAGAAACAATTATGAAGCGGTTGTGGAAGGAAGCTTGATGCATGCGGAATAAAGAGAGAAATGCACTTTAGAGTAGTCTGGTATATAGGCATCAAGGAGATCGACCTCCCGCATGATTAACAAGTCCTCATGATCTTCTTCATAATCATTCTCCTCTTCTTGATGAAGATGCCAATGTATAGGCACATGCAGTATTTCAAGCTTCAGTTTCAATTTGATATAGAACTTGAGCTTTTCTGTTGTTCGAAGCATGCTTGTAGGTGGTGATGATGCCTACGTCATGTCATCTACAGGAAATTTATTCTAAGCCAATCAATATGTTTCAGTTATGCGTGGTTTGCGCTAAAATTCCCCGTACATAAGTCTACGGGAACACCACTAATACTACCGAGGGACTAGTGCAAGCCAGTATAATATTATAAAGTACTTCAGTACCGACATCTCTAACGTTGTACTGTTGAACGGGTATGCATGCAGATGGCAGCAACAGGATCTATGTATGTACGTTCCGGCGTACCGGAACCGAGTTCAAGTTTGCGAATGGAATGCGACTCGGAAGCTGGGCCTCACTTTTGGAATGGGGGGACTTATGTACATAAATGTGTAGGCATTTCAGGATGAGACCTGCACGTGTATGGCGCCATGAAGAGACCTTAAACGGCTCATACGGCATGGCATAAAATGCCTATTGTACGCGTTAACGTAGACTATTGCTCCTACATATTAGGCACATACTTTATATATTATCATATTAATCAAAACCCGTATTAGTTTACGGTACAACTCCAGATCAGGACATTATATCTCTATATTAAAATAAATTTGCAATAATATATTGGAAGCAGCCACTGAGAGTGGATGCAGGTCCACCTAAGGTTCCTAGATTTGTTTGATATATTCCATGTCCGGCATCCGTAACGCCTCAGTATTGCATTGAATGGGAATGGTGTCTTTAGTAGAGCACTCGGGATCTAATTCTATAGATCTATTGATAGGATATAGTGTACCTGCGACTCGGGTCGATAGACATGAATGACTAGAGAAGGGATCGGGGTAACTGATGGATACCCAGGTTTAGCCGCGGGCCGATTCGGTTGCCTTCGGACGGTCCGGCTGATTAAGGCAATATGTACGAATTCATCAACTACCCAACTAATATGGCAAGTCTGCCCACTGACCATAATTCTTGTTCGAGCTGTTCTGATCCTGCCCTCCGGTAACCAATTGGGATAGCTTTGGATTAGATTCAACTCATACCACTAAACGTTAAGGATGTTAGAGAGTCACTAAAGGAAACCTAAGACTAGGCCAAGATCGAGCTTTCAAGTTGGTCTTATATGTATAAAGGATCTGATTGCGTAGCTTTTGTCGATAACTTTATGAATTGATCATGTCCTTTGATCTATAAAATTACTAAAGCTTACATATGTGCGAACATGGCAAATCGCAATTTGTCAGCACGAGATCGCACTGTAGTCTCGGCCTTAGTCTATTTATCTCCGTACCAATTGCCGCTTTGGGTAGTCGAGTTTTCGGCTTTCCGCTTTGGGTACTCCTATGACACAATCGCCATAGTCTCGATCAAATCGCCACAAACAAATTGTACTCAGTACTGAATTCCAACGTACGGGATTAGAAAAAATTACTTGACTAACTAGTAATGATTTTCTGCCTGCGGGCTCTAGATTCTCCACCAAAGGAATTGTTGCAACTGTTTTATACGAGAAAGGGGTGCAAATACTACGAAGTACTTAGTAAGTAAACTATCATGCCATGCGTCGAATTCTGTGTTCGCAAATTGAGGTGAGAGGAACAGGTACCAGCTACAGCCAGCACATAGGCAAAATAGGTTTGCAGAATGGCTTGCACGCAAGCAAGGGGCTGCACATGAGATGGCGTTACCTGAATCCCGAAGGATAGTTATGGACATCTCTTACATCCTGAGCAGACTACTCCGACGTTATTTAAAGACCGGGAAAAGTCACAGAGTTGAGAGCGGCCAACCTCGGCAATCGATCTTTCCTTCGTCAACCAGTCTACATACTACGAAGTAGCTTGAAGTAGCTTGTATATTATCACTTTTGGGAAGCATATCACTATAAAGGAGATATTATGGGTTCCATTGAGAGACCCAGAGAAGTAGACGTTCTTATCATTGGAGGTGGGTTTGGTGGCTTTTCCCAATGGAAGAGGTATGTCGTTTCCCAAACTGCCTAGAGGATACAAGGATTGATACTAACCTTTCGTTTTACAGGATCAAGGACCTCAACATCGGCCTCACCGTCAAAATCTATGAGAAAGCTCCCGAATCTGGTGGAATCTGGTACTGGAACTGCTACCCCGGTGCTCGTGTTGACAGTGACTTTCCCACCTACCAACTCTTCGACAAGGAACTATGGTCCACATTCACCTTTTCTGAGCGCTTCCCTGGTGGGCCGGAACTAAGAGAATACTTCAAACATGTGGAGAAAACATGGAACATCACTCCAGATATCGAGTATAATAAAACCGTGACTGGGGCTACATGGGACTCTACCCAGCATTTCTGGAAAGTGTTATGTGAGGATGGGACAGTGACGTATTGCAAGTGGTTGCTTTCATGCGTGGGGGCTGGGAATAGGACCAATATTCCGTCGTTTCAGGGGGTGGAGAAATTTAAGGGTGAGATGTTTCACACAGCGAGGTGGCCGCAAGGAGGGGTAGATTTCAAGGGAAAGAGAGTGGCGGTTGTGGGGACTGGGGCGTCAGGGGTGCAGGTGATTCAGGAGATTGGGGATCAGGTGGAGCATCTAACTATTTATCAGCGGACACCGAACCTTTGTATGCCTATGTCTCAGAGAAAGCTTGATCCTCAAGAAGAAGAGGAGAAGAAGAAGACGGGGAAGTATGACCATTCTTTCGATGTATGCAGGGTGACGATTGGGGGCGGTGAAGATTATGCGATCCTCAGGAGTGGAATGGATGACACTCCAGAGCAGAGGAAGGAGATTTTTGACCGCCTGTGGGTATACGGAGGGTTTACCTTCTGGCTAGGATCATACTACGATCTTCTGACCAACCCTGAAACGAATAATGAGGTGTATAAGTACTGGAGGTCACGGGTATTAGAGCGTATTAAGGATCCGAAGAAGCAGGAGCTTCTTGCACCAGAGAAAGCACCGCATCCATGGGGCACGAAGCGCCCCTCACTCGAACAAAGGTATTATGAGGTTGTGGACCAGGAACATATCGACATTATCAACGTTAGTGCCTCTCCTATCGTTTCATTCGGCGAGCAAGGTCTTATTACCAAGGAGGAAGGAGAAGTCCCGGTCGATATCATTGTCCTCGCCACAGGCTTCGACAACATGCTCTCAATCTCTACACTTAACATCGTCGGTATTGATGGAGAAACGATCCAGGATCACTGGCGCAACGGGGTCAGGTCCTCCATGGGAATCGCAGTCCCAGGGTTCCCAAATCTGTTTTACCTATATGGCACGCAGGCACCAAGTGCATTTGCAAATGGACCGAGTTTGAACCAATTCCAGGCGGAGTGGGTCGCGGAGACGATTAAGGCATGTGAAAAGGAGGGTATCACGTCATTTGAGGCGAGGAAGGAAATGGAGGACCAATGGGTAGAGCTGTTACACTCGGTGTGGAATAAGACTTTGTTCACGAAGGCGAAGAGCTGCTGGTACAATGGAAGTAATATTCCAGGGAAGAAGGTAGAGGGGATGTTTTGGATTGGTGGTATTGTAAGTGGCCCTTTCTTTTGGGTTTGGCACAAGAGCTGATTTTGAGTATTGTAGCCCATGTATATGGATTGGTTGAGGAAGAGCAATGAGAGTGATCATCAAGGGTGGATCAAGCAGAAGCGCGTGCCAAAAATGTGAGAATACGGGTAGGACGGAGTAGCCGGTGTTGGAAATCAGATTGATGTTGTATCATTGAGTATTTGTTTCAGGCATTTTGGATAGGAATAGTATTTTGGTATTGCGTTGGTGTTGTTGGATATTGTGGGGGATTGGGATTTCGTGTTGAATTGGGGTGTGAATAAGAAAATCAAAGTCACGCACGTTTCTCAGAATATCTAAAACGATGATTTAGGCTACTATGCTTTGCCCGTACCCTAAGATAGCCTTCAGTGCCTTGCTTTTAAAGTGGGTTGGGATCAATATACCTAGCCACTTCAGGGTAATAATCCCCCCCCCCCCCCCCCACACACACACAATGGGCTATGCTACTCTAACCTACAGCATAAGTCACTGTTTGCAGCCAATCTACCTTCTCCTGTGATTGTTTACTCTACCTATAAATATTCAGTCCCACTCTCCTGCTGCCAGAATTCTGTTTTTTTTTCTCTTTCTCTAAGTGCGAAAATTTTGAATACAACCCTACACATCTGTTTCTTGATTCCACTAGATTCCTATGAATCCTACTGCAAGTTATTTTTAGCAAGGTGAATAGGTCTCTCTGCTGCACTATGTACAAAAATGTTGACTTTCTGTCATCAATCCTTGCCTTGATCAACGGAGGTTTCTAATGTTTGTTAATATCCAGGCCGTTTCCCAAATTCCACATACAGAGTGAGGATCCCAACGCTTCAAGAAGGAAGACAGTCTGTCGTGGCTTTTTTGTGAGCTCAGATTTCATCTCCTGGTTCAAATTCCTGGACAAACCATAACACTCACTTTTTTATCTTCTCCCCATCTTTGTTCCCAACCAGTTGCTTTACTAGCTCCTTGACCTGGTTAGCAAAGGCTTGCACCATGTTCATCCTTGTAGCCATCGTATCCCCAAAAGTGATATTTTTGCCTCGGGGTACGCCCCACAGAGAAACGCGAGAATCCCAAGAAAGTTAGCCCCGTGAAGTGACCTATAAGAACACCGGAAACAGCCCAACGGAGGTTTAAGTTGTCATCTTTTTGAAGCCTATAGCTTTCTATTGGGGCATTCGGCACATTGGCCTAATCTTTCCTCGCTTATACGTTGCTTTGAACAACTCCTCCATCGCTTTTAAGAGAGCCACAAGCTGCCCTTTCCTCCACTACTCGTAACCTCAGCGTTTCGCCCATCTGCAAGCCTTTCGTATGAGGCCAGATCCTAAACATAAACGCCACTCATACATGTAGTAAATATTTGATTGTGCTTATACTCACAGGCGTCCCCCCAATAATCCACAGCAATGAAACACTCCCCTGCCTACGCGCTTTCTGGTTCTTACAGAAGGAGAAAAGTCAACCGATAAGGAGTCCATTGACTACCTATACAGTATAGCGAGACAGAGCATGAAGGTGAATCTCAGAGGTTTTCGGTCTGGCATTTGCTTGTGCAGTACTAGTATTCTACAGTAGTATGGCCGCTGCTAGCTTGGATATTGATATGTACCAGATATCTCGACTGTATGCATATCGTGATTCTTCAGCAACATATTACCTGTTAGCGTATGGGGATAGGAGTATTGAGTATTTGAACAGGTGGAGAGACTGGGTTACTTCTTATACTGGCGTTTCGGCCCTTGGGTGTTACCTGTACTCCTATGGAGCAGCCGCAGACTGTGGACCCGTCCTCCAGTTTTACTTATGTAGGTATCCATACCGCGAGGCACAAGCAATTGATGTATTAATCACTTGACTGTTTCCACAGGTCTTCACACGAGGAGCAACGGAGAGCCGTGATCAGTGGGCTGACTGTGCCTAAGATACATTTACAAGGCAGTTGCACCAAAGTATACTACCAGACAGTCCCCTGACTGTAAAGGCCAAAGTCACGGGGCTTATAAGGCAGGAGTGCTTATGTAAGGCTGGCAATACTTAAATCCCTGAATCCAGCCTAAGCTCAGAAGCTTAAGCTGTACCAATTATAGACCCAGTCGTCACATTGGAGACGGAAGATTTGTGAATTTGACCGATATCGAGGATGGCGTCGCTAGAGCCGAGACCACCATATACGGAGGATGAGCTGAGGAAATTGTATCCGAGTGAGCTAAAGTTGAAGCTGGTGCAGGTACTGTTTCGACATGGTGGGTACTCCAATTCTGATATTTTATGGAAGTTATTGAATAGATATATAGATGCTGATGTTTGGATTGGGGTTGGTTGATAGGCGAACGAACACCCGTTTCGGCGAGGTTCCAGGAGGAGGGGGTTCCTGCTTGTGAGTTCCAGAAGGGCTATTAGTTCTGATTGGGGGAGGATGCTGGCTGATAAGCATGTGGTGGCGGTGGAAAAGTCTGGCCGTATTGTAAGTCTGCGGCTTTTTTCAAGGCCGTGGTGTTGAATGGGAATAATGGGATTGTGTGGGATCAATTGAGTTATAAGCGGAGAGTGGAGGGGAGTGCGGAGGATGGGAGCGCCAAAATTGCGAAGGGGAGGCGGGGGGAGATTGATGATTTATGGTATGGTGGTGATTCTGATTCTGGGTGGAAAATGGCTAATTGGGGGGAGTAGTTTGTTGGGTGAATTAACTGATCGCGGGAGAGAGACGACGCTGCAGTTGGGGCAGAGGTTGAGGGTGCTGTATATGGACCAGTTGAAGTTTCTGCCCGAGGGGCTGTTGAAGAATTCAAAGGAGTATTATCTTCGGTAAATCTCCCATCCCTCATCCTTCCTGCACCCGAGAAGGAGGGGAAGTACTAATCTCACGACAATTGCAACAGGGCTACTCCAATCCCCCGCACGCTTATTTCCCTCCAACAGGTTCTGACGGGGATGTACCCCAACGCCCCGCACGACCCCTCCGCGGACCTAACCATCCTCTCCCGCTCGCCCCCCGACGAGAACCTCTTCCCCAACGAAGCCAACTGCCGGCGCTTTCGCCTCCTCGCGCGGGCATTCTCGACCCTCGCCACCGAAAAATGGAATAACAGCCCTGACATGCAATACCTACAATCCCGGATCGGAAAGTACCTTGATGGCCCTGTAGCCATAGACGGGCACCCTCGATTATCCGGGATCGTAGACTCCGTGAATGCCACCCTCGCGCATGGAGAGGAGGTTCGGATGCCAAATGAATTCTATGAGCCGAAGGTTAGGGAGATTTTGAATCGAATTAATGTTGATGAATGGTTTAGGGGGTATAGCGAGTCAGCGGAGTATAGGAAGTTAGGGATTGGAAGCTTGTTGGGAGATGTCAAGGATAGGATGGTTGGAGTCGCGAGAGGGGGGAGCAAGTTGAAGTTGGCGCTGTATGGGACGCACGATACGACGGTGGTGGCGATGTTGGCGTCGCTGGGGGCGTTTGATGGGATGTGGCCGCCGTTTACCAGTAATATTGCAGTTGAGCTGTTTAAGGGGCCGGAGATGAAGGAGATTGAGACTGGGGCATCGAAGGAGGAAGGATGGGGGTGGATGAGGTGGTTTGGGGGAAAGTCTAAGAAAGATGAAGATAGAGCGCTGAATGGGTATTATGTGAGGTTGAGGTATAATGATAACCCAGTGGTGGTGAAGGGGTGCAGGCCGAAGGGGAGGCATTTGGAGGGAGATGAGAGTTTGTGTACTTTGGTAAGCTTCGCTCAGCTGGGTTTGCTTTGAATGTCTAAAGACTGATTGGGGGACTTGGGGCGACAGGTAGCGTTCAAAAACATCGTAGAAAAGATGGCACCAGCGAATTTGAGGCGGGATTGTAATAGCAACCTAGACCAGAGGGAAATTCCGCCGGTGGAGCCGGTGCCTGAGTAGGTGGGGGTAGGTAGTTGCCGCAGCACATTCATGGGGCGCATATGTATTTGGAGGTAAAATACCAGGCCTGGATGTTGTATTGCTGGTCCCCGACATCTATAGGACAAGAAGCTTGGAATAGGTTAATTTTGGGCGGGGCCATGAAGGTGAAGGAACTAGTTGCTTATTGTTATGTATATCTCCTGTCTTTAGTTGATAACGATTCTGTGACGATTTTTTTGTAGTTTATGACGCGTCATATCTGAACGTCATAATGTGGGGATCCCTGCCACTTGCCGGTGGGGCGCCAAAAGTTCCCGCTAAATATCCCGACATCTCCCAGGACAGGCTCCAGGACAGTGGCGATGCACACGAAACGGGTACAGTCTCTGGTGCTTTGGCGCGTGAAGGCTGCCGTTCGATGCTGAAGATGTCTAGGCCGCCAGTGAGTTGCCCCACCCTTCTCTGAGGTCAATTGATCATGGTTTTTGATATCCACATAGTATGTCCCCCTCTGTGTATCATGCCGCAGCTTCATCCTCAGTCGCCTTCCCCCAATCACCACAAGCCGTCTCATGAGCAGCTTCCACCCTCCGGATCCGCCGCTTCTCCACCACCCACCCCACCCTCAATGAGCCCCCCTCAAGTACCACCATCGACAGCCTCCCTACCCAAGAAACAAACACTGCCCTCCGCGAAGCTCTCCACGAATACGTGCGGCTTCAGAACCAATTCACAGGAGTCCCCTTCGTCCGCGGGGGCACCCCGGGGGGCCCTCGGAAAACGAAATCGAGGACTTGATCAGCCCCCAAAGACAGCACAGATCTTCGTCAATGACCCGCTGTCAGAAGTCGTCCAAAAAGGCGATCTCTCGACTGCGGTGGACTGAGTATCAAAAGCTAAGACCAGACTTCAATAGCCCAGTCAATCCGATTATATTAAACCTTTTCCGGGAGGGTACATATTGACCTATTCGATCTCGTGATGGAGAACCAGGGGGTAGATTTGGACATCTCAGTGCCAATCAAACTCGCAAATGATTGGGCTGAGATTGGTGTAGCTAGTCCCACCATGTACTCTCGGATTCTTGTCGATCCTCTGAAAAGGGATTATCGAACTGATTCTGAAAAATGCTTACAAAATGAGCCCCCGTATCAACTTCAGGGCAAGTCATGGATGTTTATGAAGACAGTCAGCTGGACGCAGACGCAGCAACCATTGAGAAATTGCAGATTGAATTGTGTGTGGTGTTTGATTTAAGCAGCGTATAATTATGTCCGGTCACTGTCGACGCCTGAGATGACTAGTGGAGCTTTGTCTGCGGGGGAGTGGCCTAAACAAGGGATGTAACGAGGGGGGTGACCAAGGGCAGCACGAACAATATGAACAAACATGACCAGTCACGGTAATACCAACAGCACTGACAAATCCATCACTCCACAGACAAGGTAAGGAGCGCTCGGTCGCGACAAGGGACCTTCTTCCATGAGCTACATAATACGCTTACACAGGTGAAGAATTTGTCGACAGACGCGATGTTGAGGGGCGTGTTGACTTCGTGGATTTATTGATAAAGCTGTGCTTTCCGCGGCGAGTCTTAAAACTGCGAACTTCTTTACACAGTTGAGAGCGTTGAGAGATGATATCAAATTCGCTGTTTCTAGGCGTGACTATCCTCAACTGAAATCTTTTTGTACGAAGGTGGTCTACGCATGCAGCCCCCATTCAAGGGCTACTACAACTTCTCCATCCTTGCTTTCGCAGGGCTAAACCACATCACGCCGGCCACCCTCCCACGGCACACAGCTGGAACGCACTCCTCATGTGCGGCCGACTGAGGGATACTCTAATTCTGCTCTGGAGGAAGATGCTTGACACGGGCGTAGTCCCCGATACATTCCCCCGGACGACTCGCACGCGCTCTTCACCGCGGGGATATTCGCGACAAAGGCAGGCGAGGTAGAGAGAATGGGAGAGAATGGGAGTTGAGAAATTGGAGGGAGGGTGTGTGGAACAGGATATTGTGGTGGGTGGGGAAGGTTAAACAAGGGTTTGCCGTTTCACGATGTATTGAGGCAGGAGGGGGGGGGCGTGGGAGAGGGCTGTCCACCACAACAATTTCAGCAGCAGAGAATTTCACTGAAGATTAACCAAAATATCCCCGAGAATAATGATACGCATGACCCCACCGCAGCATCAGATATCTCCCCCCCCCCCCCCCCCAAGCAAACGCTCACTTTCTCCTAACTATGAAGACGTACAGTGAAGTCCTTGGCCAGTTCCTTTCTGAGGAGGGGTATGATGCTGTGGAACATGACCTGAGGCTGTTGGAGCAGAAGTGTATGCGGGAATGCGTGATGATGAGTGGGGGGAAGAATTGGAAACAGTTGGACGCCGTGTTGAAGGTGGCGGGGGCGAGTGGGATTAAGGTGCCGCAGAATTTGGTGGAGAGGCTTTTTGCTTAAGAAGGAGAAGCGGCTGGAAGGGGGGATATGGAAAGATGTGTTGGAGATGTAGACTGCATAGTGATTATAGTAGGAAGGAGTTGGAGGGAAGGTGAGAGGGAGTAGGTATAGATATATCATACTGTAGAGGCGAAGGAAGGAACGAAAATTCGACATTTTAAGCCCTTTGGGAGCAGTAGCAGATTCTTCGTGCATGATGAGACCCTTGAAGTAAACAAGTACTATGCCGGACAAGGCAGTGACTACCATACTGAGTTTAGCGCTCTTTGCTGATGAGCTGCAGCAGAGCCAGAGGTAATGTGGGTTGGTGTTGTGGCTTTCGCAGTGAGCTACAACTACGGATTTATCCCCCGAAACTTCTAATACAATTCTGAGCTCCTGGGCATCGCATTGCTACTAGACATAAAGGCTAAGTGTGCAATGGCTTCTCGGACCTCATGCGCTATCACCTCAGAATTGTCATCCTCATCCTCTGCTCCACCTTCAGGTGGCCGATAGGGGTCAAGAAGCTGATCCAAGGTAACTTCTTTTGCAACCCCCCCATCTCTACCTCTTCGTGCGGATCAATATATTCCATATTCCAGAGCTTCTGCAGGTGGAATATCAGGCCCGAATGCGTGATATATCTACCTTGTAGATCCTGATGGCAAATGGAAATTCCAAGCGATCCAGATATTTTTACCAGATACTGCTAGCTATGATTACCCATCCTAAATGCCCATGTATTCCCTCTGCCTTTGTAACCCAAGAAGCTTGTATACTGATTTTGAAAGCCTTGCACTGCTTGACCTCTCACAGCTCTACCTGAACTAAATCTGTAAAGATTAGATAGCAATTGCAGTTTCAAAAGTTTGCATATAGAATTGCCTCTAATTATGAGTATACCATACCCCCAGTAGAGCGTTCATTATCGAATTTGGCGCAGTACTGAGACCGTCACAGACTGCCAACATACAATTTTTCGGCGCCAGGGAGAACTAAAGTAAAGTACCTTCGTCTACCACTGTTCTATGCAGTTGCCAAATGAAATAGCAGCAGTCACTGCGAGGATATATATCAAAAAACATCGAAAAGCATATCAATACACAGGAATATCTATCTAGGCAACAGAACCACTCAGATTGGTCCCAGTTTATTCCACAGTCATTCCCTTGCAGTAAGTGAGTACTTTCCAGTCACACAAACCCTTATGATTAACTATAATAAACAGGCTATAATAGCCCCTTGGAAGGAGCTTTGATTGTTGTAATGTAATTTGTCCTGTTACCCTGAACTTTATATTCCAGTTACTTACTGCGCCAAACATATTTCGCGTAAAAAAAACCCGCTGTCTTGGCCCGTCACAGCATCCCTTTTTGCAATATTGCTCTTTTTCCAACAAAATCAGACGTTGTAAGTAATGAGGGATGTAGTCTGGTTTTAGTCTGCCAGTGGTTGGCCTAGTTTTGGGGGCGACCCTATGAGCTGCATAGGAATACACTTAACCAGACTAAGGGTACGCTGTATTCTGGCATGGTATGCTGGATCATGGGCTGAAAGCCAGGATCATAGAGAATTGACAACAGCTATCTGAGTAACTTAGTTTCGTAGATTACCTCTGACGTAGAAGCTTCCAAATAGGCAGTATCCTATCTTACCGATCAACCACAATAGCTAGCTACTAAGTAGCAAGTATCCAGCTACCCAAATAGGTAGCTAGCTCTAGAACGATTAGACAACTTGCTTAACGAGACAACTTACTTCAGACGTCTCCAGTCATCTCCTGATTCAATATCTTGTGTCAGCCTGACTTGCTAATCGGAAATAACTGTTCTCGTATTCAAATTCGCAATGTATTTGATTCAGGGTAATGCTCTGGCCTTAACTATCTTCTTCATGAAATACAGGAATAGCTTCTTTCAGGAGCAAGGGTCAGGTGGGCAATTCCAATTCCCGATTGAAACACCTCCCATGGCTCCATCTACCAGTAAACTCTATGTTAATATCATACTACCATGATTTGAGCACATGGGGGTTGTCACTTTCCACATTTTCTGCCTAAACATCTATGGCCAACCGATTCAAAAGTACATAAGGTGCTCATATATACCTCGGCGAGAAATCTTATTTTACCCTAATAACTGGCAAATCAGACCAGGCAATCTATCTCACCGGTCAATATGGTTACTTTTGCTCACAAGATATTTTGACTCACATGAACCTTTATGAATCATCTCAATCCTAAATGCATCTTGCCGACAGCCTCTCTCACTGCAAAATTTTTAGAACCCCATACATGTGTAGCCCCTTACACCACGTGCCTACATAAGCTGCCTGATGTTGTACTGTCTGTGATCAGATGGGCAAAATCTCAGGGTGAAAGATTTCATATCCATACCTTGCATGGTGCGAGGCTAACCTTACGATACACTGCCTTGAGACATACATGCGACATGTCTCTGTCACTACTTGAAAACAGTATACTCACTAAATACTGATTGGGTAGGACAGACTGATAGTCTAGCCAGGTTGGCATAAAAGGACAGGTTGAGACAAAAGCCAGCTGCGGATGGAAAAGTCACCGTCATAACCTCAGACGATCAGGAAAGTGAACCATCTAATTTCATTCCATTTTCCTCGGGAGTTGATTTTCTATGAAACAACTACAATACAATTTCCGAAGCCAACACTGTTCGGGAAGGAGGCTAGCTAACGCTGACAATGTACGCCTAGTCCTACAAGGCACACGCCTGCTTCTATTTCTGCAACACTATCCCTTCCAGATCAACAAAGATCATCAGTCCTTCCTCCCTTAAGTTTCATCCAAGTGAAGACCCTTCTATCCCAGTTACGGTTACCGTAGCCGCACTATGCAAGAAACTGCCAACCGAGTAGGCAATCTCCGCGCAAAGAGCCTCAGTAAACTGTTACCTTCGATATGGTTGAACTATCCCGAACCACAGTCTCACTATGATTGAATGAAGTATCTTCAGCCGCTGATCAAAAAAAGAAAAGAACGCTCGGCCAAATTCTGAACTGGTATATGCCCACGAATTCCTCTCTAGCTTCCCCGCGTTTCGGAGAAGCCCCTCGCAAAATGTATCCGAACTACCCGGAATGCTGGTACCAGTTACCCCAGAACATTTAGCTACAAGGAGTTGAATCCCCAAATCTTAAGTCCAAAGCAGAACACAGCATCATCATCATGCACCTCTAGTCACAAGTTCAGGACTAAGCCACTAAGCCAGGCCTCCAAATGATAATCAAAAACCTTGCCTTGTTGCAATTGACTTTTATATATCGTTGCAGGTATTTGATCTGCACTCGAGTTAACATTCTATCCATTCATCAAACTCGAGTCCTTTGGGCATGTATATATCCACCCACTTAAGGTACATTGTTGATCAATTGGAGGTTGATCATTGACATGATCGATCATTCTTGGCCCTGAGACCCTGGTACAGTGCACTCGGTAGATATATTAACTATAGCAAGCAGCCGGCAAATGTTACCTTATATTGCAAATAGGAATTGGGAATTATGCTACCTCAGAATACTTAGTAATGCCTCTCTTCGGAAATACTTCCCGATCTTAGATTTAGGGAATCAACTGGACAGTATACAATTGAGCCTCAAAAATATCCATTCGGTTTGCATCTACAAACTCCAAAAACTCACTTACCCAGATTTGTGTGGAGCCAGAACGTTATCTATACCAGACTCTCTAGAGAACTGAGGCGAGCCAAGGGGCATTACTTACCAATTTCTACGATTACGGGAGGTTTGCCTTCAAATTGGGGGGATCGGCGTGAGAAAATAACGCACATTAGCATGCTAATGTTACTTACAAGTAGTATTCGACGGCCACCCGTAGATACTGTATATCCTTAATAAAACTAAGAAAGAGGCGGGGTTGATGTAAGTAGGAGCTTAGCATGCGAAAGTCATTACGAATCTCCTTTATCAGTGATAGATAAAATTGCATAGTACCAGTTGCTATATGTTATGTGTTTTGCTCATTTGTACAGTATATATGCTGCGCATGCAATGAGCTTAGGCATAAACTTGGACAAACAGCAGCACTTTTACACCAAAACGGAATCCATTTGGTAAAAATACCTCCAAACCATCGAATAGAAGTGGAAGATTATATCTAGAGGATTCTATAACTCTACCTAGCACGAAGTCGCTGTCAAAAAAACAAAACAATGCCAAGCCCCATCAAAATTTGCGAGATGTAACAAATATTTATTCCAAGCTATGCTCGAGTGCAAAGAAAAAGAAATAAAGATAAAATCCATGAGTTTTACGTTCTACATAGTTTATGACATGGGAAGGCAGTTTTTGTGTGCCCAATGTCCGGGAGACTTTTTGTTCTGTGAGTACTTATATTCGCCGGATATTTGATCCTTTGAAATGTTTGAGCCAAATTTAATAATTCAAACTGCTCGTGTACGTAATTCTTAGCTCTGTGAGATTGGGAAATCTTGATAGGGATTTTTTATGTCAATCAAAAGCTTAAGTCTTAGAAAAGTCATCAATGCTTTTTTTTTTGTTCTGACAGATGTTTGATGCACAGCAATGTACCAGATATTCCTCGCCCATATTCATCTAGTGGTGACCTCATACTGGACCTTTTCAGGGTTAGTAAGTCATGTGGCTCAAATAGAAGTATGGAAGCCCCGCAGACTCTATATAGATTAGATGCACGATTGCTACATTATTGGATTTCATACGTCAAACTTCGGTTAACGGATCTCACTATCCCTCTAGCATGGATATATTCGTTATCACGTATGCATACCCATGTGTCACCACTAGACCTGTATGCCCAGGTTGGGGGGGAAGAGTGTCAGTTTGCCTCGCCTTATTTCTGTTACATTAATCATAATCTGTGAGAGAGAGTCTGGTTGGTTCATTGAGCTCATTGATATATCAATGCATCACAAGACCACTGTAATATTGACGATCATAATTTCAACAAAGGCAGAATTTTTAATTTATTCACATATAACATGGATAGTCCTGAATTTTTTTTTGTTTTTTGTTTTTGTTTTTGTTTTTTGTTTTGAGGTTATTTAGTAAGTAAACTTCGCAATATTTATGTAGTGATAGTGATCGACAACATACACTACTACTACACTACTACCTCAAGGTTTAAGAATCAAAATCTACCGAGATTACAGGAAAGATGCAACCGCCCGGCATATTTCGTAATTTCCCCCGTGATATGAAATATGTGCAATCATGTTGATGCATTCATGCATAGAAGAAGAATCCTGTCTTGTGTCTTTTCGCCGAAACGCTGATTCCCTGATTTCGAGAATATGTTGGCTACCCCCTCGTTAACTCCCAATCTAAAGCGCTCACTGGCCTCTGTGAGTCGTATCCAGTCAGTCAACTAAAAGCAAGCTTTTCGTTGATGAAATCTTCTCGAAGCGACAATCACTCACTGAGTAGGCACTGCAAATGATAAGCCCCCCGCCATTTCTTTTCCTTGGCTGAAGCCTTATTCCCCCCACCCAAATTTTCCGGCCGGTAAAAGTTATGGTTATAAGTATGCTCGTCATTTGTTAATCCTTCCATGGACTCCATTTTAGAAAGCTAGGTTGGAGTGTGGTAAAGTAAGATGACATGATGTAACCAATCGACACTCCTTTTTATAGACCATATAGCGTAGTCTGTATATCGAGGTCGAAAAGGTTGAAGCGTTCAGCCGTGGGTGAAGTGATCACCAGATCCTCTCTGCATCCTCATCTCATCGCATCAGCCCACCCCTACTCGTAGAGCAGCGACCGTCCACGTGGCATCATTCCAATCATAGGTACGGATATGGCAAACGTGATTATCCCCCTTCTCGACGCACATCATATAAACAGAAACAAGGTAAGTACAGTCGTATCACCCAAAAGTGATCGGACGGAACAATATTGAGGCGATATTTCCCGGTTGCGTTGTAGGAAATTTCCTCCCCGGTCATTTGTACGATTATCATTACGGAAAAAGGTAATGATGAATGGGGTATCATCAGACCAATTCATCAGTGAAGGAATATCAACTTGTGCTGGAAAAATATATTCCGCATATTATAATCATCAGCTGAGCCGCACGCGGCACAGTTCACAGCAAATAGGGACCTTGAAGTGTCAGTACCGGTTCCTCCAGACCAAGCATTTGCATGGACTCTCAATTAAACATTTTGGCGTTGAAATGAAACCGGATTTTACAGGATAACGCGTCCTGTAAATCAAAACCAGTCCAGAATATATTACCTCTTGTTGACAGCATGCAGGGTTGCCCAGGTTCATTGAGATTATATGCATCCAATTGGAGAGTACATCTACTGTAACATCGTACATCCCTAGTCTTACCCTGAATCCATTATTATTCATCATTAATGATCTCTTTACCAAGCCTTCCCCCATCCAGCCCTAACCCCTGTCTGCGCTTTCCCAAACAAGTAACTCCCTTCCCGAACCACCGATCCTCATCTCGATCCATCGATCTCAGTATGTTCCAACGATGCGCACTCCCAGGAAACGCACAACCAAATTTCTCTTCCCCAACCCTTCCCTTGGCCATAAATCAACCCAAATTCTGGGGTATGGTAAGCCACGAGCAAGGGAGTTTGTGTAAGGTTACAACCACAAACCCACAAGACAGGTCCCAGGAATCTGGGCACCTTCCCCCCAAACGCGAACCGGGGAGAAATGCGAATGTGAGATATGAGACTGTGGGGTAAGTAAGCCGTCGTGGCTTAGGATCGAGATCTGAATCTTGCGGTAGATCGGAGGGAGAGGTTGTAGAACTATGGGGAAGAAACAGTGTAGAGGGCGTTGGGTGGCCAAAGCTTAATTAGTATGCTTGCACAACGCTGATGCATGTATTTATTATGCGAAAAAGAAAGGTGCTCCTCCTGTTCCACTACCTCTGCTTCCTCCTCCTCTTTCCAACAGGAATTTGTTTTTGCGAGCATCGTGAAATCAATCGCAATCGGACTCTGCATGTCATGATCAGAATCTGCAGCCTTGCAATACTACCTATATAGGTAGGCACCAGTCAAGAGAAAAACAAACCACCCGATGGTCAGACCTTGAATAACAAAAGCAACACAATCTTAAAACGAAGGAAAGTAAACATCACAAATCGAACTGAACGAAAAGGCATATGTAAACGTGGGATGACTGGTTTGCAAAACTGCATGACATGGGGGGTTGTGGGTCCAATATTGATTGTGGTGGGGAGTTGGGGGTTGACCCGAATCGCTAGATGACGTACATACATGTTTCGTCTTGCCAATTTTCCTTCTTCGTATCTCAAGATCTAGATCTGAAGTTGCAAGCACGCACATTTCAAGACGTCTCCAAATCTCTAACGCCACATTGTAGAAAAAGCAAGTTGAGAGAAAAATAATTCTCCTCTAACTGGTCCAACTATATCATAATGAAGGGAAGTTTAAAGGTATCAACAGCAAGATATGGTAGTGACGCAACGTACTGTTGCGGCGTGGTCATGGTGTAGACTCTGGTTTGCTCGGATTATCAATCCTACCGCCTATGAGGCCAAGGAGGAAATCCGAAGCCGTGCTTGCTCAGCTGTATATTCAAATTAAAAACTCGTTACCTTATGCTTTCACATGACCTTGGGAATCCGGCCCAATCATAACGAGTAGTGTCTGAGAGGAAAGGTAGGTATCAGCATTGTCGTGCTCATCAGGCAACCCAACGTAGATACACCTCGAGGTTTAGGCTAGCCATGCATAGCTATAAGTATGGCCTTGTGTCATGTAATCGAGGCCTTTACCTTCCCATATCACCCATAGCAGGGTGGGGGTATCAGCTGTGTACCAGTATTACAGGAGCTGCGTGATATCCTCTTATGCGTAACATCAGATGATTTGTATCCCGAGCTAAGACCTTGCCAGCTGAACGTGCCACGATCAAAGTTGGGAGGAGTTTTGACATCAGCCTAAACTGAGTTCCAACATAACATATGTGTGTGCGGACGTGGAATGTCAAGGTGGAATGTCAAGCCTTTGCAACGTAGTCGATGATTCTCTCTTGCCATGGTTCTACAGATAGTTCGTGACTTGCTGTGTTACAGGGAAAGTGTGGCTTTTTTATATAATATGATTTGCAGTTCTCCACAAGATTCTTCCGATGAGCAGTTCCGAGCCCGCACATATGTATGTTTTATGTGGACCAATATATAACTCGGATCGTCTTGCAAATTCTAAATACATCTTGATGCCTTCGCGTGGCACAGGACCGGCTCCGCCAGCAGCGGGAAGATGGCGAACAGCGGGACAACCGGCGTGTACACTGACAAGAGGTCGAAGGCGACGGACGACATGCGACGAACCTTTAGTTGATTTCGCGCCGACCCGCATAGAAGCGGTACCGATCATAGCGATGTAGTAGTAGATGAGGATGATGATGACAACCTACCAAATCCACAGATTATAGCCAATGGAAACTGCCGACAACGACAGCAAGCGGCAAAATAAAGAACAGATTGTCAGTGTAAAACTTAATGCATAATGGTATGATGATGATGTGGCAGGCACAAAAAGAAAAGACAAAATACTTCTCTACAACGCAACAACTTTCCTAGACCAAAGCTATGTCAATCGCTCTAGATCTGTATCATGGGCCGGATAAAATCTTCCTACTGCGAACGTTGAGCTTTCTTTTTTTTCGCACCCTCCATTTTTGGCCTCCGACGCCTCCCCGCTTGATGGTGGTCCACGAATGATCATTGCACGTTCATCAGTACTGGTTGCAGTTATTGTTGAACCCCCACTCATGTTTAGGAGCCCACTGGTGGGGATTGGGGGCGCACCCACAGTAATGTGGGCTGGATAAAATGGGGTAAGATTTGACATGTCCATCGAGTAATTGATAGTCCTATGTAGTCATCGGTGGTTGATGGTGGGGGAGCAGGGGTGAGTGACCTGTGGATAAATTGTGTGCTCCAGCGAACGCATCCCATTCTGGCTGATCGCACCTTACGCACTAAAAAATAGAGCAAAATGATCCCCTGAATGGACGAAGCATCCAAAGACATCAGAGTGAGTGCGTGTTTCGGGGTGCAACTGTGATTTGGTTGGTTTTGCTTTTTGTGGTTTGCTTTTTATTCTGGATTTACCAGGCAAGTGAGTTTCGGTACATACCCGCGAATTGGACCCTTATGCCACATGAAGTGCGTCAAGTGGGGGGGGAACAGCGTCAACTTTTTGCAGAGTGAAAAATGCGGTGAATATCCAATCTGCAAAGCCGTTGGGGCGCACGTTGCTTATTGGACACACCGCAATTTCGCAAGGAATCCCTTTGAGAACACGAAAGTAAAATCCGTTGTGTCATAGGCCAGAACGAATAGAAGCCACTCTTTGATGTTCAAAAGCACCGCAAATATCACTTATTGACGAGACAACTCAGCACTGCACAAATCAAGTAATTTGAGATGGCTGAACGCTACAAGCCCGTCTATTGTGGGCTTTCGGCTTTTGCTCAGTTTCCCCACCCAGCCTCCCTTGCCATGCCCTGCATGCGGCAGACCAATATATACCGTCCAGTTTTCAATCATCTATACTACTGTTTACCAGGCACGTAGGTACATGGAAACGCTAGACCATGTAATATGCTGTTTGCATAGTAAACATGCTTAAAGGATAGGCCTGATATAATCCCGTAAGTATGATATTACCATACACGGCCCGCTTATCCGAGTAGAGTGGGGAGGGGCTGCGTCCTCAATGAAGTTTGAAAGTGGGGATAAAATGTATGCGACGTTTTTTTCCCATGTTTCCAAGAACCGCCTGTGGGTGGTCTAGGCTTATCACAGGCCAGAAAATCCCCTTCACAAACCAATCAAGGAGAAAGGGGATATCTGAAGCTATCGAGTGTTAGAATTATAAGAGATACGGTAGGTAAGAAAGCAGGGATCTACCGGTTACCTCAGTTGGATTTGGAATGTTGGACAGTTTTCTGATTAATGCCTGCTTCTTGGCTTGCACAATATTAATGAAACCACCCTGATTCATGCGTGAGATTACTTATATCACAATCCCTTTTTATTCATAGGGGTTGAGGTGTATGTAGGTTGAGGAGCTATGCAGTTCTAAGCAGATATTTTGAGGGTAAGTAATCTCCAGGGTTGGTTTTTGATTCTCCGAGGATATGGATGGATGTATCCATGTACATAGGTCAGAGTGAGTGAGCCAACAGCAGCACTATACAAGTTGGAAGAGGGGGATTCTTAGACTGGAGGCGAAGCTATTTGTTGTAACTTAGACTCTCATACATATGACAATGTTATAAATGATAATCATTCCCACAATCAAAAGAAGATCCTTTTGAGAGTCTACATAATCGCCAAGGAAGACAACTGGAAACTGGACTATGGTGACTAAACATCTACAGGTAGATTCCACGCTGCCATATTTCCCTCTACAACCCTTGTCACCGCTGCCAATATTTGGGTTTTTGGTGGGAAGACAGGAGCTGTAGCGAATTTGTTCATTTTGTGGTGACCTCCCCTGGGAGCATCTTAGGATATGAGTCTGACATGCTGCAAGGACCCTAGATTGTGATCATGTTGTATCCCACCTATGTATGTATCTACTTGGCGGGCAACCAGAAACAACATTTAAGCTTGTTTAGTGGATGTCTTCTCGGCACCAAAACAGTTGGTAAGGGAGGAGCCTGAACTCGTACTCTACAAGTTGAGTCAGAGCTAGGGGGAGGCTCATGTTTTGATGGACCCTGCATGAGATATCTCGTCATTCAGCTCTGATAGGCTATGGAAGCTGGCATGGCTCGGCTCTCCCGCCCTGACGTCGAGATTGAAATCTCTGGTTTAGGCTCATCACGTTCAGCTAATGTCTTGCATCTATCCAGGCTCTATACATCAAATCTCAACCGCAAAGTGTGAATGCGACGCATATACATTTCTCAATTAATCTGAATCCCTAACTATCTCGCCCCGCTGTAGCATAAGTGCCTACCCGTAAAGTTGAATACGTAGAGTTCTTGTGGCGAGCATGTGGAGTAATAATATCCCGGCTGAGTTTCCGTCGCGCGCGGGTATATCCGTTTCCGCCCGAATATAGTGCTTCCCAGCCAGGGATTGCAAACACAGACTTTGCGGGCTAGGAAAGGAGAGTAAAATCAGCGCATACATACCCCTCAAGGTACGGTAGCTTAACACCTCATATCTACAAGTGTGAAGCCCATAGAGCTTCAGATATATCACATTTAATATAAACTGAATCCCAAAAAGAGAGGTGCTTCATGCACAGTAAATCCAAGTGCACAATTAATTCTGTCTCTGGGAGTTGGGTCCTGTATCCACCCCCCCCCCCCAACCCCTACATACATGTATGCATCCCCTCTCAGCCTTAACCCCTATGGTGCATGCAACATTGTCACACGCGAACTTGCCACAGCCATGGTCTTCTTTGGTTTGCTTACAATCTAAACACTATTGCCCACCCCTGCTCATCTTAAGAATCGGCATTTCCAGATGGGTAGAGCTGCATTGCTGCGTTGCTCCTCTCACCGTGGCCGCAGAAGCAACATCGCACAATGTACGGAGTATTGTGGGTAGAAACTACTTACCTGCCAATCCTCGATTCATTTTGTTTCGCTTATCTCACCACCCCTAGTCAAGTGGTTCCATTTTATCTCTGCACTCATTCTAATCCAGTGGGTGGGGAGAGACAAGAATACGTAATATACTTTTTTGTCAGTAGCACTTAATCAACCCGAAAAAAAGTAAGCAAAATCTGAAGTATCTCGGAGGTGACCTCTCCTTCTGCTGTCTACCAAACTCCTGGCACTCACACACAGTTCAACAAATTTGGTAGACAAAACATCCCCAACCAGCTTATATTGCGAACTGGACCGGAATGATGTTGTGGCGGTTGTTACGCAAGGCAAATTTGGAATCTGACCAAATGGCCCAGTCAAAGGTACATACATACAAACCAATCCCACGGCACTGAAGATCCGGACGCTACCTTAGCTTCTCGAATTCCAGTGCGGCTTATAGTATATGACAAGTGGATACCGACTCTAAATCGACCCTCGTGGTCTGCCCATATCCGTTCATGTTCAGCCTCGGCTCCGGGCTCTGGAGTAAAGAGAAGTATAAGCGGACTTGGGTGATGATAAGTCCAGCTGCCTAGCAAGGATAGAAAGGCGCAAGAAAGACTGAGAATGATGATTATGATGATGGTGATGGTGATGACTGCTGATGGCGCCTTATGTCTAACCTCCAAGTAAACTAAAATGTAGTTATAATGCATAACGATGATTGATATCACGAGTCCATCAGCTCGAGCAATTTTCGTTCAACTGCAAAGTCAAGATCACGGCTGACCATGTAACGGTGCCCTAGGCTCTGGGAAACAGTCATGAGAAATTATCCATGTGCCCAGCTGGCCAGGCAATGTTTGTCGCAAGGGTAGTTTGGTTACGTAATTAAGTTCATATTGCATGCATGAATGAGCATCTGATGCAATACACTCATGGGATAAAAGCGCAGCAAGACAAACGAGAACAGTGTTCGCCCCAGCCAAATACCCCACTGCCACAAAGTAAAGTAAGGTATCATTTATATTATTTAACCGATCGCTAGAATCAAACGATCCGAATTTGTAGAAACTGATTTTGAAGCAATTTTATCCTAAAAACCCGCAAATCCATGCAAATCCAAGTATTCGGTTGCCAATGTAGGGTATTGGAACCAGTAGCGTTGATGATAAGCAGTTGCCAATCCAAATCTTTTGCCTTTCGCTTCCCTCCAAGACTTATACCCTTTCCTATACCGTTTCTGTTTCTGCGCTAAACAAAATCCAATGCCAGATGAAGTGAAAACAAAATATAGCTAAAAGAACAAGTGAGAATAAAATAAAAGCATTCTTTGCACCCTTGAACACCAACACAAAGCAAAAAACAAAGGGACGAAGACGATGTAGTGAGGATGTAATTAAGAGCAACCTAACAATAATAGGAAAGAGTGAAAAAGGAGAAAGTACTAACAAAACTGCCGAATGAATAATTCCTTATCGATGACGCCAGAGAAGAACCCCAGAAAATGTACTCATGATGACCCTATAGAAACCTCCAGTTTTGATGTTTCCCCAACAATGCCATGTAAACGAATGGAGCTCATGAAGCTGTAAGAATGATAATTAGACAAGCTGTTGCGTATATGCTATAACACAGGTAGCTCCTGCATTCACACGACGGACACAAGTGCGACCATCATCCCCATTATTGCGACTCACGAATAAAAAGAAGTAAACACACACAGACCCACGCAGTTAAGTGGACATAGGAAGCCTCATGATTTGACCGAGACGTGTCTTCGATGTCTGTAGTCATCCTCCTCATTCTTGGATTTTCCAGAATTATCTGAGTTTGAAGATTGCCCCAAAACGCTTCCTAATCCTCCTCGACTGAGACCATTATTGATGCTATATGGATAATTTGATTGGGGAGTAGGCGGTTGCTGTTGACTTGGCGAGGAAAATGCCCAATCCCTTGGATTCCAGGCCCTTTTTTCGGTGATGTAACCATCGTCTTCCGTAATAACCCCCATAATTTCCGATACATCGACCATTTCATCTTCGACGTAACCCATAGCAAACCCATCCTTGTCTCCAAACATAATTGTGGGTTTTTTGTCACACTCCTTCTCTGGACTTCGGCTTCGACGATCAGAAACCAAGCTTCCAGTTGAGGAGCTTCCAGATGTACCATTTGACGCTGTTGCCGAATTTGATGGCTTGGGGGTATACAGCCATTTTGCCCAGAATTGCCCAGAAACTCTCTCAATTGGCGTTACCACGGCCCTTGGTTGCTTCCATCTTGAACTCCACAAATAAACAACCCCATTCCCTCTACTATCATCCTCATTTGTGCATAGAATCATAAGTAGATCCGGAATAGTAGGGTGCCATTGAATTGACTTCACGGGAGTGAGATGTATGAGTACTGTATATGGCTTAAGCAATTTCAGGGACCATATCCAGACTGTTGTTGGCATGCTATCGTTTTTGGTAGCTACAAGATGACCATCTGGGCGATTGAAGGCAATAGTTGAGATGCCAAGTTTTTGGTGGACTTCTGACGGGTGACAAGGAAATGTTGGAAGTAGCATTGGCTGCGACATAATTGAATCTGTACAAAATTGTCAGAATACTTTTTCTAAGGGGGTATCGGATGCAAGCAACCCACAATGACGCTCCCGCGAAGCTGTTAAACACTCAGACCACACTGAAACTCCGGGCAACCGTATAGTACTTGTGTGATTCATCTCAATAACCTGTGACATCATAAGTATTTTGGGCTCCAAAGGAGAGATTGGGAAAACATACCGGCGTAAAGGTGTAATTGCTCAGAAAGACCATTCTACCATCATAGCTGCCGATTGTAAGGAAGTCGCTATTGGGGCTCCACTCAACACTTTTGACCCCCAATCCATCACACTGCCTGTCATACGCTCGATACAAATGTCCATCGGATGTGTAGATTAACACTTTATATCCCGAAGCTGCCGATTCCCATACGGCAATCCATCTCCCACAAGGTGCCCATTTGAGTCCTTGAGCATCCAGGGTTGGTAGTGTCCATGTAGAAGCAAGCCTATAGTTTGTATGATTGTGAACGGTAATAACATCATGAGTTCCTTGCCGGCCAAGCAAGGCGAAATGAGATGTACACGGTCGGTAACCGTATCCCACTGCCTCAGGGTTAGTAAAAAATCTGACTCAACGTGAAGTGATAACCCTTACCACTTGTAGAAAATTTAGGATTCGGTATTTCGACATGTTTGGAATTTACAAGTGACCAGACTGTTATTTTGAGCTGGATGGGAATCAGCATCTGAAGCGTTACATAAGTTTGAAGTCGGTGGTACCTGATAATCTGAAAATACAATGATCTCGTCCTGATTTCGGCCAAAGTCGACATTTCTGATTCCTCCAAAGCCTTGGTTGATAGTCGCCGTCCATTTGTCATCCTTCATGTCATATACTTGTATTGTTTCCTCATCTGCTACTAGTAATCTTAGTGGCGCACCCCCTTCTTCCTCGGTCTTGTCAATCCCACTCCGCCTCTTCCCTGAAGCAAGGCCATTCCAACCAACGCAAAGTTCATTCTTCACTTGTGGTGACCATTTCATAAATGATATACGCTGTGCGAAGTCTAAATTGAGATTGATAATCCTCTTGATTTGAAGACTGTGAGCATCGCGGATCATCAATCTGGATCCAGTGAGGCTGGAGATAAACGTGCCATTTGGTGATGGCAATGAACCGTTCGTAGCTGTTTACCATTCATCCAGTTAGCATACCGAGACATCGCCAGTAGTCGAACATTTGAAGGGCCGAGGACATACAACGGTATAGCGGGGAGAAGTCCATGTGGTGTTGAGCAGCTCGCACTGATGTAGTCAAGTCAAGATGTGTCGTTGGGCACAAAATGAGGAAAGGCCTAGTTGGCTCTGTGTGGGTGAATACTTTGGATAATATATCGCCGCAACGGTCGATATTCGTATATATCCGTAATAATCCAGAAAATGTAATGATGCTCTCTGCAGGCAGGGTGTTTTGACGTCGTCGGTTTCTTTAGATGTGTATGGGGGATGTTGGAGGGAAGCAAGGACGATGCTGAGAGGAAAGTGATTTTGAGGAGGCAGCTTTAGGCGTTGTGCCAAGGACCTGGGAACTTGGTGGGTAGCCTTGGACCTTGTCTTCTGGGTGTCTAGCTTCTTACTTAGACTGTAACAATGCCTGTGGATGAGCTGTATCGATCAAGTACCACGCACACGACCAACAGGATGCTGGAAGCGCAAGTCGTCGGAGTCGGAAACAGAGAGGCGCGTGCCGACTGGCTTGACAGAGGCGAGTGATCGTTCGTGCAAGCAGCTCAGAGATCTTCGGAGGCCGTGAGGGGGAGGTGCCAGTGGGGTGGTGTAATAGCCTAGGTCAGAGGCTTGGTTGCTAGAGAGAGGGAGAGCGGGAGAGGGGAGAAGAGGGAGTGGGAGGGAAAGAGGGAGAGAGGGATTCGAAAGTTGGTTTTTTTTCACTGGGATGATGATGATGGGTAGCAGGCAGTTCTGCTCCGTATTAGAGTTCGGTCAGGTACCACGCCTAATGGCAATCCCTCGAGCAAGGCGACTGGGGCTAAATTGCTTGCTGCAGTTGCTAACTCTAAGCTACACCTGAGGACTCCTCCATCCTCGGGCTTGTGTCCTGGGTAGCTACCCAGCTTTGCCATGGCCTCCAAGCTTGCTCTGCATCCGCACTTCCTCCCGTTGGCGTATGCATCGTGGATATTTTCACAGTCGTCCCCCAGCCTGAGACCTGGGCTGGTTCCAACCCGCAATCCTCCGGGCCACCACTACACCCTGTACCGTACCGGTAGGGCTTTTACTTGCGCACTGTACATGTACGTCTGAAGAATACAGATAGAGGAAGAAAGACTGGCATGCGGAGTTGTGCAGAATGAGTGCGTCGGCATAGAGTGCCCCCCCATAAAACAATGCAACGCAATTCAATATCGATGCGAATAACGTCACAACTGTCAATTCTCCCTCCAAGGGCCGACCACACCCTGCCCAGCCAGTGAGGCAAACCTCAATTAAAAAGGCATAAGCCTTCCCGGTCATCAAAGTCGTTTTAAAGTGAATGAGTATCATCCTCCGCCACAGGGAGTGACCGAAATTAGGCTGATGATTGTAGGAGAGCTACTTTGTTATCATTAGTTTATTTTGCTTGCTCATTTTAATACCCAAAGAGTTATACCCCGTACTCCACAATTGTCGTGAACTCTGCATCAAACATACTGGCCTATGGACGTTCCGGACCGAGCATATGCCAACCCAGTTTCACCGAGCAAATCTTAGTGAAGCCAAATGAAAATTGACGGAAATCACTGCAAAAAAAAAAAAAAAAAAAAAAAAAAAAGGTCTATCCCTTCTGGTCTCTAGCCTCTCCTCATCGAATGTGGTCCCCGTTGTCATGATCATGAGGACACAGAATCCGTTGGCCCAACAAAAAAAAAGCGTGCTCGACTTTTACGGTGAGGGGCTGCCAATTAGAGGTCCTCGGCTTGAGGTTCGTAAGCATAGTGAACACAGTAGTCCGAAATTGTGTTAATCACGTCAGAACCCTGGCGGCTGAACCCCCGCAAAAACACTCACTGTTGGAGGTTGCGAAGTAACGTCATTGCTTTCATCCCTGACCCAATCTCATCCGGCAGATTCCAATTCAGACCACATTAGACGCCGTCGTTCTACTAGGGCCTCCTTGTCTTCCCTTGTTGTTCCCGCCGAAAACGAACAGAAGTGTTTCCTATACAACTCCTACTTGTGTCTGAAACGCTATTACATATTTGCTACTGCTTGCTGCTGAAAATGGATCAGTTTAATTTTTTTTTTGCGAATGGCACTTTTCGCTCCCAGCGGACATAACCATCAGGGAAGAAATATATATAAAATGCAAAATATACAACGGTATACCGAATGCCCGCAGTCCGTGAGGCGAGCCATAAACTAGTCGCGTCTACCAGCCCTTTCGAATCAGGATAGGCCTCCTTGGCATCCCAAACGAAAGAGCTCCCTAAAGAAACTGTTTTGCCCCCCCTAAAGATAGAAAAGATCCACATTGCCGCCTGGTACCTAGGTTACTGAGTGGAGAGGGAATTACACTGGCTGCTCCCTCTTCTAGAAAGTTTCGATCAAGGACTACCCTGGGAACCCAGGGCACAGGTGTGTGCACCCCATGGCTCGCCACGCAGCAATTCTGCGAGGAAGAGAATGTTACGATTGCGTTAATTGTTCAGATGAAAATGAAATAAATATTTCTTCATACAAGTGTCAAGCCCCTTCCAAGAGAGCCAGGCTGATCGATTAATACCTATAAAAACTGAACTGCTTCCCCCGGAAAAGAGAACCCAAGGATATGGAGCCACAATCCGGGTATTTTGGTGAGTGATTACGGGGACCAACGCAATTTACTCTAGAACAAATGCCGAGCATAGAGCATGCATCTGCTATCTCCTTCTGGAATGCTTGGGCTTATAAGGAAAGAGCAGGTAAGTTGACGGCCGTGCGCGCCACGATTCGAAGCAAGAGACTACCGGTAGATGGAATGCCAAAAGAATGAATCTTTTCACACGGCTTCCATCACAACTACACAATCGTTTAACTTACTTGATCAAAACCGTTACTCACAAATATGCCTCTGCTATTCTGGAACAGATCCAACTCCCGGGACCTGGAAATGCTGCCTGACTTCAGGATCGTACGATTTGGCTGATAGTGTTGCTTTTTCAATCCTTGGCTTTTTTGCTTATCTCATGGAAACTGAGACACTGAAGACTTGCTGATCGATATTATAGACATTCAGTATCTGCAAATCACAACACGGCGAATATGAGCGCATCATTGATGAAAAAGGGATCTGATATATCTTCTTTTGTTAATTCTGGTTCAAGGCTTTGCCGATTTTTCCGGGCAAGATACTAGCCATATGCACAGGAGGAATATGTATATGTACTTGAATCTCATGCACGTCCGCCCGCCTAGCAATACCGCCTTAAAGAATGGCAGCCTTGGGGACCCCCCACCTCGATCATGATGATGTCTTGCCTGATATTGTATGCTAGTATCTATGTTCATATATACACTGATTCTCGGAATGGTGTTTGTGGCCCTATTGGGTGGCATCTCGACGCCCGTAAGGCTGCGACGTTCAGCTGTATATTTTTGTAGCACTATCGATCTGCTTTCATGTTTATGACATGTGTATAGTGTATAGCGAGACACATAAGCAGTGATAGCAGAATAGAATTAAGTAATCTGAAATATAAGATTCCAATTATACCAGAGCTAAAAACGACATGTTTTGGTTGTGGCGTATGTAGTGAATGCACAGCAGAACGAAAATGTTTCTGCTACCACGTGGAACGTGAATAGGCTATGCAAGCCCAAACCATTCAAGGCTTGGAAGCCGTCCCGATTGGGGGTGAACAGGAAGTCACGTCACAGTGCAGCTCTTGTGCCAAGTATGTACTTGAAGGGGCCGATTCGAGACATGAATACATATGTACTGTATGTATCGCATATCGAAGTGAATCCGCATATATGCAAACATCAGTCCATGAGAGAGCAATTGGTGTGTGAGAATTTGTTTAATCTAACGTCTACATACGGTATACTTAACAGGACTGGTTGCATTCCTAAGGAGCGTTTTAACGGGCAAACTTGCGGATAACCTGAATTTGAACAAACCCTTTCCTAGCCGGTTTTTAACGGTTTTTCCTTGACATGTTATCGGAGTCGGGATCGCGTACAGTTAAATATATTATGTTGGTTTTTTTAAATACGAGAAGTTCATTCAATATTTGCCCTGTTTTCCCATAGTAAAGAGTTGTCTTGGTAATTTAGTGCTAAAAAACCTTTTTTTTAAAATGCAGATCTCGATTTCTATCAGGAAATGCTTCAGCAGTTTAAACAGCTTTAATGACGACTCTTAAAAGTCTGGTTTCGAATGCCCCTCATTTACCTGGTCTGGCCAATTTACAATTACCAATCGATTTAGCATGATCTGTCCGTGTACGACTCTGGATTCGTCTGCTTTCGCTCTGGACCATAGCGTATGGACCATAGCGTAGGGACTCTTTATCCAGGAGGCCAATTTTCCAACCAATTGTCTGTGAATGGAAGACCAGGTGCAGGGGTTGGCCGATTCGTACATATGAGTAATTCTGATGGAAAAAGTTTGTTAGAAGGATGATAGTACGAACATGTGAAGTGAGTGAAGCTTTATAACTTTGGAAACTAATTAATTGACGTAGTGTATACATGTACAGGGCAAGAAGCAACAAGGCCTCCTTACTTAGCTCACGTCTACTCGAATTTTGGCTCGGCCGCTGTCATTGATGCCGTTTGATGTCAACCCCTCAACTTATAGGGTGTTTCTGGCTGCGTAAAAACAACGTACGGGTTGTCCGCGTGCCACGGCCGAAACTGGGACTGCTGCCTAGGGTCCTCTAAACATCGTCAAACAGCGCTACTGAGGAATCCCTTCAAATCCCTTCAGCTACACCTGTTACTGCAGCTAGCGAATAGTTGCATCGTTCACCGCGCCCGAAGTTCCTGAACCATACCTTCTGCGATCAAGTTCAGGAAACTAAAAATCAGGATATCCTCCTTATTGAGTGGAGTAGCATCCTTTTTCGGTGTTCTTTAAATTCCCGCTTTTTCTTATGTTTCGATTGATCGACACAAAGTGGGAACACCGCGGTTAAGCACACGTACGTGCAAGCTACTTTACTTCAGGTGAGACCTTTTTACTCATGCACGCAGACCGCAAAGTGTAAAGCCCTAAATCTAGCACGCACGCTTCGAGAATTTCATGCCCTTGGGCGCGGGCTGAGGGTGTGAGCTGGACATCTGGTATGATGATGACGACGGTAATGTGGTCGAAGTGAGTAGGCGGCTAGTCCGCTTCTCGTATCTCCATGCTAGGGAAGCAGGTATTGGGAGGGGCGCCGCGAGCCCACTATCTATTCTGTCGTTTTCCGTTTTCGAATCTTCCCCATACCCTCCCGCCGCATACAGAGAGCTGGTAGAGGGTGAGAAAGTTTCTCTCTCACACTCCCTTCGCTGGCGCGCAACTTCGATTGAAACGGGGGTGTGAGGCTGGCTACGATATTAGACCTAGGTGTGATGGATATAGTATTTGATTGACGTAGGTGGACAACTGAAGAGAATTCCCTGGAACATATTGTCACTGGAATGGTTGGTAATTTTTCTTTAGCGGGGGGAAGTTTGAGTAATTTAAGGATGGGCCCTACCTCCACAGCGGACTACTGGTGGAATCAGATATCGCGGCCTGTATTCGCAGGGAAGGCATACTTACTAGTGTGAAGCTTTTGCATTGTGAGATTTGATTTGTTTGGAAAAATGAATTGCAGGCTCTGATATATTTTAGGTATTTCTCTACTTCTGGAAACAGGTCAGTAGATCAAAACTTAATCAGCTATTTTCTGAGAATATTTAACGAATTTATAGTGATCTGCCGGTCATCCAAGTAAGTATGAAACTAAAAATCTGTTACAAGAGCGGAACCATTGAGATTTTGAGATCTTGATTTGTTCTCTTGCAGTCCCTGTCTTATGCTTGAACAAGCTCGCAAAATTCCACTTGACCAATCCAATGCTTTAAACTCGCCCTAAGTAATACTGGTAAACAACCCCTTACCAATACCGTGGAATTCCCCCTCTGTCACATCGCATTCCGGGTCTGTCACATCGCATTCCGGGGGCCATCGCGCCTCGCCTCATATTTCGACTACGTGCTAATTAGCCTGCACTCTCTTCAACATTTGTATTCTCAACTCTCTCCACCCCATCAATCTCCTATGGAGGGCGCGGACCAATTGAACGCCACATGTATAAAGAGTGACCACCCAGTTCAACATCACTGGCACGAGCTTCTCTGGACACCACCACCAGTAATCGGAAACGAGTACGTAACAGAAACATCCAATCCTGTATAGACAGGCGCAGTAATGAGCCCATATATTTGGAAGAATCGGTTTTGTGTACGGGGGATCTAGAGGGCCATCGAGACCATCGGAAATGATTATGCTTAGGTGAAATAGTAGGGATGTATTGCTATGTAGGCCTCATATGTACAGTACGTGCAGCCGTACATGTAAGATAAGTGGGGTCAGTATATAGCCGGCGATTGATCTGGTGCCTTCGTTTTCAAGACCGTAATAGGAGCACGCGACTATTGTTATTATGGATATATATATCGTTTACTCTCTTTTTTTTTTTTTTTCTTTTTCTCGCGGGGTTTGGCAACTTGAGATATCGGAGATGTATACCATATGTACTACTTACTGCTCTTCTGGCCTACTGTTGTAGCCCCTGTAGCAGCTCCAATATCGGCTTGGGAGTGGATTAGCACTACTTCCATATAAGGTGTGTGCCCGTCGATGTTTTCTTTATTTTTTTTTAACTTTATGGGCCGAGATGTCTTATTCGATTGACCACCACCCCATTACACCAAGCTCTGGCCGCTCTTCCCGCTTGGTGTACATAAATAGTTAGTTGGAATGGAGTGAATATACCATATGTATAGGTTATGTGCGAATGAAAACTCGAAGGACGTATACTGAAGAGTTTTATTCATTCGGGGATGTGTTACTTAAGTACTATTACCCTGAACCATGGATTCGTTCGTACGAAATATCCGAATGGTCAGCCACAACAAGGGTGAAAGTACTCCTCAAGAATAAATAATGGGAGGGTGTATGAAGGAGAGTATTGTAAAGGGGTTAGTATTTGTCATAGATCCATTAGCCCCATGGCTTCCTCTACTCCTCATTTGCCTAGGGCGCCTCAGCATATATCCTACCTTCCCACCGACTCGGCAAGTGCTACTATGTGCCATGGAGGGGGAAGAGGGGGGGGGGGTCCCATTGGCTGAACTTGTGAGACAGCCAGTTGGCAAAAAATTCTCGTACCATGCCTGCATAGAGGGGCCGTGAAACGTTTACAAACTTAGGGCGCTTGACTTCATAGCCGCGCACAGATTTTGAAATCGTTATGGGAAAGAAAACAATTACAAAAAACAGCAGAATTCGCTTTTTTGGTTGGCGGTTCTCTTAGTAGTTTTGTGAGTTTTGGTGTAGAGTCTCCCCAACTTGAAACAAATTTGCTGCTAGCACTTTTTTTTTTTGAGCGCTGTTACTCTGATAGTTTTAGGTTATATACAGATATCTTACCATGGGTATTAGCATTTCATCAAGTAGAACAATCGTTACGCCTATGTTATTTGTCAAAGAGTGAGTGCCGCTCCATATTAAGTCTTATCATATTCCGTGACTATAGAATTCAGTGATATCGTTGCAACTAGTAATTCAATAACTGCACTACAGACCGCAGTGGGCAACAGAAACTATTATGGTGAGATAGCTTTCAAATAAGACTAATTAATGAGCTGACATATTGCTATTGTATAATCCAATTTAACTCATATCTAACATCTCATCATTTTAGTGGGTCTCCCCCTCCCCCCCCCAACATATGTACCTTTACTCCGGGGGGTTGACGAAGATAAAATTGACATGTACTATGGTACATTGTGATTGCACCTCGATCTACTAGGTTTCTTGATCTTTGTGTACTTGCTTTCAGTTTAAAAGATGCAGGTCCGCACTGTTGGTGTTAAATGCTAATGATAGTTGACGACCATCCAATATAGTCCACACCCTGACAGGGCAAAGGCTTCAGGATAACGCAATAGGTGCTTGAAATATTAAGCTTCACTTGTGGTGGAGTGGTGGTCAGGCTACCTCAAATGGAGCGACTCGGGTGTTTTAGGGTGTTCATATTTGATACTACTTAATGTCTCCCCAGTAAGAGTTACCCTCAACCATATAGAACGTAGCAATGCACCTACCAATTAATTCGCTTCCCCTCTTTTTTTGAACTCAGTACTCGTGTGCACCCCCTTCGTGTGAGCCACCCGGTGATTGAAGGACAGGGCAAGTTAATCTCCCTTCCCCCCGCGCTGTCTATGTACAAATCAGATGTGCTTTTCTGAGAAACTGTGATATGAAGGAAATAGGAACTCGTTCTAGCATATAATAGATAAGACGAAAACCATTTATTTTTCCAAAGTCAAATATCTCACTACTGTGCTTCCGCTGTCTCAATGTAAGTCTAAGTAGAGGCAGGAGAAGAATGCTTCTATTCCAGTCTTGAATATAAGAAAAAGAATGCTTCGACTACGTCCCCAGGTCCCGTTGTCCTCTATCCATAACGGCCGGTCGAAGTCTTCCAATTTGGTGGCGTGATATCATCTGGGGCAGTGGAAGACGACGTAGGGTCCCCCTCTATTGGGTTATTACAGTGGGGAATGCACCTACCAAGTCGCAGAGTCGAAAAATAAACTTATCATAGGATGCTTAAATTGCTCAAAATGCAACCTGACGTTGAATGGGATTGTAAGTTCTTGTAGGAGGATTGCTTAGGTACATGGGTATTTATGAAATTGAAGATTTAGTGTCGTACGCAATAGCGCATAATAAATGGGAGAGATTTAAAAAAAGAAATACAGCCCAATGCGAGGCTCGAACTCGCGACCTTGAGATCCCTCATGCGCCTGTTTACCAGACACTTAAGAGTCACACGCTCTACCGACTGAGCCAACCGGGCTTTGTTGTTTTACATGAGCGCTATCAAGAAACATATCTGGAATCTTGCTTCACGGGTTTACTTCACTAATTTATTGGTGGATTGGGCCTCTCTTCTACGCTCTCTGTGGTTTTTTGATTTGTTATTGTCATTACATAGCTTTGCGTAACTACACAGCACAAATTATCCACGGTTTCATAACTATACTCTTCAAATCCCCAGCAAGCAATGTGCTCTGTTCGGAATCAGTACAACTATCATCACGTACGGGCGAGAAAAACTTTGAGCGAGCTTTGTAGCTTTGAGGATGTGGCACCAGTTGTGTAATCTAATTCTGATAGTGGTCTGAACATTACCCTGAACTTCCAAGCAGGGCACAGCCCACTTCGGATACAAATGAATGTCAAGGTAAGCGTCATAACACAACAACATATTACCCTGAACTAGTTTCGTCTCTCCAAATTGCGACTCGGAATGAGCCTTAGGACTGAAGCCCCTTCCTCCGGCCTTTCGGCGGATAATCACGATCAACAGATCCCCTAGTCATGTGCGCAAAGCAAACGTAACACCGACTGGCATCACCTCCCCCACGACCCCCAGCCTAGTCAGGCTACCCCAACTGGGCTCTTAAGCCACCCTCTTCCTTGTCAAGGAGAGTGCAAACTAAGCATTGGGATCAAGTTTAAGCTCTGCTAAGTGCTTAGGTTTAGTTGTCGGTAACCCTAAGTTTTAGGGTTAGAGTACTGAAGACTATCAACTGGCTCGACTAAGGTGGCCATAGGAAATGGAGAACTTGGAAAGCGCTGCTGTAGTAAGTATGTGTAGATTTTATACGGTGACTCATTACCGTAAACTCCCAACGAGCGAGCTACTTTGTTTAGGGTTCCCCAACTCCTCTCTCTCCTTCATCTGGTTGCAACATACTGTTGTCTCATGAACTAGTCCTGGAAATAACCTTACTCAAATTAAAAAAAAGAAAACTCAGTATTCGCCTTCCCACCCGTACCTTACCCTACATAGTATCCTCATGTGTGGCTCTTCAATTTATGGGACCCACCGTTACTACCAAAAACCTCTCCCAGAAGAGTACCCAGTCTCACGACCTATTGAAAAAGTCCAATCTTATACTAGGATATTTAGCAGATATACCAATGTTACCCTGAACTCGGCTTGTGTCGTTGTTTGGGGGTGGAGGGACTATAACGAGAATAGTGCTATTACCCTGATTTCATCTTAGGAAGCTCTCGAATAACCCCACAACCAGATTTCTTTACCTGATCCGCTATGCTCGGCACAAAAAGAAATTTTAGAAGGGTCGGAGTCAGGATAAGTAGTTGCCAAAACCTGAGCAGTACGGGGGGGGGGAGGTTAGCACGAGCCCCCTTTCCCAGAACGAAAGATGTGAGGCTAAAATGCCTTCCCACAACCTAACAATATCCTTAGCCCCTGACGCCTACAACACCAGGCCGGAGAGCCTATCTCGCCCATCGCCATATCAAGGCAACGTCAACGTAATATGAATGCATGTAGTTTATTTATGAGCCAACAACATAACTTTTAGGGTTAGAGTTACTTGGTTGCTGAGGGTTACTAAAGTATGTTAATTTCTCTTTGTATTTTCTTGTATGCCTCTCCTAAAGTATCTGAATGCCCGGTTGGCTCAGTCGGTAGAGCGTGTGACTCTTAAGTGCTTGTGCATGAGGGATCTCAAGGTCGCGAGTTCGAGCCTCGCATTGGGCTATGCTTCTCTTTTTGGTCCCGTAGGGCGGGCCGGCGTTGAAAAATTTTTTGTTTACAGAGGCGAGGCATGGGTGTTTTGGAATTTGGCCTTGTCAAGGTAACTTCGAGGATGAAATTCACTTCAACTAAACATTCCCATTGTGATCGTACCTAACCCAAGGACGGTATAATCCTATATGCATGCATGCTAACAAAACTATTAACACGAAAAGGCCCTAATATAATATGAATCCCAACCTGAACCTAAATAATGTGCCAACAATATAAACCCTCTAAATCAATCAGGGCAGCCCCGAATATACTCATTCCCATAACCGAAAGCACAACATGCAACCCAACTTAACCCAAACCCCGCCACGCACCTTTCTTTTCTCCCAGCGTGCGGCACGCACATCTATGCCAAAAAACCCCTTCCCATATTCCTCCCCAACTCCCCCAAAAACGCTTCCAACTTTACCGCACATAGTACTACTTCCATACCCCCCTTTCCATCAATATTACTCGTCCTCTGTACTCTTACTCTCCACTGCCCACGCTTGATTATCCATTCTCTTCCTTGCCCGCCACCACCACTACCACTTCCTCCTGCCCGAGGAGCGAAGGTCCCAGAGTCAGATGAGAGACGCCGGCGTTTCAGTGGCCGCGGGAGCGGAGGGGGGTGGGCGCGGTTTTGCAGTGGGGAGTTTTGCAGGTGTGAAGTGGGGGCAGGAGGGGGTGGTGGCCGTGATAGGACATTGGGAGAGCCTCCTGAAGAAGGCCGGGGGGGTGGTGCGGGGATATTTGGTACAATATATTGATAGGTGTTCCCCGGGGTTAAACAATCCTCACCAACGACCGAGGACGAGGAGCCGTCATCTTCATTCCCGCAATACGTCCCCCAAGAAACCCATTCAACTTCCTCCCCATCCAAGATGACATGCGCGTCGCGGTCAATCCGGACTTTAACTCTATCCTCACTCAACGGCGTATTCCCCGGACTCTGGGGTAGCCCTCCTTGGGCAGCGCCGCTTCCACCCCTACCACTGGCGCTCCCACCCCTACCACTGGCGCTTCCACCCCTACCACCCCCTGCTCCAGCGGCCCCAGCCGTCCTCGCCGCAACGGCAGCCTCTTGCTGTGCCTGAGCCATCATCTGTAACCCTAACGGCCGCGTAGTTGCTAAATTCAACTTATCTGCAATCCTCTGCAGGAAGTTTGTAATCTTTCTATTCGTCTGCCCTACAAACTCCACCCTCATATCTTTCCTATCAAACTTTGTGGTTTCCCCGCCAATCTCAACGATTAACTCGTAATCTTCATCGTCGACCCACGGACGGCCATATACCACAAAACCCACTGGCGAATCTGGAGGGGGGATTTGATTTGGTGGGTGAATCTCAGGTCGGAATGTGATCCGGGAAGGTTTGATATCCTCGATTCGAATGACGATTTCGTGGCGGTCCCGGAGGAGATTATAGCTGATACTATGCGGAATTAATTTCTGCTCTAGACAGCGTAAGTTGTAGTATCGACAATCCTGTAATAATTCTTGTCGATGTTCCTCATTCCGAATATGTATAGGATAACCCCGGAGGACATGGAGTAACTCTTTGAATGTTTCCGGGGAGTGGTTTGGGACGTTGGCAGGAGCTATGGATGGGGGTCTAAGGAGCCCTTCGCGGGGTAGGCCAGGGAAGAGTTCACCGGATTTAGTGAAGTTGACAGAGAGATTGAGGTCGAAGAAGTTGGAGGAGTCGCCGGGGCTGGAAAAGGTGTCCCGTGGGATGCGGAAGTGGGTGCCACCAATGAAGATGTAGAAATCGGATTCATAGAGCTGCGAGATGAGTTTTGGGACTGTGGGTGGGTTAGACTATAGGTTGTGAGAGAGACAGCGAGGGCGGGTGCATACGGCTATAGAACTGCGCATCGGCAAATAATCGTACATAATGCCCCGCGTCCTCCGGTGAAACGTAGTAGCCTTTCCCGCTGTCAGCATGTACCCCATGAACACTGCTTCTGCCACATACATACCTTGCAGATGCCTCGCGATATCTCTAAACGTCACTGGGTCCCGATCTATGTACAAGGTCCTAACCTGTGCATCGGGATCGGTAGCCAATTGCTGCTCAAAGAACTGCGAGAAATATGAAGGGGCTCTCGAGAAAATCAACTTTATCGCCCAAGGCATAAGAAGAAAGGTAAAACAGCAAAAAACTGACCATCTGAAGATATCGAAGCGCCACTAATATTCGAGCAACTGGTCAGCTCTAGTCAACACCCCAGGGGGAAGCCTCCCGTACCTCAACCTGAACAGCTCGCTACCAATCTGTATCGGGAAGACCTATGTGCTCGACTATATCAGCGCTTACCCTACCGAGCACCCTGGGGATAAAGTTCTTATACCCTCTCATGTGGCAATATCCTCGGAATGTCTGGAAAGTACGATCCCCGCATCGTTACATCGTCCAACGTTGGCTGCGGGACCCCATTCCCCGCAGGCCCTGCTTGGATATTCATCATTGGTTGTTTTTGCTGTTGTTTTTGTTGTTGCTGTTGTTGCGATTGTTGCGACTGTTGTACTCTTTGAATATTTGGCGCCGTGGGTCTTCGTAATTGGTTGGTATTCACACTCAATCCTGATGGTCCCACTGGTGATGATGTTGGCCCAGGATTTGGCGCGGTGCCACCTCCACCGTTCGGCCCAGCTACTTTATTGAGCTGCTTCGTTCGCGAAAGGGTTGATTGAGGTAGTTGAACCCCCGCTGCAGCGGCAGCTAGTTGTGCATTGACGTTCACCGCCGATTTCTGATGAACCGCCGCTCCCTGTTCTCGTGCCTGTTGCTGTAACTGCAGCTGTCGCGATAATTGCTGCGACTGCGACTGCGACTGCGACTGCGACTGCGACTGCGACTGCGACTGCGACTGCGACTGCTGCTGTTGCATTTGAGGTTGATGTTGTGAGCCCGAAGACGGGGGTGGTTGCTGCTGCATTATTTGTTGTTGCTGATTATGAATATGGTTTTGCTGTAGTTGCCGACCACCACCTATACCACCACCACCATTCCCTGGTGTAAAATGCGCCCCGGTAGCCATGGCACTCAACATCCCATCAAAAGGGAACCCTTCCATCAAAAATCCAAAGCTATCAGGAAAGATTCCTAGGCCTGCTGCCCCAAGCCCCTCGATATCACTCTCAATTGAACTTGCTCCTACTCCACTTCCATCAGCTACAGCTCCACCGGCCCCATTACTTCCACCAGTCCTCGCCCCCGAGTAATTGGGCCCGGCCAACTGGGCTGCGCTTCGCGCACCCCCCCAAGCGACATCAATCTATCTCTAGTGTGTATGAGACTCCCGCGCGTCAAATTTTCATACACCCAAGAAATTGTGCTTCTGACCCGGTTAGGCAAGTCAGCGGTCAGTAATTTAGCTCCGGTATTAGTTAAGCCTTAGAAAGAATCCAAAAAGAAAAAGGTGTGGTAACTATGTGCTGACAGAACAATCTTTGGCCCACGCGAGTGCCGGATTTATAATTGTGAGTTCTGCAGCAACGCGTTCGCGGGATCGGTGGGTTGCGAATTTGACATCGGTTAATTGATCGATCGCGGTCTGGCCAGGGCATGTCTTTTAAGGAGCGATCTCCCGTACCTAGGGGCGCAGCCACATCTCCCTCCCCTGACTGAGCGGCACCTGGATATAGACTGTCAGCATGAATCGTTATGCCCCGACCCTTCCAGGCTATTCGACCCCAATCTCATCTCTTCTCGGATATTCCGAGTCCGTGCTCGCTCGCGATCGGCCAGCGGCAGCTGCTACTTGTTCTGTGTGCATGTGTCTGAATTCGAATTCCTCCGAATGCTATCAATATCCTCCACTTGAATCAAAGGTTATGTCATATGGGTATATGTATATGTACAGTAGTAATTGCTTCTTTCAACTTGCCGGTCTGGTATGTGTACCCCAGTACGTATACTGATTTGAATACACTGGGCATGCAATCAGGCTAGCTCACCCATCCTTTCTCCCCTGAAACTGATTCAGTTGATGCAACTGGATCTTAATGCAGATCCACTGCCATGACATGGTTTGCAGTTCAGATTGGATGTGTGGTTTAGATTGGATGATAATTGGTATAGTAGGATGAAGGATGAGTTTAAATGCTAGAGCTAGGTGGAGGGACACCTCTCCACCAACGGTATACGAAGCCTGCAATTGAATCGAATTAGAAAGGTCCATGATATGGCTGAAATGTTGGACGGAAGCTCTCCTACCTGCAATCGTCACTGGTTGAATGGTACTGACTTCAAACCTGCAAGAATGCAAGAACCAAAGGCAGCCCGTAACAATAGGGCTCGGCGAATGCTCCGGCGTGGCCTATTACAGTACAATTAGAGCATCACTGATGCTCGCGGCCTCTCACAGATCCTCGATATATATTGTACTTGATCGTGAGGTAGTACCATTTCGCATAATGATCGTGACCAGACCTTTTTACCGCTGCTACATAGTTACATGTTCCTTGTTACTGTGAGCCAAAGTGCCATCTTTTGCTAACTGTATGCAAGTTGACTTCTGGTCCTTGTGTGGCCATGAACATCGGTATCATGATCACCGCCAGCTGAGGTCGGACCGGAAGCATGCTGGCCCAACTTCGATATGTAGATGGTAAGTCGGCCCCAGCATTGACGGCCTACAGCACATACAGCTCCTCCACCACTTGCACTATCACCACTTGCCTCGGCCCTTCCCTTCCGTCCATGCTCATCGGTCTATCGGTCTACCGGTCTATACCATCCGCCTGTAAGGTTGAACTTCAGGTATTATCCAATGCTACCTCACCATGTAAACCTCAGCTGTAACTTGAATCCCACCGGCACCTCCGCCTTCCTTGATTCTCCTATAAATATACTATGCTATACACGTTTCACCCTCTCAGCCTTTGCCATGCGCATGCATACTATGATCTCCGCCGGCGCCCTAAGGCCTGAATCATAGTACATGAACACCGGGAGAACCAAATCGTATGCATATGCCTCGGTATCTCAATTCGCTGTATATTGATTGACACGTCCGTAGCTGCCTCGCACCGCCCCCGTAACTACCCGTGTATTTATCTCGCTTCTCCAAACAATATCACATGTTAAGTAAGCTGACCGACGATCTGGTTGTGCCCACAGGCGTCAACCGTTAACTGTCCATGGCACTCTAACTTGCTTCGAGGTTCTACAGCAGGTTCTACATGCATCTATCTGGCCGTAAATCGAAATGGTTACGATACCGCTTTAACTGGCAATTCCCAAGCCTCTGATCGTGGTAGTAGATATCTATACCCCCGACAGGGTCCGCGATCCCTAGTTGCCAGAGCCCCAGAAATTGCGCAAGACGTGCTTGATAGTCTCGCTATGCAAATTAAATAATAATATAGGATTATTACACAGGTGCGCATGCAGTTCGCAGAGCCTCGTGGTTTGGCCAGTTGGTGTTAGCGAAGCTCAAATTCATGCGCATATCATAATCTATTTGTATTGACGCCTATTAGCACTGTTTACCGTAATTTCAAGCCAACCACCCTCTAGAAAAACTTGCCCATTAATCCTGCTCTTGATGTGAAATTATAGAAAAAGAGCGAAAAAAAACAGCCACTAAAGACATCAAAGCAAAGGTGGATATTTAGTCGTCAATGAAAAACCGAAATAGGTTATGTTACCAGGCCCCAATATCAATGCACGAGGAACCTCATAACCTCTGGGTCCATCTTCCACTGCTCATCCAGAAACCCAAATCCCAGGACATGATCCTCCAATGTGTATCCCTCTGAGTAATCCTCCGCTGCCTCCCTAGGCTTAGTATTCTCCTCACTTCCCTCTTTCAGCTCACTAATCCCATTTTCACTGATATCACGGCCAAGAAACGTTGTTGTCAAAATCCCAGTTTCGCCATCCTCCAGGATTGTAAAACCTCCATTCCCGATGTTTCCATTATTTTGATTCAAGTTACCTAACGTCTTGTTATCATTCCCTGATGTGCCGTCCGATTTCCCATTATGGTGAGAAGATACAAATTTTCTCTCTTGTTTTTTCCCTCCATGGTCCCTCGAATTATATCGCATAGCATTCCCTCCATTGCTATAACCCGCATAAGGCCTCCCAAGCTGGTGCAGTAACGCCTTCAGTTTACTATCCTCATCGTCATCTGCACTGCTCTCTTCATCACCACTGATCGAGTATCCACTTCCGGGCTCACCTTCACCACCGTCACCCACACCCTCACCAGCATTCATCTCCTCATCCTCCTCTTGCACACTCCCATCGTTAATGAATATCTTTTCCATTCCATCTTCACTCTGGCTGCCATCAGTACTCCCTAAATCCGAATATTCAACCCCTTCCCCCTCATATTCTTCCATTCCTGTAGTCGTCAAGCTATTAGTGGAGTAGGAGAGTATACTCCTCCCTAGAGATGAGGATTGCCTTGCTACTTTCGCCGGCAAAAGACAGTCTGCACTTCCCCTGAAATTGTCACTAATTGGCCGAACTCCAGATTCTCTGACGTTCCCTAGAGTGCCTGCAAATTCACTATATCCTTTTCAGTACTCATTCTGGCAAATTATCGAGCTAACCGCGAGTACAAGGTAGCAAAGCATACTGAAGGAAATTGGTCCAGCTAATATTTGCTTTTTGTGGCAAGATGGTAAACCCTCCATCGCATGGCCTGAGCGAAGTATAGGCCTTCTTTACTTTCCTAAGAGTCTTCCTAGGGCTAGAGAAATCTCCTTTTTGCTTTGTCAGTAATAGACAGAGTACAGGGGAAGTGAACTCACGATCAAGCGCTAATTCGCCCTCACCGATTGCCGGAAACACATGTTTTCCGACCTCCCTAAACTTCACTGACTCCCAGCTGTACCCATTCCATTTGCCTCCTCCATCAGCAAGAACGGCATTTTTCTCTACCTGAACTCCTTCCAGTGGTACCAATACATTCGACCTCCTTTTCCGCATTCCCAGTAGTAGGTTCACCATAGGGTAATTGTGAAATTCCTGTTTCAATATAGCGACCCTTCTACGAGATGCCGACTCATAATGCTCATTCAGAGGATGTAGTATCTTAATAGCATCGCCTGTTGAGTGCATTGTAGAGGGAACATGAATTTGCCTTCTTCCTCGGTTCCTTCTGTTCCATAGTTTAGGCAATGAAATTAGAGAGGCATCTGCTGTCATGGTAGAGTTGGAACTTGAAGCTGTTTCTGTGGGAGATTCCAACTCTGTCGCCTCGAGGGACCTCATATGCCCCACATATCTTAAAAGGGTAGAAGATATCTTATGTCGTAAGGACTTTGGGTTCTTAGGACTTTCCTGTGAACACGATACTGAGACTTGTAGTGTTTGAGCTTTGGTGAGAGTATCTTGAGGTATCACATGAGAGCCAGTAATCCGGAATATCAAGCTTGGTCGTTTTAAGACTCTAGCTCCTGCTGTTGAAATTGTCCGCTTGACTGTTCTGGTAAGCCCCATATACTCAGGTGCAAGCGGAGTTTTCGAAAGAGAAGCAGTATCATCACCATCACTTCCTGGCTCATTTGGATTCATTTCCATCAAAGGTACCAACATATCCATAGCCTGGACTTCACAAGGATCCAAGGGCTCGTCCCTAATTGGCCATTTTTCCTCACCCGAGTCATTCTGATTAAACATATACTCCCACTTCCTACCTCTGCATCGCCCTAGTGTCAAAGCCGTTCTTATTACGTGTCCTCCATCAGGATAATCGGACCCAGTCCTCACCATGCCGGTGAATCTTCTTCTAAGATATACAGTTTTTCTTCTCTCCTCTGCCCTTTCTTCAGCTCTAGCTTCGTCCTGCTCGATCCCCCTGCTTATTGTTCTTTTCTCTGCTATAGACAGATTCAGACATGATAGAGAACTATCAGTAGAATGCTTAGGTTGATAGGGTCTAGTCAATTGATCAAGTGCTTCTCTCGAACCTAATGATTTATGGAGTGGCCCGGTCATTTGTGATCTTGATACAGAAGGGCTTAGGGTTGGCTCTGAGGACGTAGAAAAGTTGCGGCGGATCCCAGCACGAGTAAAGGAAGGAATTGACAACGTTGATTCTGGGCTGATTAATAAGCCTTGAGATATAGATTGAAGTTGCGTCCCCGTGAGGGAAGAGGTACGGGGACGAATCGGTGGAGTGAATGATCGATACGAGTGGGTAATTTGAAGGCCACTTGACAGGGAATGTATCGTGCTTTTGAGATAGCTAATCAACAAAGCTGAATTTCACTATATGTCCGAAGAAAATCCTCACCTTATACCTGAATTACTGAATTCGCTTTCCTCCGGACCTGCCAAACTGACACCGGCTCCGATATGTATTACTTCATGCAAACATCCGTGCTGACTCCCTTGTCCTCTGCTCCTGAAGCTCCGTCGACGAGCCATAGATACTACGGGCAACCCCCCCCCTTTGCGTTGTTCGGAATCCCTTTCCCTAGTACAGCCTCTACTCGAATAGCAGTATCCTCTTCCGTGGGTGGGGCTGTAAGGGTTATGGCAGGGCAATCTTCTTGATTTGTCTCTGCGAGCAATACCCTTTCCTCAATGACTGGGGACGTTGCATACGAAGTCGGAAGGCTTGAATGTCGTGTCTGGCTCACTGGAGCGGCAGGGAGGACTCCACTATGCCTAAGGCACGAAACTAACAATGACGAGTCCGATATATGACGAGTATGATGCTGTATGTGGGCCATGAGAATGCCTATTTCGGGCAAAAGTTCAATAAAGGATGCAAGATGTAATAAAGCCAGAGAAAGGGAATACTGGAGCAGCAATACCTTGCTTGGCCAGGTGAGTAGTATCCGGCGCAGACCCCGAGCGTTTCGTTAAACAAGCAACCCCTCGTGGCTCCAAGCTGACGTCGGGAATTTGGGGAGTTTCTGATGTAAAAAAAAGTACCTTTAGATTCAATTCCGAGAACAAAACAATCCCAGATCTAAATGTCGTGAGCCTTGGCCCAGGTTTAACTGGTATTTCCGTATTTGACATTGAAAAGTACGCGCAAAGTCGCTAAAGGGTCTATGTTGCAGAAGGTCAATTGGAAAACATACATAGAAGCCAAAGATAAGCGCAGATTATCCCAACTACATTAACACCAGACGCTATAAGTAAAGCAAAAGACCTCCTGCCAGCCCAAGCCGTTGCTAGCATTGGAACATTATTCTGGAACAAAAGAGAGGGAAACCACAAAACAGTGACAATCTATGAGCTGTTTACCGCAGCCCTATGCTATGCCGGGAGACTAAAACCATATAGGAAATTCGAATTCAGCGCCCGATAAGTAACCCAAACGCCTGACCTCCATACCACTCCCACATATTCCTTGCCCTGTAGTGTGTTGAGCCAGTGAATTCGGAGAGGTGTAGAAGATAAAATGCCAATATAATGCCGATTGCGAATCCACGCAAACGAAAAAGGAGGGCAATCCGAATCCTAGGAAATAGACTGTCGTAACCGAAATGCCATTTACGGTGTTTCACGCACTCCCTCAAAATGTGCTCCATGTCCAATCCCGAGGGACGCTACCTACATAACTCGACGCTGTCTTTGATCCAAAGGCATCGGCACCCTTATTGCCCTTACTTGTGATTGGGCTACTTGGTATTGTGCTGCCTCCACTAGAGTTTATGACCGTCGATGCACTGGAAGCCCGCCTTTGAGCCACCAGACGTTTATACTCCCCAAAACAAGAGTCACATGTCCGCGAAAGCCCACCCTGGGGGTGAAATTCGCAATCCTGATCTAGCCGCACAGAATTGGATGTGTGAGCAGCACAGAATATTTGGCCACACCTACCACAAAAATGTTAGACCCTTGCATATACCTACAATGAAGCTGGAACGCAGGGGCATCCTAGTATCCAGGATGAATACGTACTTGCGACAGTGATGCCTCCTCTCGAACAATGTGAAACTTTTGGCGCATAACGGCGAATCGCAAGTGCTGGAAAGGGAGTCGTCCTACCGCAATGAAGCACGCCAAGCACGTCAGCAAATTGGTCACAGAATGATGCAACCGCTGGTGGAAAGATAAGTACCTTCCAATGCCTCCTATGTGGAGGTCCTGTAACTGTTTTATCCACTACCTCCTCCCATTCCGGCACTGCACCGAGATTGGTGGTTCCAAAAACTCCGCCGAACATGTCCCCTCCGCCGAAAACCGCCAAATTGTTGCTGCCCTCTTTCCCTTCACTACTCATTGAGCTCAACGAAGGCGACAGCTGATATCCAGATGTTATGCCTCCGTTGGAAGTTGAGGGGCGACTCGTTCTCTCAGTCGTTCGAAGCACCGCTGGTCGGTAAAGAGGTGATTTTGGAGGATGGAGCTGTCGAGGTGGTACATAGTGCGACAGAAACGGGTTCAGTGCACCGGAGTTGAAGTTAGGATTTCCCAATTGCGAAGGCTGGTATGTCGAAGTTGGGGAGGTATTAGTTGAGTTTGAACCGTACAGTTGGATCGATTGTCGAGGGTTAATGGTTGCTGTAGTCGTGCTAGACTGAGTCGCAGCAGGCAAATACCGCGACTGCCCACCACCACCCCGTTGTTGTGCGAACACTGGCATTTTAATTGAAGTATTGATTCAGGGAATGTTGGTATGATCTCGTGGTCAAATATTGGGGAACAGAAGATATCTCGCACCGGAATGTAAAACAAGTTACAAGGTAAGGAGCGCGTTATCAGTTGTGTGGTAGATCGGGTGGCGATCGTCTTACGTCTAGGCAACTAGTATAGTTTGACTGATAAGACTGATCCCTTGACGATGTGGCTTCTTTTAATGTGAATAGGAATTGAGCAGCTCTTCTGGATTTGAGGAACTAGACGTTTGCTTTTGAACTCTGAAGCTTCAGATGGCCGTGGGGGTTTAACTAGACTAGGTTTCACCCGGGGTTCGCGGGGAGAGTTCGAGATCTCGGATCAACTTCGGTTGACACGACAGAAATGGAACCAGGTCGTGTGTCAGCGTTTGCGACAGCTTTAAATCCTCCCTGACAATGGGGATACCCCACGGGGTAAATATTCGAGGGGATAGCTTTTAGTAAAGGCAGAAACGTGCAGGAGGGTGATATATCGAGGAATACGGCCTGTATCGGCTTTGCAAGTGGAGATGGCGTGGAGGCGCTCGGGGCAAGCAGGTAGGAGACTGGGAATGGGGTTGGTGTCGCCGTAGCAAGGGAAGAAGGGCAGCTGGAGAAAGAATTCAGTCTCAGACCAACAGCTGGTTGCCCACGGAGGGAGTAAAGGCGTTTATTGTACGTCGCTGGGTGGAGGATCCAGAGTGTAGATAGTGGGACCTGGAGCAAAACGCAGTTGTATACAGACCTAGAGACCCACTCCACCTCCGGCTAAGATCCAATGCAGTGAAATTGCACAACTTGAATCACAACAAGTTCACAGCTATATAACAAATAACATTCGCTATCAAGAAAACTCAATAGCAGCTGCGTGTCCGAATTCTAAATTTTGGATTATGGCCAACCGAGTTGCGTTCCACGACAAGGGCCCCCAACTGCACGACGATGCACCCAACTATCCCAACTGTCACAATATAAAGGGCATGCAAAGGCAAGAAGGGTTTGCGCCGTTTCGAACTCGCCCAGCGCAAGATCTTGGATATCAAGCGGCTCGCTGGCCACCCGCTCGTAACACTTTTTGGCATCTTCTATGAAGCTTCTCAGCCAGTCCCGTCTCGTTTGGAGCCATCACATCCCACCGGTTACATGAGCTTCCCTCGAGTAAAACCAGATATCGCTTGGCCTAGTCAGCTAGCGTGGCAGGCAGAGAGCAACATACCTTAGTTTGGAGCAGCCATTATTATTCAATAATTATAGATGACAGAACTGTAGCTCTGGTTGCTGATTCGCCGAGACTTGCTAGCGCATAGATAAGGAAACTGCAAGGAGCTCTTGCGAATCACTGCATGTTTATCCGTAGAAGCTCCACTCTAACCAACCCGGAGGGTGGCGTTGCGGCATCTTCGATCAAGTGCACTAGAGTTGACTATGGTTGTAACGGGAAACGGAGGGGTCATACATTTTGGCCGAATTCCATCCGACCATCATTAATAATCACTACCTAGGCTCAGGTTACGATTGGGATAGTTACCCAGTACGGTAGACTAGGTAGACTATGGCCGGCCCCTCCTAAATCGTACTTTCACCAGCCAAGTCACTTCAGGTTAGCTACCTCAAAATATTCGTTTTATTGTTACGTACAGACTTCCCGCTCGTAAGATATTAGAAGTAAATTGCTGTCAGGAAAATACATTGGACCCCCATGGTTGTGTGGGATTCGAAATCTGCGATATACGGAGTATGTAGGTAGCCTGGTTGCACTAACCTGTACCTACAACTAAACGATTTTGATGTGAACGGCAGTTCAGGGTTCACCCTTTTCCTAGTATCGGGTTCATTTACGCAGCGCAATAAGACAACGCTCCACCTTTTTGAAGTATCTATCGAGGGAATGGGCATACAAATGTAACTAACAGTACACAGTTTATCGATGATGAAGGATTCTATCTACCTATGCAGCAGTCGTGCAGATACACGTATAGAAGGTACAAGAAGAGGGTATGGTATTGCTTCTTGCTCCCGCCCGCGGCCTACAAGCACTAACCGTTCCAAGGAGTGTTGTCCCTACTTTAGCAAAAATCTCTAACAAACCCCGCTCTCTATATCTTGCTCTCTTATATATATATATATACACCTCACGTTGGCTCCATTCTATGCAAATTTCAGGGGAATTAGTTAAGTTTACGCCACCTAGGATATCTATTTCTGGTATACCCCGAGTTAATCGAATTGATCTCCCTCTCACTATTATCATGGAGTTAGAAGAGCTATGGCTGAAGCAAGTTTAGCCCTTATACATACTTGGGTCAGAATTTGAGATTTATAACGTCACCTTGGAGACTAACAGTTGAATTGCAGAACTACTATATATGATATAGTCATATGCCCTATTTTCTCTTAGGATCTTATTGCATTAGGTATGCATCTATATCCATCGGGGAGTGTTACTCTCAGGTCACTGCTTCTATATCCTGTCGAGTTTGATGTACTTGCTCCTTTTCAGGTCCATTCAACACGGCAAGTTTGGCTATACTCTTGCTACTAGTACCTCGTGAGGGACAGTGTATTAGAGAAGCTACATTAATTGATAAGGCTACTGAATCCTATGTTGGCAGTCATATTGAAATTGGGCGGCCGAATCCGTATTTCCACTGAGGCTAGGAGTGGAGGAGCTGGAAGGGAAGCCATAGGTGGGACACCCTCTAAGTTCTCACAACCGGTAGTACGGCTTGTTACGTCCGCAAGTTTCTTGGTAATATAGGGTTGTGATTTTAGAGAAGTTGAGTGTGCCACAAAGATTGATTTATCCTACTCCTCTAGTCGATTAGAGATATTCCTTAACTCCACTGGATGGTTTTTCCCCCGGCGCAAACAATAACCTCCTTCCGAACACCCATCGAGTCCAAAATGCCAATTGCGAAGCTAGTGTGGTACATATCATCCCACCTGGGGCACCTAGGATGGTTCAATATATGGAGAGAAAGTGGGTGCTTCGATTGGTTAATAGTGTCGCTACAGTTGAGGGCTATGCTAATCCTATTGTATTCATACAAGCCATGACGGTCAAGAAATCCCCCAAGAGTAATGTCAGTTCACATATAGTTGGGGGGGGGCGACCTCGCGGAGATATACAACCAACCACTCACTATCAAATGACTCTTAGAGCTATCATCACATTCTATCTCCTTAATGTATTTTGGTGTTGTTTGTGGGATGTGTAAATGTAAAGCAATCTAGATTGGTGGTGCAAGGGATAAAAACTTATGGAAGTTTAGGGGGCTTGCGGAGCAGATAGGGGCGCAGAGTAATACGTATGTTTAGGTAGCCTGAAATTGAATTGCATTGGATCTATCACTTGCACTACGACATCAGGACGAGGACACACGATACGTGTAAGATAGAGCCTCTTTTCGCCGGCACTAAGTTTTACTACCACCACCCCTGTCAATTAGTTTTTTTTTTTTTTTTTTTTTTTTTGAGACCGTTTTCTGTGAACTTCACGTTATACATTGCAGATAGTACAGCTAGGTGGCCCAAACGATGCATATTGGAGAATTTTGTATGGGTTCAGGAGTATGTTATTCAATGCATCTTATGCAGCGTATGATTCTTACTGTACGGAGTATACGCAACGAAACATTCCGCTCCTGGTAAGATACTTACAAATCCCTATATTCAATGTACTTAGGGGCCACGACATCCGTATTCGAAGTTACAAGACCTCCATAGTTTCAAAGAAATGTACATACAGTCAAGCGAAAAAATCCATGCCCTGCATAAAAATGCAATACAAGTCTGGCACCTGAACCCATACCAAAGTCTCACAAAGTCCTTAAATATGCAGCATTTGGGTTTCTTTATATGTTTTAGAAGAGAATAGTGAGGGTAATTGTTACCCGAAATGTATTAATTAAGTTATAGGAATATATTTAAATTCTCTAGGAAAAACACATATATACCATTCCACACCATTAGTCTTCTCCCCCCCGACTATCAGTTTCACACCAAAAAATGGCCAAAAGCGCCTCTCCAACAAAATTGCCCAGAATTCAAATAAACAAGCAATTTACCCCATATAACTTGAATCATGATCTTAAAGAGAATTTCTCTTCGATATCAAGAGGCCTGGCCGTTATATGCTCTTTTGTGGTTGCCATATCGGTACGCATGTAACTCTCGTGAGGTTCTTGCCTCCATACCAATTTTGGAACCTCCAAGGCCTTGCTAGTATATAGGCTATTTTAGAGACTGGAAGCTTTATATAGCCTTAGTTAATCCCCAAAGCACTTGGGAATTTGTGGTTGTGGTGATTTTAATAGTTTTGTTGTAAACTGGCTGTTTTGCTCTTCGGAAGCTGATGCCTCCAACACAAGTGATAGTTATCAACAATAATCAACCCAGTACACTACCCCGCCCTGACAGCGAGCTACAGGAGTAAACCTATCTCTCATCGTTAAGTACTCACCAACAAACGGAACGAGAGCATGTACCCTTGTTTTTAAATACCTGGCACTTAATCTCGGTTCTAGTTAGAGCCGTGCTGGCAAGGCGAAACTATTAGAATTAGTCTTTGCGTTGGTCGAAGTCAACGTCATGTTTCTTTTTTCACTTGATGCCTATCACAATGTAGGACATATCTCAGTTCCGAGGTACAGTACATAGTAAGGCAACTCACGTGTCGTCAAAGGCATGGCCGGAGCAATTACTAGCCCATCCGCCTCGCTATCATATGCATCCATTATGTTAGAATAGATCAGGTTGTAGGATATAAATTCTTTTTTTTCTTTCCGAGTGCATTTCTATTCTCAGTTCAACAATTATCTTTATACATATCGTTAAAGCGAACCTGGAACCTTCTCAGGCTATGGACAATGCATATATGATACTTCGAAAGACGTCGTGTCAAGTAAAAGTTCACAGGGAGCGGGGATTACACCGGCGATCATATCCCGTTCGTAAAAAACGCCCGGTAGATCGAGCCCGGCTTGGTAGCTCATCCGAACTTTTAAGCATTTCGAATGCCTATCGGCAATCATGTTCAACATTGAAAGGCACCACATATGCGTACGAATGAACAAATTTCGGCTGACAGCAGCCACTTCATTCATCGGACCCGTGTTTGCAGACAGGTGCATGGCACTGCCAGCTCCGGAACGAAAAGCTACCTAATTGGTGATACGATACCGGTACCTATGAGGGCTATTACCGCTGAACTTTGGCGCACGTCTCACTGCGACTGCCTTCTGGGGTAGGGTATACGTATACGTCCCTCGTACGAGGGTCTGATCGAGACTACGTAAGAGATAAGTTTACTGTACTTAGTAGGTAATCTACTACTTCCTAGTACTAAGCACTACAGAGAGGTTGGTAGGACAAGGACAGAGGAATGAAATAAATTTTGACGCATAGAGTACGGGCAGGGCGTGTAGCTTTAGTTCCGATGTGGAACCTGTCCAATTTTTCTAGAATGAACTACCCAAACCTTTCCGGCGGTAGTTCCACATTCGGAAGTCAAAACTTGCTTCCCTGTAATACCACAATCATCGAGCTCGAGCCACTCCTGTCCCACCCAGTCTGACGACTGCCGCGCTCTCATCCGAACAACCGATGCTCACATAACATTGTGAAGGCATCAGAATTAATTCAACGTGCATTCAAAGCCTTCGAATTTTAGCATCTATAAATATTTTGAAACCTCCACCCCTTGTCCAAGTCTACATTCCGACGGCCCCTTCACATTCTACGGGAGCCTGCCGAGCTTAACAGACGCCACAGGCACAAAAGCAGTGCACTTCCGCTCTTAACATTCAGCTTTGGTTGTCCAGACGTCTCAAACATGCCATTGCAACAGTACAAAGTCGGAGACGTGATGGTCGAATCTCTTCAATCAGGGTCTATCAGTACCACGGAGAGGTTCGAAGCAGATGTGGAAGTGGCGCCGGCTCCTAGTCCACTCGACTGGGATGGACCTGATGACCCAGAAAACCCCTTCAACTGGTCTCAGGCAAAACGGTGGTATGGAACAATAGTGCCTGGATTGTTGTGTTTGTTGGTGTAAGTGTCCTTGCCTAGCATCAAAATCAGCCAGAAAAACTGACACCGTGTGAATTGAAGAACACTGGCTGGCTCAGTGTATGTCCCTGGAGTTTACGAGATTTCCTACAAGTTCAACGTCTCTTTGACGGTTGCCTTGCTTGGGCTATCGTTATATGTTTGCGGTTTAGGGCTGGGGCCTATGCTTAGTGCTCCACTGAGTGAGGTAGGTATTTGGCTCACACGTTTTGCAAAGGGCTGTTGGCTGATAAAAACATTAGGTGTTTGGGCGAAGGATTGTCTATGTCGTGAATTTGCCTATCTTCTTACTTTTCATCTTGGGTGCAGCAGAAGCAAAAAACATACAAACATTGTTGATATGCCGAGCATTCGCTGGAATTTTCGGTGGGCCTGCCCTCGCTGTGTCAGGAGGCTCCTTTGTCGATCTATGGGAATTGAAGACGTCAGGCTTGGCAGTGTCTGTTCAGGCAATTGCAACTTTCATGGGCCCAGCACTCGGTATGTTAAGCCTCATTCCACCCACTTTTGATAAAGCGTCTGACATAATTAAATGTAGGACCTATTGTGGGGGGCTTCCTTGCAGAGAAGAAGGGATGGAGGTGGACGCTGTACCTTGTGTTGATCTTCGGGGCAGCTATGATTGCTCCAATTTACTTCATGCAAGAGACCTACAAACCAGTCATCTTGAAGCGACGCGCTCTTGCACGAGGACAACCGCTCCCACCAAAACCAGACCCAAAGACTGCTCTCAAACTCATTTTCACCATCACTCTTGCTAGGCCAACCGTCATGTTAATCAAGGAACCAATTGTCCAGGCTGTTTCACTCTACTCCTCCTTTGCATTTGCGGTTCTCTTTGGATTTTTTGAGGCGTTCCCCTTTACCTTCTCACGAGAGTATGGGTTTGATTTAGGCAAAACGGGAGGTTGCTTTGCGGGTATTGGTCTCGGTTTGTTGTTGGGTTGTGTTATATATCTTATCCAGGATAAGATCTTTTATGCTCCCGCTTATAAAGAGGCAACGGTGTGGTACAACCTGAGATTAGGATGATTCCTGCTATGATCGGGAGCTTTTTGATGCCGATTGGACTGTTCTGGTTTGCGTGGACGGCAAAGAAGGATATTCATTGGATTTCACCGGTGCTGGCTGGAATTCCATTTTCTGCTGGTCTGGTCCTAATTTTCGTAAGCGCTTGCGTTCCCTTGTTCTAGGGTTACAGACTAACATTGAAGCCAACAGTTGTCTGCAATCATGTACATCCTTGAGGTCTATCCTCCACTGGTCGCTGCATCCGCCTTCGCTTCGTTGGGACTCTTGCGTTATCTCCTTGCAATGGCATTCCCATTGTTTACTGTTCAAAGTATATTCTCTTCACCAACAAATGACCTTGACAGTAGCTAACGTGGTCTACAGTGTATGAACGACTTGGTGTGGACTGGGCAACTTCAACATTTGGTTTTGTCTCGATAGTGTTGATGCCGATACCTTGGGTCTTTAAGCGCTGGGGACCACGAATTCGTGCCGCTTCCAGGTTCGATGCAATCAAAGACAGCAACTTGCAGCAAAAAATTTAATACTTGATCCCTAGGGAAAAGTTTGATAGAGTGACTTAAAATTTCCATTATGTGATGCGGCAATAGAGTTGTGATGTGAAAGGGCATTTCTCGAAGTATACATTCTTCTCTACCGTCAAGTTTTTGCAGCTTGCTTCTCTACTTCCTGATTTTTTTTGCTTCGACACGGGAGTTTGTTTCTTCTCTTTTTTTCTCTTTTTCTTCTTTCGACTTTGGGTTTTATGGCTAAGCTTACGATTTTAGATACCAATCTGTTCCAAGTTAGGAGGGACTGGGACTGATGGACTTGATGGACAAGGTACTAGTAGAATAGAGTCAGTAAATCACAAATAATGAGCAAATACGATAATTTGAAATTGGTATCGATCCACCAGGTTTGGGCTACAGATATGCTACTCTCTTCCAACCCATGAACGGAGTTACCTCGTAGACAAGCTGGTTCCCTATTTCATGCAAGGGATTCCGTTACAAGGAAGAGATACGAGCCGTTATACATATACGTATCCACTGCTACTTATGCAGAGGCCCTCACGCTCCTTCTGTGTCCTATTGTTACATACGGCTACGTATCAAATTAACAGCTGTTATTTGCAAATCACTACCTGTTATAACATTATATAAGTATCGAGATTCGGTAGTCTGGTATGCACGAGATTCGGGCAGCTTCTGTTTGCTTCGTAGAGAAGTTGCAAGATCTTCAATTTAGCAACTATGCTAGTAGCAGTATCGGAGACAACTAGACATCAAGGAGGTATGGATTATTTTGATTCATTCCTTTTTTTGTGAAACACATTCTACAGGGCTTAACGGCCCTCGCAGCTCCCACGATACTGAACCCCGTGAGAAGCTTACCCCTGACTAATTTATAAGTGGCTTACCGCGATACATCCATCATGCATACCTAAATACCTGCCAGCGACTACGGCGGGCCAAAAGTCAATTCAATACTAGCCCTGTAATGATATCCTGCGCAAGTAACGGGGTTATATGCCCTCATTTTTGCACAGCTGGGCCTGGGGGATGAGGAAAAGGTGTAGTCAAGGGTATCTCGTGCCCAGACTCTAATTACTTACGATGCAAGTTGTGATCAATCTAACTCTCTAACGAGCAACTGACAAATCGGGTTAGAACAGCCAAATCAGGTAATCAGTTGACTTCCTAAATAGGGATCGCCAAGCCCAGCTGTGCTTATAGTTGACCTCCTGCTATCCACCTCCTCCTGAGCCACGCTGAAGTTTTCTATAAGTTTTGTATTATTGATGTGGACTTCTTTTACTTCATGAATATTCCATATTCGAGGAGCAGGCTTGACTCCATTTAGGTCTTTTAGTCAACCTCTCCACGGCTTCCAAGCTGTTTCGTCAATATGTCACAAACGCGTCGTACACATCGGTTCCAAACTCTTAGGAACGACCTCCCGTATCCCTTTGCTGCTCGGGTGGATGAAGAAACACTCAGTAACGAGCATATTGTGAGATTCTTAGTGATATGCCCCTGATATTAACGTAATTTAACCTCAAAATAAACAGGCTTGGTTCACCATTTATCTCCTCTTCGTACTCAATGATCGAGAGGGCATACGTCTATCTCGTGCCGCAATGCAAGCCCTTGCTCTACAGCCACTCCCACTCCCACTTCCATTCCCAAATTTTGGCAGGCATCATCAGTCTCTTGCAGACGTCATTGAAAAGCATCGACCTCTCTTCAGTGTCCAGACCGAGTCTGACTTTCTAGAACAACCGATAACACTTGAGAGAGCCTTCTTCGGCTTTGTTCGTTACTTATTCCTCGATCCTTATGAAGAGTTTCAAACCAGATTCCTTAATCGAGGATGGAACGCTTTCTTTGCTAGAAGAGCAATGAAGGCAAATTTACAGGAGCACGAAGAGGGCCCTTTAAGCTGTTTTGGCCAAATCCTGGATCCCCCCAGACCTTCCGCATATATGTCTACTGAGAGACTGAAGGAGCTTGCTTTCACTTATCCCTTTCCGAACATATTTTCTCCATCTTTTATGGATGGGAGGGGTGCTGGGTTCTTGACTGGCCTTGTGACTCCCGTAGGGGCACGGCTCGGTATTCATGGAAGCCAGCGAGGCTCCACACGGAGACCATTTCACACAACAAATCCCAGTACTCGTCCCTTTTCTAGGCACAATCCTCAAACACCCTATATCGCCCCTAGGAATAGACCTACTTCCCCATATATACCTCCCGGAGAAAGACCAATTTCACCCTTTACGAGCGCTTATGGCGTTTATTCTTCAGCTCCTCGAAGTCTTCCCCTAGCAATGATTCCTATGACAAGGTCACGCCGTCGGGATCAACAAGTCCTTGCGCAAACCGGATTCGGTCCTACTACAACGACATTCAGAAGGTTTCTCCCTCAATCACAAGGGCCCAGAGCTAATATGGAGACCCAGCATCTCGCTCCTGATCATCCCTATAGATCATTACACCGAAGGACAAGACAAAGACAGCCAATACCGGGGCACATGCGGGATTCTGAGGACATGCGGGATTCTGAGGCAATGCGGGATTCTGAGGCACCGGTCAGTGATGCAACCCCAAATACATCAGTTAGCAGAATAGGGGAGTCCACATGGAATAGAGCCGCTTCAAATGAACAATTAGAAGAACAGGCCCCTCTGTCACCATCCATTCATACATCATCAGGTTCCCCATCTCCCAGGATTGAGGAGGAGAGTATGATTATTGTTCGAGTAGAAAGAGATGGACAATCAGCTCGAGTGATAGTTGACTCGAATGACTCTGGAAGGCGAGGAAGGCGCGTGCCAAGTTTCCAACAGGATCTCGGTGGTATCATGGATCCGGATGAGTGCACAATATGCAAGGGAAGTTGGAGTTGGATCAAAGGGAATAATACTGGAGCGCCTCAAACCAGCCCGGCAGACTGGCGACTGGTAAGGCTACCATGCAAGCATACTTACCATGAAGAATGTCTGGCGAGATGGTTCCTGATAAGTCCCCTAAATCTTTACTTGTAATAATCAAAGGCTGATTTATGACAGTCTTTACGCCGCTAGCAGCTGTCCAACCTGCCGGAGGGAATATACATCCAGTGACTGGATGAATCAGATGGTTGAGTTAGGGAGGAAAGTTAGCTTTGTTGAACCAGCTACAGGCACACCAGCACAGCCAGAGACGCAGCCTATTCCGCAGACCAGTGCAGATCAATCATCTGGAGATGGAGATGCTAGCCAAGGCGCAAATTCCACTAGAAGTTCCTCATCAGCTACTTCTTTGACTGTGATACGGCAAACCGAGCACCCCTCCCTTGAAGATGGAGTATACCGCCAACAAATTAATGAAATAGAGGTAAGTCAACGATATGGCCGTATTCGAATGCTTGTTTGACACATCGGCTTTAGTTCTCCGAAGACATAGAGCAAGAGCAGTTTGATGGAAGCCGTTCTTCGTCTACTACTTCGGCATTCTCCATGATAGCGAACCCACTGGAAGAAATATCTGCAGATTTTTACAGCTTGCCGAGGGCGGATTCCAATGGCGAGACAAGTACTCAGTCGAGTAAGTCGAGTAGCACAGAGTCTCTTGACAGCTATACCTATGACGTGGTTACTGCCATGCAAATACTGGACCTAGCCGAGCTCCTGGATGCGGAACCGGAACTGGAAGTATCTCCAGAATCAATCCTCACCCTGAGTGACTCGGAAGAATCTGAGACAGATCGAGACCTGGGAGTGACAGAGACCACAGTTGTAGAAACCATAGTTGATGACGTACGTGCCTCTTCGTCTCAGGAAGGTCGAAGCATATCTACCATATCGAGGCCCCACAGCGTTACCGACAACCATGCTATGGAAACTAGTTTGGAGCGTTCTTCAAGCAGGGCTAGTGTCTCCTCTTCAATGTCTAGAATTCCGCGGGTACGTAGGCCCTAGAATCCCTTAAATTACAAGGTTTCTAAGCGTGGTGAAGATGACATTATCGAGAGTGTCGATGACCATGAATGATAGTGTCATCAGCAGGCTAGCTCCCACACCATATCGAGAGAGAACCCGCTCTGCAACAGTAACTGACAACCGATCTACCCGATCGGCCAGTTCAGCATCACAGAACACTACTATATCAGTCGGGGCAGTTACAATGAGAGAACGCATAGTTAGCAGTAGGGTAAAGTCGAGACTTCCTTTACCATTTTCCACTGGATCTACGACACCACACGCACATCCACAGAGAGAAACTACCGGGAGCGCAAGTCTGCGCATCAACAGACTTTCAACTCGGACGCCGGATCGAAGCCTTCGAAATGAAAACTTTAGCCGGTCAAGTGACCGACCTTCGATCTCTCGTTTATCCTGCTCTTCGACACCAGGTTTCCTGAGGCCAACTAAGAGCTCAGAAGCAAAAGCCAGTCCGCAAAGCCCTATCAAAACCGAACGGCAGAAAAACGTCACACCATCAAAACCACCAGCGAGAAGGCCCTCATGGAGGTGATGTACTGTGGGACATATATTGATGGACATAAACGAGTTATCGCTGGATGCGCTATAAAATCCGGAGATAACGTTGGAGGGAATGATAGCTCTGATTAAATACCAGGGACTGTAGCCGCCATCGGTGGACTAACTCAATGACATGGGTCACGATGTTCCTTTATTTTCTTTGCTACTTTTGTTTTTCGTTTTTCATGGTTCGCTTTGATATCCGATAATTCGTATGTGTCGTCTTTCACACAGATATTTCCTATACAAGGGTGAATGTGTATATTACCGCTACCCCAGCACTCTTTCGCTTTTGTAATAGACTATAAATGGATGGAAGTTAGGTTTGCTCAACCTAGACGGTATCACTATGAGCGGTTGGTATGAATTAAAATTAGTTTTTCTCCATGTCTTGTTCAGGGTAACTAGGCCATATCAAGTGCAACGCTTGATGGGGAAGCCTTCAGATCACCACAGCTTTCCCTTTTGAGAAACTACATGTAACATCGCCCATCAGCCTGGATATTGCCCGTGGATATAATATAACAATGTATCCAAGACAAATCACGGGGCTTTATGCTAATTTTACCGGTCGTTACTTTGGCGAAACAAGCACATCAATTGCTAACCTATGGGGTTATCTTCCTTGCATTCGCTCACCAATACTAGAATGACAAAAAATAACCAATTTTGAGTAGACAGGAAGAAGAAAACCATTATCGCTATATATGTACAGAAGAGTATGTACGTACAGTACATACTTTAACTGTATTTTTACGAGGTTATGAGTGGAGGAATCTGTATTCAAAAAAATTAAACAAAGGCTTCTCTACCGTAGCTAGCTATCGCTATAGGAGATCGAGGCTTATGGTGCTAGTGTATTCTATAGACTTTTAAAAAGGGAATAAACGTGGACGCAATGCTGCTCGTCCTCATCCTGCACGGGAATCCCCTGGCTTATCCCTTGTTCACAATCACTTTCCTTCTAGGGCGACTGGCAAGAGTATATTTCCTACATCAACTAAATCTTATCTCTCATCCCCCGCTCGGAGATAGAAACTTCCGTATTGTTAGTCCTTGGGTGTTATTGTGATAGGTGCAGTTGGTAGTTCCAAGATGAAGCAGTTCCTTACAAGTGAAGACAATACGTAGAGAGAGCTCCAAGATAAATATAACTGTTAACAACTATTTATGTACAAAGTACACTTGCAGCAAAAGTATGCTTCCTCCATGTCCTAGGTATTCTATTTCCAGTTTCTACTTGCTCAAAATAGCAGAGAATGAGTGAGGGAAATTCCATAACCTGACTCAAGTTTCGGCTGCTCCGATACTATAAAAGATAGATAGTAATATTCATATATTCCTATTTATTTTTCCAATCCTCGCTCCTGCAATAACGATAGCAACAGTAGCATCAGCAACAACAACCAATATACCTAGCTAAAAGAAACCCAAACCCCATTCAAGTTTTGATTTACAACCAACAGGCCCCAGAGAGAGAAAAAAAAAGAAAAGAAAAAAAGAAAAAAAAATATAGATAATGAAACCTACATCAAAAGCCAGAAAACAAAGAAAAAGCAAGGCCTACACGCCATCATCATCAACACCCAAGTCAAGAAAAAAGAAAGAAAATTGATACACGAGAGAGGATGCATCAAGAGCAAGCCACTAGCCCATACTCTTGCTCCTCCCCCACGACAACCTCCTCTTTATTCTCGACCAAAACCTCTCATTCCCACTAGGACCGCTCCCGCGATGACTACTATCCGCACTGCCACTAGCCCTAACACCACTATCACTTGCTGACCTTGAATGCACTCTCTGCCCCATACTCTGCATGGAGCTCGGCCTACGCTGTGATGAGAGGGCAGCGGTGATAACATCAGCTAGTAGTTGTTCTTTCGGTGGCATTCTCGGCGTCGCCGGGGCCGATTTTGGAGAGGAGGGTTTCGAGTTTGGCGTTGGTCTTGCTTGGTATCCGATTTTTATTACGCCCTGCTCCATCATATTTGGTGCGGGAGTGATTTCTGGTGATGCATCATCCTCCGGCACTGTCTCCAGTGGCTCACCTCCTTTTCTCGGCTGCGTATCTATTGACAGCTCCACCGTCTCCCTCGTGCCCGCTTGCACCTCCTGAAGACCCACCACACCCAAACCCCTTTCAATCACCTCAACACCCTCAACCACCCTAGCCACCTCACCCCTGTCGCCCCCATTATTGCTCTCACACTCCTCATCCCCCTCCACCTCCCCCTCATCCCCCCGGCCAGTCACTTCGACTTTGCCGCTTCACCCCCACTTTTCTCGTCCTTTGCTCGACCAACCGGCATCTTCTCAATAACCGTCCCTGTAGGCAAGTTGACGAGTCTAGCTACCACATTCTCACCTCCAGATGGTGATGTAGCCTTTACATACACCTTCTTGTCCGGTCCTGCCTGAGGTTTTGAGCTAATCGGTAATGGTAACGGTATCGAAGCTGGTGTTGTCAAGGAAAAAGTAGAAGACCCAGCCTTCTTTGGCTGTGTGACAGCCTCCTCAGCTTTTTCATCATCACTCTCCTCTTCCTCCTCGTCCTTCTCACTCTCACTCTCACTATAATCCTCACCCGCCTCGTCGCTTCCCCACCCACTCCCTACCGCCTCATCGTCCACTCCGTCTAACACCACCAGCCTCTCGCCTCTCGCCTCCGTCTCCTCCTCAACTCCATAGCCATGCCCAATCTCACAATCCCTCAAATCACTTCCCTTTCCGACCCTCGCCCCACGGCCAAGTATGCACTTGTCCAACTTCACATTCTCCTCAATCACACACCCTTCCAGCAAGACACAGTCCATAAGCCTAACACCTTTGCGAATTGTGACATTTGGCCCAAGAACACATCGCTTAATAATACACTTCTCCATTACAGTGCAGTTAGGCCCAAGCAAGCAGTCTTGCGATGTAATTGTCGTCTTCTCTGCAATGTTACACGTGAGGTCAATTTTCGGCTGTGCGTGTGTTTCTGCCCCAGCTTCCACCGTATTTGCTGAGGTGGCAGGCTGTCCTGGAAGTGCAACATCGGTTTTCGCCAATTGCAAACATGTCTCCCGGAAAAGCTGTGGGGTATCCACACGCCTAATGAATGGTGTGGGTGGTGTTGCACTAGGGGCATATTCCTGTGGCGTCAACACGGCGGTGATTTTCGGAATCCGGCTCAACAATTGTTCCAGGGGTCTCAATGGTTGAAGGCTTGAAAGGCTTGCCGACATGGACTGCGGTGGAGTGGGAGTCGAATTTCCTGTGGTATCATGACTGTCACTCCGCTTATGTCCAGTTACTCTAGAAACAAACTTCGGCGGTGTTCCAGCACCATGAAATCCAGTGATTTTCTTGAGATTGGATACCTGAGTAGTGCTCCTCCCGCCAACATCAAAATCCTCTTCCTCATCTTCAGCATTGTCGACACCGTCATTACCAGCAGATCGAGGACGCTTCGTAAGGATTCCTTCCAAGCCCATCTTTTCTCCAAGACCCTTTTGCCACGTGCATTTTGCGAGCCAGGGGATAACATCATCCTTGAGGCTGTTCAACTTGGGGTTTGCCTTGATGAATTCGAGGACCCAGTGTGGGAAGATGTAAATGTGTGCATCTCGGTGGGTGTGTGTCCGAAGAGAAACTTGGGGATGCCGGCTCAATAGACTATGCCTTATTGGGTAATCAGACGAGTCTGTAACGCCTTTGAGGGCGGCAGGAGGGTGCGTTTGGAGAAGTGAATGTACTGTGGTCGTGGATGGTGTGAAAGATGCAGCACTAGTAAAGGAATTGTAAAGAGCCTGAGTGCTTTTTGTTCGAGCCGGAGTGATGATAAGGGCGTCGGTTTCTGTTGATACATTAGCAGCAGTCTCCCACCATAATATTGTGCGGGAATAACAGCCTTACCCTGACCCTTCACCGCACCTTCACCCCCAACTCCATACCAAACCCCTAGCATCCCTCTCCTTCCGTCTCTTCCATCCTCACCGCTCCTGTGGCCTGACCCACCACCACCAAACGCTGCTTGCTCTAACATCCACACCTGCACAAGATTCGACAATCCCATCCCCTGTGCCACAATGTCACAAGGCAGCACTATAAAGTCACCTTTAATCCACAATTTGCTATGAGCAACCCTGAGGACATCAGCTGACTGGAGACTATCGTTCAGCGAGCTCGGGGCTTCAATTTGCGTATCAATGTTCTTCCAATAGTGGTTGAGTGATGTACTTGTGAAGGCTGAAGATTTGAAGTGTGATTGGATTTGAGAATGGTGTTCTTGCAGAGTGAGAATGAGGATGGCTGTGAGGTGGATGGAATTAGCCAAGGGATGTGTGTATGAGGGGGGTGGTTTCGAGTATACGGACACTTTACACCGGCTTTCTCGCAGTAGTCGAGGGCGTAGTATACCATAGGCCTGTTTGCTACAGGGAGAAGGGCTTTGGGCATGTCATCTGGCTGGGTGTATGGATACAAGCTAGTCCCACCCCCACATAGAATGACAGCCTGGAAGCCGAGGCCTACCACGGCTGGCATGGCTGGCGTGCAGTTGCTTGACGGTGTTGTTTGGGGGATTGTGATGGGGGATTGTGACGGGGGACTGTGATGGGGTTTGAGGTGCTGGATGCCCGTTTGTGGGCAGGCAGGTTTATGGGTATATATGTATAGGTATATAGGTATATTTGTGAGGCTTCCGCATCATGCACCACGAAGGAGCCTTGGCGCTGATTACCTAAGCAGCGGCAGTCATGTGTTCAGTGGCGTTTCCTGGCCCTGAGGTAGGTAGCCCTGCTGCCTTCCTTGAGCTCCACATGAAGCTTGAGGGATTGCCTGTACGCCATCACCATCGTCACCAAATATCCTCCAAAGTGCCTCCTCCTCCCCCTGTCCCTCCCCTCCCCCTCTCCCCTCCCCCAGTGCTTCCCCCTGCTAAAGTAGCCATCTCCCATCAATCCTTCCATCCCTTCCATCCCCATCCCCAACACCGCCAGCACACGCACCCTATATACACAGCACTGCTGCAAGACAAGGGATCCTGCGTGCTGCGTGTGGCACATTAAAAACAAATACAGAATCCTGATCTCCCAGCCTCCCTCAATTCGACTTCAGCCCGCTCGTTTCAGTTCGAATCCCTTGTTGACCTATAAACGAAGATCATCATCACACCTGCCGCTGCCGCTGCAGCAGTACCCCGGTAACCGTACCAAACCGGCCCATGTGAATAGGAAACCTGCCTCACTCAAACATCAACTCCGATTCAGCTCCCTCAGGCTTGCATCTCATCTATCGAACGAGACATCACACAACATAATACCCGTCCTCACTGCTTCGAATTCTAATACCCCACCTGCACTCCTCAATACACCCCCTCCCCTCATCATGAGCCCCTCCCGCTCCTCCCGCAGCTGGCGCTCCAAATCCGTCCTCGTCCCTCTCGCCCTCTCCGTCGCTGCCGCCGCCACCGCCGCCGGAATCTGGCTCTGGCTCGACGACCACGACCACCACCACCACCACCACTCGCATGACGTGCCCTCGGACTCTGAACACGAGTCCGACACCGGTGGACGCTCCTACTCCATGCTTAGTGAAGCCCGCTCTAAACGCCAACACGACCAGCTCCGAACCTCCTCTGGTACTGGTGTCAGGGGTAGCCCCTCCTCAAGAACCCCCACCCAACCCTCCTTGGGCACCACCCCCGACTCCTCTACCCGTCCCCCCCTATCCCGAGTCGACGAGGAGTCGGAGCGAGAACACTCAAGAAACCTATCTTCCGTCCCATTAGGAATAACCTCCCCGCCAGCGCTAGCTCAGGCGGACGGACATACATCCCCCCGTCAAGACCCGCACCGTCGCGTTCGTTGTGTCTGCCAAATCCGCGGCATCAAATACCCTCCTTACCCTTCTCCCTAATCCACTGACCATTCCTTCAAACACTACCCTCCACATCTTGATCTATACACCTACACTCACCCAGTCCGCCCCAGCCGGTACTCCTTATGCAGAAAATACACAAGCTCAACCTCCCCCGCCATCGAAAATCCACGAATTAGCCTACTCGATCCTCCCAGTTACGTATCCAAAGGAATATATCCTCCCCTATACTACCCACCCCACAGGCACCTCCTCGCTGCTCCACCATCTCTTCCCCGAGGTGGTATATATTGAGGAAACACTCGCTGGTGAGGGCGGGGGGGTTCTTAGGGACTTGATCTCGAAAGGATGGGTGAGGGAGGGGATTGTGGTGCTTGGGACGGGGCCGGGGGCCATTGGTGGGAAGGGGGCGCAGGATCCTGCATTAGCGGGGTTGGTGGACTCGAGTGATGATGAGGGGATTGAAAAAATTGGGTATGGGGAAGCGGGGGTTAAGGGGAAGGAGAAGGCTGTGGGGGAGAAGGCTGTGCAGAAGGGGAAGAGGTGGTGGGAAGAGCCAGGGTGGGATGGCGGGAGAGGAGGAGGAAGTGTACTTGAACGGTCCTATTTGGCTGAGGATTGGCAAAGGAGGGTGGTGGATAGGAAGTGGGAGGGGAGTTAGTGGTGGGGACTTGCAGAGGAGGTGTGCTTGAGGTATGCATCCATAAAATTTTTGGAAAGTTTAAAGACACTTGGTGTGAGGCATGGATTCAAAAGATGTGTAGCTATGGGCGAGGGTACAAGGGTGGTATCTATTTGCTTTCGAATTGCCTTTATTGATTATTCGTTCTATCACCTACCCTATTTTTGGAGTTTTTTTTTTTTTTTTTGTCCTTCATTACGTTGTTAGCTATGAGCGTGTGATACCTTTTTTTAGTGTGTAGAGAGCGAGAAGCTGGGTGTAGAGAGTGAGCGAGAAAACCTCTTGAATTCAAGTAGTATACATACATATATATATATACAGTTAGGTGGCAATGAATTTGGTACCCCCCTTGCATTAGAGTCCTGCATTAGCATCCATTTAGCACACATATTATAGGTTTAAAGCGTGCTGCATACTCGCCCTCTGTTATATCCTTCCTTATATCAGAGTCCTGCATTAGCACATATTTAGTATATATATTATAGGTTTAAAGCATGCTGCATACTCGCCCCCTGTTATGCGGGGTACCAAATTCATTGCCACCTAACTGTATATATATATAATTCCCTAGCCCTGCACCTTCGCGCCTAATTTGCCCGCCGATTTGCCCCCCGTTCTGCATGCAATGCAACGATATAAGTAGATGGAACTTTTTGGTGTTGAATGATGGTATTTGCGTTTTTTTTTGTTTTTTTTTTCCACTTAATTGTTTCGAAATCTATGAATGAGGTAGGCGGGTGTTCTTTCATTTTACTTTTCTTCTCTCATTGTTGTTTTTTTGTTTTGTTTTGTTTTTGTTTTGTTTTATTCTCAGACTAAGAGTGCAGCCAACACTTTCTTCTTCCTCCGTGGGGTATGTACCGGTACTTAGTTACGGCCAGCCATGTCATGCTCAGCAGTTTGCTTGCTTGCTTGCTTGCTTGCTTGCTTGTAAGGCAGGCAAGGCAGCAAGCACATATATATGTAAATTACAGTATGAAGCAAGATATCTTTTTTTTATTTTTATTTTTTCCCTTTGATCATTTCCTTCCAGTCAGACTACGTACCTCTTGAATTGATAGAATCTCCCGTCCGAGTCATATACCCCCCTTCCACCAATGGACCCGGGTGCGGGTGTAATATGGAAAAAAAGTTCAGGGTAAAAAACACCGCCTTCGATAAGAAACGTATTTTTTATTTTTTATTTTTTATTTTTCCTGTCCTTCCTTCCTTTACCATAAACGCATATCGCCATTGAAAAAAAAAAACCCCTGGTGAAAAGGGACATTTTAGGCCCCAGAGTCATACGTCCACTAACTCCCCCCCGCACCTCTCTTTCCCCCTCTTGCCGTTCGAAGCCGCCATGAAAAACGCATACGGTTATGTACTGTACATCTGCTAAGAAACGGGGTACCTACGTATGTTTGTATATTTCACGGACAGAAAGAAGGGTCCCATCCATCTCATAAAAGTTAGATACCGCGAGTCAAGGGGAGGTGGGGGAATTAAGATTAAACCGTGAACTATAGACAGGATCCAACACCCCCACCTACTTCTTATTAAAAAAAATAAAGAAAAAATAAAAAAAAAATTAAAAAAAAATAAAAAGTTATTTTTGCCTAGTGATTCTAGTGGAATTATTGCACAACCATGTATAACCAGGAAACACCTCTAAAGTCTCTTTTGCTGCGTAAGGAGGGAGGGAAAGTATTGAGCTCGAGCACGCACATCAATCTTTGTTTTTTTTTTGTAGATCATATGTTGAAAAGTGTATGTACATACGTAAATAGGTTAGTCCCTCAAGCTCCCCAAAAATATACCTTCCGACCATACTTATATACTATGATATGATATTACTAACGCTCTTTCAGCAACTTCTTGATAGACAGTCTTGAGCCCAGTCCCTCGGCGGAGGCTTTGAAGGAAGTTCCATGTTAAGTGCCGCCTCACCGTCGTCAGCTGGCAAGATAAAAGTCTCGGTAACGAAAATTTATTAATGTCCGCAGCCGAGGAAAAAAAAACTAGCCCAATGCGAGGCTCGAACTCGCGACCTTGAGATCCCTCATGAACCTGCTACCAGGAACTTAAGAGTCACACGCTCTACCGACTGAGCCAACCGGGCTGGTATTAACATAGGCAAAAATCAGTATATAACTATAAAGCAAGATTTGAGAACCTTCATATTGTTTTACATGATCGCTCCCGGGAATGTCACGGTAAAACGAGTGCAAATGGAGATTTAAGATAGAACCCTCATGATCAGTACATTGTATACCATCCCTCTACCTTAATGAGTGCAGCAACCTGTTAGGTATAAGTATGGTAAGAGAGTCCAGCATGCCAGAAGAAATCTCTTTCCATGCTTCGTCCGAACATTCAGCTATTCTCTTTTCAGCAACCACTGGCCCACCGGGTGCAAAATCCTCATGAGATAGTGCTCATTAGGATTAAGATTTGGAAACAAAGCTGGATGATCAGCTACCCCCACCCTGCCTCTTCTTGTAACCAACTTTAAGCACGATAAGAATTGTAGATAGAATAACGCTACACTCATCACTCCAAATACAATATCCGTACTGCTCCTCAGTCCAACGATTCTTTCAATAGGCCACCAGCGGCATGTGCTGCTGTTAGCTTAGGCCTCTTTTTAGCAATCCACTCCCGGGGGTGGACTTTCACCAGCTCTTCCGCTACTTGCTGCTGGCTTAATAGAAAGATTTTGTATTGAGCGGTCTCCTTCAATGATTTCTAGATTCCTATCTCCCAATTCTTTCGTAACATTAGGAGGCCGACCACTGGGTGTAGCATTGTTCGGGTTTTGACCATTTTCTGCATACCTGCATTAATGTCAGACTAGGTCCTCTAGTTAGGTTTGCTCTTTGCTCACCGCTTTAAAAAAGACCGAATTGTCGACTCATTCCGTCGCAGCCGACGTCCAATCTCCCTTTTTGATATACCTTCATCATGCCATCCCACAATTCGCCCTTTATAAAAGTCACTCATTTCTCCCTTTGGCTGATGTGAATTGGTACTGCTAGTAGTCTGGTTGGTACTACTAGTACCATTTGCACTCGGGCTTATGGCTGCCGACATCTGTTGTCCTGATTGAGTATACAAACTCAGCTGAACCTCACGATTTAGAGCGTAGTACCCCACCCCGACGCAGCTGATTGGCTAATCATTGTCTTACCACACTGTTGTCTTAAGCTCAGCCCGTGGGCTGGCGCTGCATATTATGCACGGGTGTTTTCTCATGCATTTCTGAGGTAGTGTTCATGTGACTGTCTGCGCACGTGATTGGTTCTTGGGAGGGCAGCCAGATATTGCATCCTGCGAATTCTTCACGGTATTATATGATAATTCTATAGGTACTCAAAAGATAACTCAAAGTCGCAGGATTTATTTACACATCGACAGCCCTCTCAGAGAGTTGCTCTGGAACTTGCTGAATAAATCTTTCAGATCCTTCTCTAGGATATAGCGACCTTCACTTAGTTAGGGACGGTAACGACAACGAGTTCAACAGAGCTGAAAGATGTGTACCAAATTGCCCATTTCCACGTCATAGGCCAAGAACGTAAGAGCTATATAACGAGCTTGAAAGAAATACGAGTACATATCAAGTTCTCAAAAGCAATTACCAAATATCACCAGTGTACATCGTCATGAGACCTGGTGCTCTACAATCCCATATACCAAACTGAATGCTAAGGCTGATGTGCAATTGTCTTATAGAGTTGTACAAATGAAATCGTTAGATACTCCAAAACCTACTCATAATGCTTCTCGACAAGGCAATACACAACAAACTCAGGTTTCTTCTGTCTTATGTATTTACAAAAAAAAAAAAGGGGCTCCTATACCAGTCATTGCTGCCGATGTATAATAAATGTGTTTGTGTGAAATGGGCTCTAGCTGCACGGAACACAAATTGGACTCCCTGGATAATAGCCCAATTGATCTAGAGGATGACTTAATCGACCCTGAGGACAACTAATAGCCTCGTTGTATGATATTCAATATAGCTCTAGCTAGGTATATTTTCATTAGTTCAAGTACGTTATATACTAAACGCAGTAATTAAACGAATTGCCCTCGAGGGGCATAGTGGGAATGCCGCGGCCCAGAATATATAAGCCATGTTTTCCCAGGGTAAAAAAAAAAAATTAGCCCTGGGCTGACATTATACCTATCCCCTCCATCCATGACCCCAACAACAGCCCCAATCAAACGTTCACAGGCATGATGATGCTGTGCTACTAGTTCGCCTTTGCGACCCTAGATAGGGTAACCTATCCCCGTAGCCCAGAGCGCTGCAGCCAGCAGCAGAGCGGGCTGCACAGCCACGGAAACATTCCATGTACATTCTACAATTGGAGGATCTACATACATGCATACAGTGTACATACCCATATTTATCAACTATCACTGTCAACTGTCAATGCCTTGTACATCGCCTATGGTCAACTGAGCCAGTTACTAGGACTAATTGACATCCTGGAATATCTACCCTGAAGGGCGTTCGCCGTATGTCACGGCTTCAAGGCATACTTACCGAATATGTAGATGTACAGATACAATCTGCGGCCGCCTGCCCGCCTGGCTCGCTCCGCCTTACCATAGCCGCCCTCCCCCTCCCAATTGATCACAGCTGTAGATGACAACACCTAGTTGAACCGAGTGCCGCCTAACCAGGCAACTATTGCGATCCACACGTGCAGCCACCACTACTATACCGTACATCATCCATTCAGAAAGCAAGAAACAGAGTATTGTAAGGAAATATATAGGTAAACGAACATAACCATCTAAAAAGAAGAAAGAAATGAAGAAAATGCCAATGAAGAGATATATATATAAAAGCATGCCGCAAAACTTTCCACTGAAACGGAATAGGCCACAAAAATTGTTGAGAAAATAAGCCTCCAATAAAAATTTCCGCTCTTTTGCACTGCCCACAATGCCACCCCCCCCCCCCCACCCTCGACGGTTTCAGGCCACGCTCTCACCCCAAAAACATAAATTCACACCTCCGCCCACCTTCCCGACCGGAAATCCAGACTAGGTCAGCATTCCCTTCCCCTCCTATCCATCCAATCAATCATTCCATCAACCCAAATCCACCCAATATATACGCCCTATACGCCCAACATATGCAGTCATGACAACATAATATAATGATATAATCGAGGGCCTCAGCCCGACCGCCTTCGAAGTGAAAAAAATGAGTTACCCATGGTCACCCTTCAAGGAAATTCTGAAATGAAATACCAAAACGAGAATGAAGTTAACGCCCAACTAAAATGCCCAAAGCCATCATAATATGCAGGTACATCAAATCAGAAATCACTCTGGAACACATTCACCGAGGTTTGCACTTTTCACTCTTGCTCCATTCTCCACTTTCTCCCGTGACTTCCCATGTTGTTCTCTCAATTTCCCTCCCCGTATTTTCCCATTATTGTCACGAGGCTCTCCATTCTTTACTTTGCTTTCGGGGCTCAATCCTGGAAGCCAGATCATATTCTGTCGTAGATGGGGTAACAATCGAATTACTAACACAAGAAAAACACAAAAATCAACACAACTGACCAATCAAGAACTCGCTCAAGCTCGCCCTAACATTAGCTCATTGTGTTATCTAACCTTCTATTAACACCGCCAAGAACCGTAGTCAACACCCCCTTCGCAGTCAATCCCTCTGTTCCCATATCATCCGAACTTCTGGTATCAATGAAATCCCTGCACTCATTCTCCTCAGACAAGACATTGTCTAAATGGGTCAAAAATTCGTCCACACCTTCCACATTTCCCACCTGGAAGAATTGAACACCAATTTGGTTGAGTGGAGCTTCCATCTTGTCCAGCCTCCTTGCATAGCTAATCAGATTCTGCTTCAGCAGTTTGTTGTTGTTTGCAGCTCCGTCAGTCAAGACGATAACGTTTCTTGGCTTGGGGAAATAGCGGCTGCGCTCGCACTCTTGGAGATATGGGGAAATAATAAGATCTAGAGCTTCTGCTGTGGGTGTGGACCCGCGAATTCCCGCCTGAGATCGAGCCTCAAAGAGTTCCATGACCTCCTTGGGTTCTTTGATGTTGGTCCTGTTAAACTGGCCAGCAAGAGAGGAGTTGAAGAAGAAAACGTCAACACCATTTTCATCATAATCTGCACAGACCTTAACGATATCCGACAGTACAAGTTTGACCTCTTCCCAATGAGTTCTGCCCTTGGCAGCGGCTGCCGAACTTTGGAGTTTCATGGACCCAGAATCATCAATCAAAAACTGAGTATCAAAGTTTGCAAGGGCATGCAGTTGAATATCTGTGGTGGCTGTTGTAACAGTTCTCTGGTGGGGGGAGTATCCGTCTAATGGCGAAGGGTTGCTGCTCGGATATACGGAACCCGACGCTTCTGGTCGACCTGGAGAAGGTGGGTTGGCAACAATGTTAAGGGTTATTTCGTTGGTTACACGGACATCTACGGGGACTTTGGATCCCTTGTCGCTACCCGTCGTGAATATGCCCTTTAATGCATCGAGTACACGGCTTGGGGACCGTTTACGGGTGTGACTACTTGACGTTAAGCCAGGGGACTATCACAAGAGGTCAGATAAGGAAACCAGTTTAGAATGTCGGCTTCAAACATACCAGGAACTGTGAGTCATTGGGGTAAGAGTTTGATCTGGTGCCACCAGTTGATTTTTCATCGTACGGGGGTGGATCGCTCTCCATATTGATGCGATGTTGTCGATGATGATTCTTGCTGGTGGGGGGTTGCTTTTGTGATCTAGGTCCTCGAGAAAATGTACGACGGAGCAAGGGGATAATTGACAACCTTGGCGGCAGTGGAGATGGGATACCCTTAGTCTGCTTGGCCTGACTAGTAGTCCGGTTCTGACAAGAGCGAGAGCTGAAAGCAGGAAGATTATATGAGGAACCCATATTAGCAACTTTGCTTACTCTAGAGAGGCTAGGTAAGGCGAAATGCGAGGCGGGATGCGAGGCGGGATGCGAGGCGGGATGCGAGGAGGAGTTTCGGAACGTTGTGGTGCCGGTAGGGCTATCTGATCTAGTTAGGAGTTGATAATGTATACCGTATATTGTCGACACAGTGAGACTCTTATGGGGGATTTATAAAAGTAGTAGATGCGAAGACGAAATGACAGCTATCCCAGTGAAGCAGAGCAACATTGGCAGTTACCGGTATTCAATATGGTATATCCTAGTGGAGAGACAGAGTACTAAGTATCTACTCCCTTGAAGGTGGGTGTGAGGGGCGCTGCATGAGTGTACATATCCATTGGCGATCAATCACTGGGCGCAGCACATGCTCGCTTCCAACCTCACTTACTGCAAAGATACCCCCTTTTGTCAGAGCAGCGGTCTTACCTTCCACAAAAGATCCGATGCCCAAAACGCTTGACGCTACACTTCCATTTATTCCCATTGATCTATCTAGCAGAATCGTACATGCGAGAGAGCCCAGTAGCAACAGTTTGGAATGAGCGCATGGGCAATCAGAATCCTATGTTACAGTGGAAAAGTAGGTAGTCAATCGCAAGGCAGACTACAAGTTATGACACACCCACCAATAGTAGTTCTATCTTACGCATGCATGAAGCCTCATCTGAAATACAGAATGATCAGATACAGTCTTGAATATCAGGTTAATAATTGTGGCTATAAACTGTACTGAGCCTGCAAGGTGAGTTGCGTGATCCCGCTGACTTGGCACACTGGAAGAGGAAAACGCGTTCACGGTTATGTACCGGTAAATAAACATGTAAGGTTTGCAACAACTTGCTGGCATATACTGTATATGAACCCGGCCCTTGAGTCAAGGCGCCTACATATATAAGGAATATTAGCTAGCTGGCCCGCTGTATACCTATCAATCAAACTTCAAACACCAACCACCTGATTTACCTAGCTTTGCAGCAACAAGTTAATATATGAAACGTGCGACCGGAGAATACATGCCAAACCAGCCAGATCCTTGCCAATGTTTGTTTGCAACACTGAAACCCCAAAAGTACGAACTATTTTCGACTTTAAGTCAAGTCCAACTTGACAAATACACTGCATATCAAACAAAATAAGTTTCTCTTAACGTACATGTAAGGCAGACACCGATCTCGAGCTCACGTGCTCATGGGGCCTTATTGTACTCACCGATATACGATTTCTAATCCTTCAATCTTGGCATTGAGTTAACTAATAGGAAGAAATCCCATCAGGTCCTGAGAACCCTTCCTTATGGACAGCAGGCTTCGGAAGCTCTTTCTCATACTGATTTGATAGACAAAGACTAATATGAAAAATTTCCTCGGAGGAGGTTCCAGAATCCTGCAGTCACTATTTTGACTTGCGACATTCCGATTGGCTTGATTGCATACCCATAAGAATTTCACATGTTAGACCGTCTTTTTCTTAAAGGAGGAATAGTAACTGGAGCCACGATAAAGACAAGGTATTCAATTCGTGGCATCCTCTCGAAATCAGTTACCGAAGCACGCTGCTTTCCGGGTGGTCAGAAGCGATGACTGTGGGTGTGAAAAGCTTCCGCCACTGGTCTGCATGCTCATCTACTAGGTTCCCGTTGGTCCGGGAGAATTACATATATCTGCACAGACCGTCTTACATTCCATAAAACCAGCGTCAGCACCCCGGCGTCGTGATGAATCAACTAAGCTGGCACCACTGGTGCGCGGGAACAGAGCCTCAGTGTTGGTATAGAGTAGCATCCCATGCCAGTGTTCTTATTGGTAGGCGCTATCATCTCCTGCAGGATGAATCTCTTAGGAAGATCTTACAATGCCTAACCAAAAGGATTGGTGTAGGTATGTCGATATCAATTGCTCTCCGACTTTCTTTACAGCAAGAAATTCAAGTCCACCCCCGTTGCCCAATAAATAGACACCTCAGCCCGATTGTCAGTCCTCTCAACACCAACTAGCACCCCTATCCCGCAATCCCAGCAAATGTGCTTCTTATGAATGTTGTGATGGTGCCCCTCTCTCAAGTCGGCCCTTGCCAATTGATTACCACAACTCACTCCCAAATTTGCGTTGGCTGAGATGGAGTCGAGATCATCCTTCGAATAACTAAGGGCTTGGGCCACTTCTTTAATTAAAAGTTTCATTGGAATTGGCTTTGGTATAATCCTAGATGAGTTTGTAGATCTCTTGTAGCTTGGTTGAAGTTGGGGAGTTCCGCTGTAACAGGCCATTCTGAAGTCGCAGCTTAGGGTTATATAAGTACTGGTAAACTAAGGTAGTCTAGGCGCTGGAGGTTGAGTGAGAATGTGAACGTGTAGAACAATATTGGTGCTTAGCCACATGTATCTAGTCTCAAGAAAAAATCAACGGCTTCTCAAGGTCCTTTTATATTCTGGCTTCCTTTCAAGAACTTTCACCGGTTACCCGCCCCGCTAGAATACCTGTAATCCCGCCAATAAACCGGAGTAGAGGAGTTCCGCCATCATCATTACGACACCTGGAGAAGCCATAAGCCAATAGTCATCGATTTACTTTTCCAAATTACATAGAAGCCTAGATGGCTGTGGAACACTGAATCGCCGCAGGAGAGGTGGCTGCCTAGTCGATATTTTCGGATGCTTGGCAAGTTCTCGATTACCTAAAGCGGCAGTCCATGCAACGGCTATAATAAAAGGACAGCATAGCCAATCAAAAAAAGCATGTATTAATATTAAAAGACACGATATTTGGGACTGATTATACGTATTGCTACATATACAAGGGCAGAGGCATTGCTCAATATTATTGAGGACCCCTAGTTCATGAATGAAAGGAGTAGATTAGATTGAGGTACACAATGGTTTGGACTACACATCACTTGCGGAGCGTGCGGCTGGGACCGAAACTTGAAAAAACTATTTGACAAACAAGAACGTCGTATTGGTATTATAATTAAATCTATACAACATAAAAGATAGATACAGAAAAAAAAAAACCGTTCCCGTGGTCGTGAGAGATGGAGGCACTGTTACACAAACACCCATACGCTCCAACTCTTCAGTTTCACTCTTTTCTTTCAGAACCCAGGTCACCCGGCAGAGGCCCATTTTCCTCCTTTAATCCCCCAGACTATCGACCTTAGGAACATTTCCACCGCCTTCCGCCCCCGGTTATATAAAGGTTATAACCTATAGGTGGTTGCAATCGGGGCAGTAGCTTTGAGTATGGTCTCGCTTCTCGGTGACGGCGGTGGCTGGTTTAAAATCAACTTCCGGGGGGTGAACGTCCTGAACTTTTTGGCCCGGCGTCGTTTCTGGGACGTCAATGTCCCTCGGGAGGGGTGTAAGTCCGTGGTGCCTTTTGTGATATTTATGGCCATATCCATACTCGGGAGCATCGCCATATGTGCCATTGGTATGGTTGCTTGGGACTTCATAAGTCCTTGGGACAAACTTAGGGAATTTGTCGACCTCAGCAGCCACAGCAGGAGGTACCTCGAGGTCGCGGCCTGCGAGCCAGTTGACAACGCTAGGGACAGGGAAGGCTGAAGCAATGAGAGAGGCATTGATGACGATGGCAGCGGCCTTGCTTGCAGAGAAGAACTTCATTTTTTCGTAGATATTGATAGAGAATATTAAAAATGTATAGTAAATATGGAATTCGTACGAACAACGGAATTGCGTTACTGGGTTTGCAGAATTCGTGAAGGAAACAAGGACAAGCGAATGTGATGGCAGCTGGTGAACAAAGGGAGGAAGGGGGACTTCAATAGGAGTTTATATCCACTCAGTCTGAAGCTTGAGCACAAGGTGTCAAGAACGTTACGGCCCCTCGGTCAGATAGGTAAGTAGATCATCAGGACTTTCCCCCTAAGTTTAATGGCCCATAATCATGTTCATAATCTGTTAAGATTTGAGGTTACTTCGTTCTATCGAGGCTTGGTATCTCGCGGAAGAGGGCCGAGTGTTGGAAAATTCCGAAGTACTAAATCTGCTTCGGTAAATACCCCTTCCCCTCGGCATCGATCCTCGCGGCCGGAAACCCCTAAACGTCAGAGTAAATTTGGAGATTCTGTGCATTTACTAATTTCAGTATACAGTTCCGGCATGTCCAAAACGGACCATCTCGGAGATTCCTAGTTTTATTATGCGTGTAAGAGATAGATCATCAAAAGAACTACCTATATACCTACAGAGGGGCTTTGTTATAAACTGTCACGAAGACCAGAAAAGGCTGGGGGTCAATAAAAGGGGTGCAAAGATGCAAGCTACAGCGATTGACCGTTCGATGGGATGGACTGGTCGATGGGATACGCTAAAATCACATACAAATTGTATCAGTGCGCGCCTTGACCTGAACTGTATTTTGGTTGACTACAACCAGCTTGGGCTAGGTTATCCCATCGACCAGTCCATCCCATCGAACGGTCAATCGCTGTAGACTTCTACTTGCAAAGTTAGATAAGCATGTACGGAGCGGTAATCCGATGAGTATAGTTTCTAGATCTACACAGCAGAGCAGACTAAGCAAAGGGATCTACACCACTTTGATTCAATGAGGTTACCTAGTGGTCAAGCCATCGGGATCGGACCGGCCCCTCACAGACGCCCCCACAGACGGCCCATCGGGATGAACTTTCTTTAGTCTGCTTTGAAATTGTTCCCCTGGAAATCCCTTTGTGGGTCACGTGGGCATAGAAATGGTATGTAGCTGTCGATGTGGTTATGCATCTTAGGTGATGAAAATGAAAACATATAACTCAACTGTGCATGACTTGAAGGGGGAAAATCTTCCGATTGTTAAGATATTTAGGGATGCCAACTTGCACAGCGAGATAGTTTCCAACTGCACTGCGTTAGCGAATGATATTCGGGTGAGTTGCGATGCCCTGCGTACAGATATGTACAAGCATAGAGCGTTGTCTAGCTGCTGACCGTATGGAGGCTTGTGCCACTCAGAGCAAGAATTCTTTGGACAGATAGCCTGCAGGACATTAGTTTATGGTAGTAACGAGTAGGAACACACTGAACATATCAAAGATCGGATTGTCTGACCAGACTATCGGAATGAAGGCCGTCCAATGATATCTGGGAAGCAGAACATGCGGTCAGCTCTCAGATTCGACAGAAGCACCTAATATTGTTGGCTGCCAATACTAATTAGCCCACTTACTATCTAGAGCAAATAGGACTAGTGAGGGAAATTTGGGATGTGGACATCGACGGGAATTTCTTTCCAATGAAGCCATCTCCAAGTTATCCATGATTCCGCAACCCAACTATCAAAGTCCCCATTTAATTGCTTCTAGTTGGCGCAATAGGATAAAAACAATTATCTGTGCTTCTGTGCTGGAGATTAGTAAAAGCGCCAAACCACATTTTATTGGTTTAGCTTACTTCCGTATTAGTATATTCGACAGGGGGTCTACTCTACATATGCGTGGCAGACTAAGGTCGACATCAACGTCAGCGCTTACCCAGGCTGAGTTCCTCCCACTCGGGACACCAAAATCACAAGGTATGTACTTGTCATCAAGTCTAGATGCAAGCTATAAGACAAGAACTGAAACGGACTTTGAAATTAGGTTTCTTCAATTATCCATGTCATCGAATACAATGTTCACTCTATTTGCTGTATATATACAATAGGAGCTAGAGGTTTCATCTGGACTTATATTATACGTGTTTGCAGTTATGCACGTACAGCACTATACTAGTGACTAGTTTTAATCAATGGGAAAACCTTTGAAATAGACATCGCTAAGCACTGAAACCTTTGAAATAGACATCATGCAGACTCTCATCACATTCGAAGGCACTAAAGCAACACTAAACCCAACCAGACTACACTAAACCTTTCTTACCACACAACCAAATACCCGTTATTAACAGTACAATTCACGCGCTTCCCACCAAGCATGCCCAGACACCACACTACCCAGCATACTCAGTATACCACGGGCAGCGCATACCCAGCATACTCGAGATAGTACCACGCAGCTAGCATAGCCAGATGCCCAGCACACCACGCAGTCTGCATTCCCAGCATAGGCGGCATTCCCAGCATGCCCAGCAGCCTGCATACCCAGCATACTCAGCACACCACGCAGTCTGCATTCCCAGCATAGGCGGCATTCCCAGCACCACACCCAGCATATCCGCACACCACACAGCCTGCATACCCAGCATACCCAGCATACCCAGCACACCACGCAGTCTGCATTCCCAGCATACCCAGCACATGAAGCGCAGCATACCCGGCATACCGGCACGCCAGCTTACCTAGCATACCACGCAGCCAGCATACCCAGCATACCACGCAGCCAGCATACCCAGCATACCACGCAGCCAGCATACCCAGCACACAACCCGGCATTCCCAGCATGCCCAGCGCACCACGCTAGCTAGCATACCCAGCATACCCAGCATACTTAGGTAATCTATGAGATACATCACTAATGCAGCATAGTAACCTTCGCTACAAGTTCATCACGGCACCGTTCAGTTCACACGGCGCCTCAGTTCACAGTTCACACGGCGCCCTCAGTTCACAGTTCACACGGCGCCCTCAGTTCACAGTTCACACGGCGCCCTCAGTTCACAGTTCACACGGCGCTCTCAGTTCACAGTTCACAAGGCGCCCTCAGTTCACAGTTCACACGGCGACCTCAGTTCACAGTTCACACGGCACCCTTCAGTTCACACACGGCACCTTCAGTTTACACGGCACCCTTCACCGCACACGGCACTCCTCGAGGCTTCCCCGGTTCGGCACCAGGTCAGGACCAATTCACTGCTTTGCTTTAGGTATCATCCACGCTCTGGCTCCACTACCAACGTGCTCCCACTCCGTTAATTCCACTGCTAATAAACCTGCTCACAGCTCCGGCTTCGTTACCCTCACGTTCCCAGTTCTGGCTCCACTACCCTACACGCTCACAGCTCTGGCTTGACTGCCTACACGTTCATATAAGAGGTACTACTAGCTAATCTATGCGTCTGTTGATTCCAGTACTAAACATGTTCCCACTACAGACTTCTCTACCTACGTGCTCACAGCTCTGGCTTCGTTACTCTACGCGCTCCCAGTTCTTGCTCCACTACCCTACGCGCTCCCGGCTATGGCTTGACTGCCTACGCGCTCCCAGCTTATATTAGAGCTACTCCATGCTCCGTTAATTCCACTGCTACTATACATGTTCACAGCTCTGGCGGTACTGCCCTACGTGCTCACATTTATGGCAAGCTATGGCTCCACTACCTGCGAGCTTCCAGCTCCAGCTTGACTGCCTACACGCTCACAGCTCATATTAGAGGTACTACTAGCTACTTCATGCTCCGTTAATTCCACTGCTAATAAACATGCTCCCAGCACTGGCTCCACTACCTACGCGCTCATGGCTATGGCTCCACTACCTACGCGCTCATGGCTATGGCTCCACTACCTACGCGCTCATGGCTATGGCTCCACTACCTACATGCTTTCAGCTCCAGCTTGACTGCCTACACTCTCACAGCTAATATTAGAGGTACTACTAGCTACTCCATGCTCCGTTAATCCACTGCTAATAAACATGCTCCCAGCACTGGCTCCACTACCTAGCGCTCATGCTATGGCTCCACTACGTACATGCTTTCAGCTCCGGCTTGACTGCCTACGCGTTCACAGCTCATAATAGAGGTACTACTAGCTACTCCATCTCCGTTAATTCCACTGCTAATACACATGCTCCCTCACAGACTTTGCTACCCTACGCGTTTCCAGCTCTGGCTTGACTGCTACACGTTCACAGCTTATATTACAGGTACTACTAGCTACTCCATGCTCCGTTAATCCACTGCTAATAAACATGCTCCCAGCACTGGCTCCACTACCTACGCGCTTATGGCTATGGCTCCACTACCTACATGCTTTCAGCTCCAGCTTGACTGCCTACACGCTCACAGCTCATATTAGAGGTACTACTAGCTACTCCATGCTCCGTTAATTCCACTGCTAATAAACTTGCTCACAGCTCTGGCGGTACTACCATACGTGCTCACACTTATGGTTCCAAGCTATAGCTCCACTACCTACAGCTTCCAGCTCTAGCTTCACTACTAATGCACTCCTCGCACAAACCTCTTTATCTACATTGTCTCAGCTCTAGTTTACTGCTCTGAGTCTAAGCTCTACCAGCACTAGATACACTACTTTCGTACGTTCAGCTCTAGCTTTCCATCACCTTTTGTACAATTTGATTCACTTTTCTAGCTTTGATTCACTACACAGACTATGAAGTCTGGTCTACCTTCCCGATCAGATTTTTGCACAATTGGATTCACTATGCTTAGGCTTGATTGTATTACTTTTACATTAGATTAGTTACCTACCACCCGTTTTCCTAGATTATGGTTAGATTTACTACTTTCAATTTATTCTCTTAAGGCTTTAGATTTGTATTTAAGCTTCTTCATCTGCCCTTCATTCCGCTATATTCTCAGTTCCTCTACAGTTTTCGAGTTACTACTACACTACCTTCTTGCTTTAAGTTACCATTCCAACTCCTGAACCTACGCACTTCTGAACCTACACACTCCTGAACCTACGCACTTCCTTTTAGTCTTTCCTCCTTCAACTATCCTCTCCCAACTCTCCTCTCCTACATCAGCAATCAGCAATTATGTCCCTAGCTGTTGGTCAACGCTTCTTTTCTTGGACAGAATTTGGCATTGCCTTAGAAGACTCATGTCTTACTATGCGAGTGGAACTTAAGGTACAAATAAAAATAAGAAGCGGGGTGAATATTGTTGTATACACAAGGATAAGGACTGCAAATGGCGGTTATATGCTTGTGTTAACGACAACCATGAAATTGAAATTAAAACAATTTCTGGTAGACATACTTGTGCTGGCCTCCGCTTCAAAGGAAGAGTAGCGAATTCACAATCTTGGCTTCGTCGAGTTGTACCACAGCATCTTTGTGTCACGAAGTTAACAACTGTGAGCGAAATCCGGGACTGCATGCGACTACAGTATAAGCTAGCTACCACCCCCGAAGCAGCACGACTAGTGAAGGCCTACCTTATTAAAGTAGCCAAGAGGATCAATTGCAACAATTTCGACGATTGCCAGCCTACTTAGCTCTCCTCAAGTTACAGCACCCGACTTATACTCTGCAATACAAAGCACCTCAACAAACAAATTTCAGCGTCTCTTTATTTGCCCTACGAGTCTCGCCTTTCCTTCAAACATATGCGTAAATTTATTGCCGTTGATGGAACCTTTCTAAAGGCCCGTTATATACAAAGTTTACTTTTTGCTATTGGTATTGATGCTAATGGAAAAAATTTAATCTTGGCATGGGGTGTGGTTGAGAGTGAAAATACGGAATCATGGAGTTGGTTTTTTTCAAACTTGAAAGAAGCTATTCCAGAGACTGTTGGTATGACATTAATGAGTGACCGTGATAAAGGGCTATTAAATGCTCAAGAAGCAGTCTATGGAAATACAATAACCTCATTAGTATGTTGCTTTCACTTGAAAGGTAAGAAATTTCAAACTAGATTTATTTAGGAAAAGTTAAAACTAATATTACTATAATAGGTAACCTTTGCAAGCGATACAACAACACATTAGCACCTTACTTCTGGGCAATTGCGAATTCTATATCAATAGATTCATATGAACATGAAATGCAGAAGTTAGAGCAAGTTAATCCTAATGCTGCTCAGTATTTGAGAGCTATTGACTCTAAGCTATGGTAACTGCGTTTTATGAAGGTCCATATTATGGTCATAAAACATCTAACATTGTTGAGTCAACAAATAATGTATTTCGCAAAGATTGTGAGCTACCAATTCTTGATCTTCTAAACAAGATTTGGCATTATACAATGGCACAACGTTCTGGTCGATTAACGGAAGCTACGACATTATTGGCTAAAAATACTCCATTTTCGGACTATTGTTATGAACAGTTGCAGGCTAGTTGCACTTGGGCCCTTGGAAATACAGTTCAGTGCTCCTCCAACTCCTTGGCTGTAGTAGTTCAAAGCAACCACAAACTATATACAGTTAACCTCCAAGCAAAGACATGCACATGCGGCCATTTTCAAGCCAATTCAATTCCATGTGGTCATGCATTTGCTTTTCTTGAAAACCTTCAAGAGAATGCTATTCCTTCACCTCGACCATACAACTATATTCCTGAGCACTTCCGAGTTAATACATGGTATGAAACATATGCCAAAAATATTCTACCAATCTCACTATCCAACCTTCCAATATCGAAGATATTGATGCACCTATACAACAGCAGAATAATCGAGGTCGGCCGAAAGTCAAGCGGTTTTTACCTGGGTCTGCACGTAGACGTGCCAATAATGCTATATTGGTAGCTCCACATGAACAGGGAGAAGGAAGTCAAGCATGTCGAAAATGTGGAAAGTATGGTCATAACCGCCGTACTTGTGATGCACCAGACCGGCTACAACTTTTTGAACCAGGATATGAAGGAAATGAAGAGAACATAGATATGGAAGGTATGGACAATAGGGAAGAAGAACTGGAGGTAGAAGGCATAGATGATGAGGAAGAACTGGAGGAAGAAGAAGAACCAGAGGAAGAAGACATGTAAGAAGGATATATAGAGAATCCAATTATACGAAGGTAGTATATCTAGAGTTGGAAGAGCTTTGACTCGGAGCAGTAACTAGAGCTGAGAAGATGTAGAGTAAAGAGGTTTGTGCGAGGAGTGCATCAGAAGTGGAGCCATAGCTTGAAACCATAAGTGTGAGCGCGTATGGTAGTACCACCAGAGCTGTGAGCATGTTTATTAGCAGTGGAATTAATGGAGCATGAAGTAGCTAGTAGTACCTCTAATATGAGCTGTGAGCGTGTAGGCAGTCAAGCTGGAGCTGAAAACATGTAGGTAGTGGAGCCATAGCCATGAGCGCATAGGTAGTGGAGCCATAGCCATGAGCACGTAGGTAGTAGAGCCAGTGCTGGGAGCATGTTTATTAGCAGTGGAATTAATGGAGCATGGAGTAGCTAGTAGTACCTCTAATATGAGCTGTAAGCGTGTAGGCAGTTAAGCTGGAGCTGAAAGCATGTAGGTAGTGGAGCCAGAGCTGGAAATGCATAGGGTAGCAAAGTCTGTGAGGGAGCATGTGTATTAGCAGTGGAATTAACGGAGCATGGAGTAGCTAGTAGTACCTCTAATATGAGCTGTGAGAGTGTAGGCAGTCAAGCTGGAGCTGAAAGCATGTAGGTAGTGGAGCCATAGCCATGAGCGCGTAGGTAGTGGAGCCATAGCCATGAGCGCGTAGGTAGTGGAGCCAGTGCTGGGAGCATGATTATTAGCAGTGGAATTAACGGAGCATGGAGTAGCTAGTAGTACCTCTAATATGAGCTGTGAGCGTGTAGGCAGTCAAGCTGGAGCTGGAAGCTCGCAGGTAGTGGAGCCATAGCTTGCCATAAATGTGAGCACGTAGGGCAGTACCGCCAGAACTATGAACATGTATAGTAGCAGTGGAATTAACGGAGCATGGAGTAGCTCTAATATAAGCTGGGAGCGCGTAGGCAGTCAAGCCATAGCCGGGAGCGCGTAGGGTAGTGGAGCGCGTAGGGTTGTGGAGCAAGAACTGGGAGCGCGTAGAGTAACGAAGCCAGAGCTGTGAGCACGTAGGTAGAGAAGTCTGTGGTGGGAACATGTTTAGTACTGGAATCAACAGACGCATAGATTAGCTAGTAGTACCTCTTATATGAACGTGTAGGCAGTCAAGCCAGAGCTGTAAGCGTGTAGGGTAGTGGAGCCAAAACTGGGAACGTGAGGGTAACGAAGCCGGAGCTGTGAGCAGGTTTATTAGCAGTGGAATTAACGGAGTGGGAGCACGTTGGTAGTGGAGCCAGAGCGTGGATAATACCTAAAGCAAAGCAGTGAATTGGTCCTGACCTGGTGCCGAACCGGGGAAGCCTCGGGGAGTGCCGTGTGCGGTGAAGGGTGCCGTGTGAACTGAAGGTGCCGTGTGTGAACTGAAGGGTGCCGTGTGAACTGTGAACTGAGGTCGCCGTGTGAACTGTGAACTGAGGGCGCCTTGTGAACTGTGAACTGAGGGCGCCGTGTGAACTGTGAACTGAGGGCGCCATGTGAACTGTGAACTGAGGGCGCCGTGTGAACTGTGAACTGAGGCGCCGTGTGAACTGAACGGTGCCGTGATGAACTTGTAGCGAAGGTTACTATGCTGCATTAGTGATGTATCTTATAGATTACCTAAGTATGCTGGGTATGCTGGGTATGCTAGCTAGCGTGGTGCGCTGGGCATGCTGGGAATGCCGGGTTGTGTGCTGGGTATGCTGGCTGCGTGGTATACTGGGTATGCTGGCTGCGTGGTATGCTGGGTATGCTGGCTGCGTGGTATGCTGGGTAAGCTGGCGTGCCGGTATGCCGGGTATGCTGCGCTTCATGTGCTGGGTATGCTGGGAATGCAGACTGCGTGGTGTGCTGGGTATGCTGGGTATGCTGGGTATGCAGGCTGCATGGTGTGCGGATATGCTGGGTGTGGTGCTAGGAATGCCGCCTATGCTGGGAATGCAGACTGCGTGGTGTGCTGGGTATGCTGGGTATGCAGGCTACTGGGCATGCTGGGAATGCCGCCTATGCTGGGAATGCAGACTGCGTGGTATGCTGGGCATCTGGCTATGCTAGCTGCGTGGTGCTATCTCGAGTATGCTGGGTATGCGCTGCCCGTGGTATACTGGGTATGCTGGGTAGTGTGGTGTCTGGGCATGCTTGGTGGGAAGCGCGTGAATTGTACTGTTAATAACGGGTATTTGGTTGTGTGGTAAGAAAGGTTTAGTGTAGTCTGGTTGGGTTTAGTGTTGCTTTAGTGCCTTCGAATGTGATAAGAGTCTGCATGATGTCTATTTCAAAGGTTTCAGTGCTTAGCGATGTCTATTTCAAAGGTTTTCCCCTCTATAAGATTAGTTGCTAGCTCGAAATCTTTATTTGGGATATGATTTTGCAAAATAACTTTTGTTGAGTATATAAAACCTTTGATTGTCAGTTACTTACTGGCTTAGTCCTCAATGCTGTAAAGGCCCTATTTTCTAAGCTTAAATCTAAGTTTAATTTGCTTTAAATCCGAGGGATCAAAAGTGGCAATATACCCAGTATCCTTCTCCTTCATTCTAGTGATTAGTTAGATTTTTATCACTAGAGGTGTGTTTTTTTTTTTTTGTTTTTTTTTGGTTTGAATTCCTACTCTTGTTCAAGTTCTATAGTTTTCTGCTCCTTGAATAGAAGGTGTACTTGGTATGGATAGAGTCATCTTAGAGTCATCTTAGAGGGGAATTTTGAGTAATTGAGAAGAATTTTGTTTGGATTAGTATCTAATATAATACATGAAACTGCTGTATCTGACCGACCAAACTTCCCATTTAGTGAGACGATATTGTACGTTACAACTCTATCAAGCCTGTAGACTTGAGATGTATTGAGGTTCTCCATGTCTTTTATTTTAATACCCTAAGCTCATAATAAATGCTCAACTTCTCCCTTGAATTCTCCACCCATTATCTGATCAGAAAATATTATATGGGCTATAAAGAAAGTTGAATCCATAATCAGATGTAATAGACTCTGACTAATAATATTAGTACCATTATCATATATGAGTTTAACTTATATATAATTGTATGAATGTATGACAGCTGGTCCCCTCCATCCCCCACGACAACAGTCCTCGTATATGTATGTATGTATGTATGTATGTATTTACAGAGGGTGGCTTGAGAGAGCAGATGGTTGTCTCCCATAAGTAGGTCAACCTAAAAGTTTGAAAGCGGATGGAGGTAGATAGCAGTGCGCATATCGGTAGGCATATTGTTCTGCCTAGTCTTGCCCGGGGATCATGATAAAACCAATATATGGAACGCAGCCGCCACAATAACTAACCCTAGCCCCCCAGATCCTGGCAAAGTTGCAGGGGCGTTTGAAGGGGTGGGAGGTTGTTTATAGGTGTTAATCATGTTACTAGTGCTTACCCTGAAATAAGAATTGCGGGGGAGTTGATAATTACCACTACTTTCTGATCTCGTTTCCCTGATCTTCTGCTTGCCTTCTAATCTCCGGCACATAATTACCTAGTGCTTGCTGGGCTTCACTCTCTCTGGTTCCTGTAATGTACATGCATAGCCCTTGCAGTAGACTGAAATGCATTGGCTAACTGACTCATTTAAACAACATCTCATACTATACATAATTTTCAAGACCCCATCGTAAAGATTTATCATTCCAAGTCGGTTGTAATACTATCTGTTTGTCAACACGACAATGAAAGGATGCCATGCAAGAAGTGGCTTAGATCCGATTAAAGTGGGTGGGAACGGGTCGGAATATCATGTATTTAGTCGGGATATCATGTATTTAGTCGTGTGTCATGTATTTAGTTTAATATCAGCTCTTTTTCTCCATTTTCGGGGTACCGCATAAACCTGTCTTACTGCATCAAAAGTGCTCTGACGGACGTCATGCAGTAAGAGAGGTTCGACTGTATAACCCTGAGTTCCATGTATTTTCTTTCCTTTGTCATATGTTGGGTGAGGCGGGGTGAGGAAAGAAGGAAAAAAAGAAGAGAAGAAATTGGGGGGGGGACTTTCAGCTTATTTGTGAACTTAGGCCTCACACACAGCGTTATAGTGCTCAGGGATATCTTACTCTAATTTGGTGTTAACCGAGTGAGATAAGGTCATGAGCAAGATAGCGGTTAGTAAGAAGTTGACAATTCAGGGTAACTCCTAGTCACTCCTTGTCTTTGCACTAATATTGTGGAGACTAAAAAACACAATGACAGGTACGTGCCAATAAATTAATATTAAACCACAGCAATAGGGTGTAGCCCTCCATCCTTCTTATACAACCTCTCTTCACCATCTCCACAACCCCATACGCCCCTCTCTCGTCAGCCAATACACCACCGGCATCACCACCACCACCACCACCAAATTTCCCCTTCTCCCACACACCCCTCCCCCTGTTACAATGCAGCCCCCATGTCCTCTCCCTCCTCTACTACACCCACCACTCCAATCACCTCGCAGCCACCCTACCCTCCCTGCCACTCCAATCTCAGGCCCAAATGATACTGTTCCCTATCCAAATAATAACCCTATCCCCGAATATACTCCACATTCATGCCTCCCCGCAACTCTGTCTAACTTCCCTTTCAAATACCTCCCCACCCCTCCAACATTCCCCACCAGCTTCCTCTCTCACCCCCCTAACCTCTCTGCAAAAGCTTCCTCGCTCTCACCACCCCTATTCCCGATACATGGAGCACGTTGAAACTTAACCCCCAATAGCGGTTCAAACGTCTCTAACTCAACGTCCCAAGCTTAGCCCCATGGTGGCTCAGGCCCGGACTAATAAATAATGTCCCTCCCGGCTCCGGGCCAATCTTTTCAAGAATATACTGTCTGATCTACGCAGGGCAGTGCTGTATACTTGAGAGTTCGAGTCACCACTTTCATTCCAAACACCTGTTCCGAACTTGCCGTACGGGCTACGGGGCACATAACTTCCCAATCAGGCAGCAAAGAACCGCGAGTTTGGCCTGACGGGCATCATTAACATGAAGTGGGTAGAGTCACCACCGCAATATCTAAGTGGGACTAGCCAAAAGAAAATGTAAGGTACTCTAAACTTAGAAACCGAACTTAACCTCCCATTTGTAATAAGCAGCTCTAATCTAAGTGAAAACCATGCAAACAAAAAGATATACAAACCAAAAGCCATAATGAAACCAGTTTCAATCAGTGATATATCGTACACTCCTCCACGACACATCGACTTTGACTCATTCTAATGCCACTTCCAATACCACAACATACGAAATTCAAAAACTGCACAGGAACCCTTCAAGGAAAGATAATACATTAGCAAAACAAACAGATATCCTTACCATATCTAGCCGCTTCATATACCCCACCTTGACTTATTACCTCTCTTTACCACCCCCTCTCCCTTACAATTCCTTCGATTGCTTTTCCAACATTGTCTAAATCTCCCAGCAGGCTAATGTGCCCTCTATCGCTTAACACCTTGGCACACGCCTTATACCCTGGGGGCAACTGCGCCGCCTTTGCAAGGCACACACCATCGCCTAAAATCATAAAATTAGCAACAGGACCCTTACCACAAATTAACCAAGGTGGGTAGCAGATAAGACTTACCAGCACCGAAAATCAAGTCGTCATATACATTGTGAAGCGAGATACTTTCTATACCATCCACCCTCGCACCTTTGACGGTAGGGGTATTGTTTGCATATATGATAGCCATTGGGGGATAATATACACTCTTGTGCTCCTCCATGGATGCTCTTGGAACTGTGGCCAGCGGTGACGTAGGAGTGACTGTAGCCAAAGAATCGATACTCGTAATCTCGTCGCAATGTATGATAGGCACAGGCGATGCTTCCGGAGCCACACTCTGTTTTCCCCCCTCGGGTGGATATCCAATCTCCGGCTTAAACCTCAACTCTTCCTTGAACTGCTTGATCGCCTTCAACGTCCGATCAAGATACGGGATCGTCTCAGAAGTCGGGAGTGTACACACTGTTTCCTCTAAGAACGATGGAATGTGAGAGAACGGGTTCAAAGTAGATGAAGTCGAATCCATTTGTGGTGCCAATGTTCGATCCCGAGTAGCTGCAATTGTACCCTCTCTGGCCGCATCCTTTACAGCTTCCTCAATGACTCCATTCATTGAAGGAAGGCTCGATGCACTCTTTACTTCACCACACACGAGAAAGTGCATACTTTATCCAGGTATTGACATCAAAAAAAATCATGTTGATCTTTTCTCCCGTTTTCTTATCCACAAAGCAGTGCCCGTCCTCGGGAAGCAATACATAGCTACTCCGCAGCGTGAAATGACCTGCGCAGTCAGCACTCGCGAGCTGAGGAGCACTGTATCCCCGTTCCGCAGAGGGCCGAGGATATTTACGCACTGCTGGGGCGTCCCTACGAAAAGTACCCCGGAAAAGAGTTCGGGCCGCTGATTGATAGCATGCCGGACTATTAGTCCCCCGAGAGAGTGAGCAATCACTAATGGCACCTCTCCCTGGCTGCCGTGGCTGCCATGGTCACTGCCTTGGTTGCATGGGAGATTTTCAAGATATTCTATAAGCTGCCTCGAGAGGATGTGTGGTGAAAGCCTCCAGTCGTAGCCATACTCATACACCCTTCTGGGGTGTTTCCTGCCGCCTACACCTTCGCCGAGCGAAGCCTTCGTAGTACTTCGGCCAATATCCACAGACAATATTTGTCAACATCCCATCAGGAATGATCCGCTGAGACATGGTCTCCTCATCCTCGTCGTTGAGTCCAATCTCCAGATTCACCTTCCGCAAGTTCAAACCCACCCTTAGCGGGATCCAAACTCGTCGTTTCTGCCCCGAGGCTTCCCGCAGAATTGATCCCGGTACCCACCCATTACTACTATATCTCCTTCCACGGTATCCAATGGATGAGGCTTCACCGGTGGTGGGCAGGGCCCACAGAAGAAGTAACTGACTCTAAATTTGACAATGGGGAGGCTGAACTCAATGCAGAGTTGAGAGAATTGGCGTAGGTGCTTAATGCATTTGCAGCATTGCAATAGTATTCCCGGAGAGAGTCCGCGAAAATTATCTTTTATTGCCTTATTCGTGCATTGGTCGTGACTGAACATTTGCAAACCGGCCTCGTCAAAAGAGGAGGTATATGACAAGAACGAAGCTGTGAACTTGACCTTCGCAAAGGAGTAAGTGGTGGTCTCTGTAAGCTATGCTCTGGTGGACTAATGTCCCTGTCTGTGGTTGTAGGCTTACCAAAAAAGGAGCTTATGAGGCTGGCTTGCTGTCTTCGAAAAGGGATTTCCAAGAACAATACTCTTGGATCGTTTCCTTGCAGTAATATCAGAGAGAAAAGAGGGGGGCGAAGGCATCTGTGGAAGGTGGAAGGTGGGAAGTGTGAAGGTAAACATCGAAGGCTTCCTTGCTGTATGTTTAGGTGTAGATGTACCACTGTCACCCAGGTGGTGAATGTCTTCCAGGGCCAGACTTCGGCGTCAAGTAAAGCCCTGATACTGTTGATAGCCTATGCGCAGCTGACGACAAAACGCCCATCTTTTGCTCCTTCCTTGTGAAGTCTGACGGCATGGATCTTGTATGGTTGACATCCACAGTGGGATTATGTTGAACATCCGAGGTATCTCCTTCGATATCTTCCATATCAACGATACTAGACCGCTGTACCCCAGTAACACTCCCGCCCCGTAGTGGATCATGAAACGTTGTAGACTGTGTCCTTGATATTATAGGCGAGATAAGCAAGGCTGCGTCTGCTTCATTGAAGCCCATGTCATTGACTCTGGCCTCAGTAGCACCCCTTCCTCTTATCTCGTTCACCCCAACAGCAATATATGGAAGTTTGGCAAGCTCTTCCTCGTTAGACGAGCTTGAAACTGACCGTTGATGGTACGCATGGGTCCGTTTTGATGCATGCAATTGCTGCAGCTGAGAGTCCAGTGGTGCTACTGATGCTTCCGTCGGGATAACAGATGCCCCGCTCGCTTCGAGGCCCCTAGAAGTATCCAAATCATTGCTGGTTGAGGGGAGTGAGGTATTTCCTGAGTTGCTACCCTGTACGTGCAATCCAGAGGAATCATTCGGTAGAGGACTATTCCATACCCCAGGTTCTACCTGTTTTGGGGCATTTCGATTGCAGATCTCGATAGACAACATTTCTATTCTTCCGAGAACCAGTAAGTATAAGTTCAGTGAAGCATCCACTGTTGGAAAATTCACCTCAAGATAAGGAGTGAAAAAAGACCCACCATGGTCAGTAACGAACGCTGCCGAAAAGATAAATAAGGTTCCTGCTACTCAGCTATTTGGAAAGCAAGCTGCATGCACTGTAAAGAAAACGGTAAGGCACACGAACCGTCAACCAAACTACGACCCTGTGGTTGGACCGGTGATTGAGGAGGGGTGTTTATCGTGGCACGGGGGTGAGAGGGCTGAATCAAGCTTACTTAGAAGCGTGAACTAATTGTCAGCTAGATATTTCCGAGCTGACGATCATGATGGCGTATGGTGTAAGACTCCTCTTCTGGCAGGGCCCTCCCGCGCGAGCTCATTATGCTCGAAGTATCTGTTCCAGCAAAAAAACTTCAGGGCATAAGCAGAAGCATGTGAGACTTCTACGGCTAGCTAAGCAAAACTTGGAGGTGCCTGGGGTGGAAACGCCGGGTACGCTCATGTTGTTTGGCTCGGAGGAGGGGTATCCGGCTCCCGCCGCTTCCCCGTCCCTGGTCCAGCCTGAAGAGAGCAATATAAACCGGAAACGTGCGGGAAAACCTGAGCTACCTAGCGCTAAAATAGTTGTGAGCGGGCTGCCCGCTCACGTGGATGTCGTCGTCAACCGAGTGTATTCAACGTTATATACAGTATGCCTCGAGATAACAGCATGCAACGAATGCTGTCC
>WHUX01000096.1:0-199909 GCA_015179025.1 Terfezia claveryi
ATGGTTACCCTGAAGCCAAAGATGTACATATCCTCAAGCTCGCTGCTCCAGCTGGCACAGTCCTCAGCGCTAGCCGGTTAGAGGAAATTATGCCTCCGTACTCACGTCACCGGCCGATAAGGCCGTCATGTGACTTCTTCCAGTTAAAATGCAGCCGGCCAATCATGTTAATTGAATTTTAAATACTTCTCAACTCTACAGTATATGAAGGTCTCTGCGAAATCCCAAAGAAACACATTACAAAAAGGGCTACCTTTGTAATTAACTAGATCTTAGGTATTGGATAGATCTAGACAACTGAGGTACAACTTGAATATTGCCACACTCAAAATTTTTACACCAATTCCCAGGAGGTTTGTTACAAAAAATAATATCTTTTGGTTAGAACTTCGCATAACTATATCGTTTCTAATCCCTGAGAAAACCTTAGCGGTAGGGGTACAGATATTGATACTAGGTGTGGTTGCCAGCCATTATCTGCTTGTTCTTAACTGGAAGCTACATTACTTACTACGCAGCCGAATTCAGGTCGCCAGGTAGTACATATAAACTAGTGGATGTTGCATATGAATCTCTAGTGCCGTAGATGTCTCCTTCCTCCGAGAGTTTTTAGCTTCAACTTAGAAGACTATAACTTAAGTACCTAAACAGTAAGTAGTTTTGGATGTGAGGCCTGAGATATCAACTGGTAAACATATATAACAGATAATGATGTCTATGAGTGTAAACGAACACAGCCCGCTTATATTTCAATTCTTAGGCTGTCCTGTAGTATCATCGCACCTCACAAAAAATAAAAAATCAGTTTGAGCAGATCGTGCTAACCAAACATGGAAACAAACACCATACTTATCTAAGACTAGGTCAATTCTCTCAAACTAGTAAGTGCCAGGATAGACTAATTAATTACCAGATACAGTAGTCAGTTATTACTGATTATTCAGTCTGCTTACCTGTTTTGACGTGGGGTGTTTATGTTGCATAAAAACGAATGCCAGAAAGAGCTGGGCTCTTTTTGGAGCCATATATATGTAGCACAACCTCGCAGTTGTCTCCAATTTAACGAGATATACTTAGAGCCATGGAATAACAAATAATTATAATACGCTTAAAATAAAAAAAATACGTTAGCTTTGAATCTCTAAAAAATATCGCTGTAATTCTAATGCCTACATTCGTGTTCCTACAAGTATTTAGGATTTTATTCAGAGAGAGCTGGGGATTTCTCACTTCAATTTAAGCCGTTCCTTTAATCAGTCAAGGTAAGTAGTCTGGTTGGCACAAGAGGTAAGTGAGCATGTTGCTACCGCAATGGAACTAGAACACATGTACATAGTGCCAAACCCCTAGCCCAATCTCCAGCCGGCTTCCAATCTATTGGCCAGCCGAATTGAATTCCCTCTCCAGTCCCAAAAGGAGTTTGGATCACTGGATCCGAATTAAGGCTCCCGTATTACCTTGAAGGGAATCCCGTTCCATGATCCTCTCGCTATCTACGGCCCCGTCCCACTAACCAGTGGAAACCCGAGGCACCTAACGGTATCCAATTTTTCTACCGCCTCAAAGTCCGGTCATTGTTCAATATCTGAGGTTAGTCATACTGGTCTACATTACTCTGATCATCTCGTCATGCAGTAGTATGGAACGATTCATCATCTACCAAATCTAATAATTAGATAATGTGGTCTGATTGCCAATCAGACCAGGTTGTAAATATAACGTTTTCACCGGTAAGGCTGACCCGAGCCGCATCGGACCAAGCTACTAGCATAAATACCGCGAACATTAGCGAACAAGAGTCCTTGTCGAAAGTGAAACCTCGTTCTAAATAATCCAAAATCCAAAGCGCAGGCCGCAATCCCGTCTATAAGTAGTAACGCGGCTACCTCAAACGAGCAGGATCATATGTTTCGACTAGGACTCTTGTTCGCTAGTTGATAGGATACTGATACATTAAGTACTTCTTATCTAGATGTCTACAAAGGATAGGTAGCAGCCTCGAATATCCCTGTTAGTCAGGCTGATCGAGACTACCGATGCAGGCTAATATGACTTCGTTTATAATAAATGAGTCCTCGATACGAATAACAATTACCCGTTAGTAGATAAAATTAGGTAGCCATTTTGCTATTATCTTAAGTTCTGCGCTCTATTCTGAAGATTCATACTCAATTATGAAGGGGGTTTATGATCACGTGTACCACAGCGGAGACTGCACATGAGCTGAACAGTTTGGGGCGGAGCACACACTTCAATCTCTTCTATGTCTCTGTTCTTACAAAATCTTCCAAATTTGAGGCTCTGGCCAGCCCAGGAGGCTCACTGCGCGGAAAGTCTGGCCAACTCCTGCCGTTGATCCCCAATGACAATCCCCGATTCCCCGCATCTTGTAGGCATCCTATGGTGCTAGTATACGATGCCTTGAAAATTCTCAAGGCGCGGGCAGTATATGTCAGCGGATTCCAATGATTAGGTAGTATCTATATCCTAACACCATAAGCTAGCGCGTAGGCTCAATTGAGTTGAATTAGGGTTCGCATGTCTCGGACAAGTCCTATATGTGCGCTGCATGTGATCACGTAATTGAGGTGACGAAGCTTGGCGAAGCTTGGCGAAGCTTCGCGTTACTTCTAGCGCCTATGGCTAGTTCCTAGGTAACTATAACAACTCCAGCAGGACGCAGGGTCCTGGGGTTTCCATTATTTATTACTTAGGCAACAGGAGTTACTATCATATAGGTCTGCCACAGGGATAATACGATAGCCAACCAGATTACCGGTATTGCCAATATCAGATGGGATATGCCTGTGCTTGAATAAGCAAGTAATAAGCAGACAGCTGCTTTCTGGTGACTCATTCTGAGGGTGCAAGATGTTGACGTAATATGTGACGACGATTCATAGCTATAAAGGTAGCTACCTAATGATTGATTGCGTGATGCCGACTTCTAATGCTAGTATAAAATTGCAACAGGGTAAAACCTAGTCCGGTTGGCACAACACCCCTCGTAGAGGGGTAAAATCATAGCTGTATAGCCTAGGTATGAACCTAGATTCATAAGTGGAGCAACGTTTGGGTCCACCAAAATGCGGATTAGCATTAGTTTAAACGAACATTAACCAAATGCCCTAAACACAAGATGCAATAACCAATTCGCCCCAGACAATTCCGAACGCTCCCATTCCTCCGAAAAAATAACAATAGCCGCCCATTAGTAAAAGAGATTGCTCCTCCAACACCAATTAAAAACATCGCCCTATATAAAGTGTAGGAAAATCGTGACCTGGGAGTGCACAAGAAAATCATGCCTTCCCATTCTGAGTGAAACATTTTGCTCTGATATTGTCTGTACCCATTGATAGATATGCACCCTCGCAATCAAATATATCTTGCCAGAATTCTAGCAAAATCTCCTTTTGTCCTTCTTGATCCAGTTATCCTCTTGCAATTGATGTCCACTGATAGAACTCTGCATGCTCTGGATCATTTCGACGGTAGTACTCGACGCATTTGTCGTACCAAAGGGTATGAGGGTTTCTTTCCTGTACTGCGTCCCAAACCTCACGATGCCTTCTTTCTACATGCTTGGGTAAATTGTCAAGTCTGGATATTGTCGGACACCGAGGGCATGGACATCTGCGGACCAAGTTGCGGACCGGTTTCTTTCCGGTATCCATATTTGTGTGCCTGGTGTTTTGAACATGGTGTTTCGTATACTCATGCCTGCGAAGGTCACCATTACGGGTAAAAACCTTACTGCAATCTTCACAGACAAAGGATTTTGCGGGGGGGTTTCTGTATTTGGATTCTGCGGTTATGGCCTATTTCAGAAAGAGCACAGGCGGTACTATCTTCTTACCGAGATTTTCTATCATAGTTTCGATATAGCTGCTTCGCGGCGTGCGACCAGGTGCTTATTGTCGGTTTCACCGGCGGCGGAGACACTGGGGACGGTGGTGCTGCATACTGAGAACTAGACATACAAATGATCGTCAATAAAATGTCAGAAGGATGTAGAAAGATTTTATTAATACCTAATTGTGGAACTCGATCTACAATCATCAAGATGGTGAAGGTTCGAACTCCTGGAACACACCCCCCATTATCAATCTGATATCCTACCCCTACTGGAGGTGCCACAAGTTCATTTAAAATACTTACCCAACATTATACGTTGAAGCTTCCAGTCCGCCTTCTGCAAGCCTCGCATCGTAAGCCTGTCGAAAAAAGGTGCATCGATCAGGATGTACGCTGATAGGGGGGGTAATCGGATGTAAATTTGGGGCTACATTCAATCCCCAGCCGGCCCAGGTCGATGGCGGGTTAAATGGTGCCGTGCCAAAACTAAAGTTATTGGAGGATTGAATACCCTTGAAAGCTGTGAGCTCAATACTAGAACAATCGGTGCCAACAGAGCTATACGCTGTTATTGATGAATTTCGCATTATGTTCTGTACGCCGTTTAAGAGATCTAGATTTGAGAGACAGTTGCTACCCGAGTTATATTTTTCGTCAACCGGTGATATAGGAAAAGCATCCAAGGAGCTATCGAGTATCAAGATGTTCCGGTGGGTATGTGAGCCTGAAGGAATTCCCAGCGGGGATAAATGGGGACTCATATACGTCGACATTTAATTGAAAACTCGCAAGGCTAAGTTGGAGGGGGGAGCAAGGCTGTGAACTTGAGCCTCGAGTTCACAGACGCTGCCTAGAGCGGAGTGGTCCGGTACTGGAAATGTGATCAGACCAGGTAGAAGTTCAGGTACGATAGTGAGGGCTCAGATTTAGTCGTCGGTGGCCGAGTCTTGTTTCAGTATCGGCTCGTAGGTAGGAATCAAGACTCTTCTGACTGGTCTTCACGTCGTGGGTGGAGGAGCCAGGATCAGTATCAGTTAATGTGGTTTCCCGTCCGGCAGACGCACTCTACGCTACCCTATATACCCCATGATATCGAACAACCATCACCAAGCAGAAGGTCAAAACACGAGATTATCTAGTGAGATTCATTACGTTTATTCCCCACATAATTGCAATTATTGCCAATTAACAATACCTAGCTTTGAAGGTCCCATTTCTACACTGCATGGGATGCTGGGCGATTCACTTTGAGATGCTCCTGATGGGTTAAATTTCAACATCCATGAAATCCAATCTGTATATAATCATGATAACAATACCCATAGTTATACCAATCTCCACAGCAATATCTACTGCTTCTTTGTAAATTGTGTGAGGGCAGCATGCAACCAAACAAACTCCTGACAAGTGAATGGGCCGGAAATCATGCTGAGAGAGCTCGGGCGAGGATCGGATTTCCAGGGACCTGATCAATGGTGTGACTCGATCTGGAAAGAACGTGAGATATCTCAAGCTCTCCGGTCCAGTTACTGAGCTTTCATTTTGCGGCCAACGAACTTATGACTGCTCTTTCGCACGTGATGGTGTGGGAAATGTTAGTGAGTTGGCTTCTGATCATGAGTCTGGACTCTGTAGGGTGCTGCAAATCTCATCGTCTCTTAATGCTCCTATCCACCTCGCTGCGGCGTCAAACAGTGCTAGTTGATGCCTCGCTATCCCTTAGGCTGTGTATATCTGTTTTCGAATTTTCGGTTCTACTGCTGGCTCTTATTGGTAGGTTTGCACAACGGCCATAGAGGCCGAGAAGATTATGAACTCGCTTATCCGGGCCACGCAGCTCCAGCTCCTTAGCCCCGTCATCTTTTTGACTCCCATTCTAAAAACTGCTCACCGATGATCTACTTTTGTTGACACAGTTCAAAACTCTCTACAGGCTTTAACAAGGTAAGAGATGCCACCTCCAATAACCCTCCCTGTCGGCCCGCCGATTGACTATGATACAGGCCATAGCAAGATATGACGAAGGCCCACTATTTTCCGATCTTAGCCTCTTGTTCCCACATTAGTTTGGTTATCTTACAGCCAGCTACTGCTCCCCGATCTGGGGAATTAATGCTTGCCCCCATGTTTGGCTAATATTCTCCGGATCTCTATGCACGTGATTATCGTGGTGATACAACCAGATACATATTCGGCCACCCATTCCCCGAGAAATCAGGGCATAATACCATGAGGCATGTGTTGGCGATTGTTCATTGATTGAATATAACTAGTTCACTTAGATACTGTCTCGCTGCGAATGCGATTTTTGCTTGCGTAACGTTGGCATGTGCAAATGTGTGACAAACCTTATAAGCAAGCCATCCCGGGCAACCCACGTTACTCAATGGGGAGACACTGGCCCGCTCAGCCCGTGCGCATCCATGCTCACCTTCTAGTTACTGGTACGACCATCCTAGGGTCCAGCTGATGGTACATTACATATATGTGTGTACCGGCGCAGCAGGTCGCAGCTTTGACTTGCGGGCTCAAAGCTAGATCTTCCATCATCGGGCACTGTTGTACCTGGCATATTGAAAGTAGAGAGCCTACTGGTTCCTTATAGCTATAGTTCGTATACCTGCAGCAGGATGCATAGCAACTGTAGAATATCGTAGTATGTGTATACATACGTATATCAAGAATTACGGTTCGCCGGTTACAGCTTCCAGGCCTAATGGCTGGTGATACTTGTATATAAAGCTAGTCTGTAAGCTAGCACCCCGCTACATCAAGCTGGACATAGTATCAATGAGCACACTAGGTAGTCCAACTGACGAGGGTACATACGTACCTACCCGCCACTTTACACCCTGTTGTTCTTGCTCTGCCTTATCAAGTCGCAGTTATGGTTTCCGGCATGAATTAGAATTGAGCGGAAGCCGGGCCGTTTAAAGAGGTGCTGCAGCTGTGCCACAAATGAGCGTAAGTATTTACAAAGTAGAGTTCATAGACATAATATAAATCGGACTTGTATTTGACCACCCCTGTCGAACCTGATGACAGCTCCGTCACCTACCAGTTTGTAGAGATACCGTAGAAATTGGCAATTAATGCCCCCCTTCTCACATAACGCCCCCCTATATTTAGAGGCTATATGCCCTAACTATTCTACATATATCTCAACTCTAAATATAGGGGTCGTTATGTGAGAAGGGGGGGTTAATTGCCAATTTCTACGGTAGATGTGCATCTCACACCACGTGTATATTTAGCGGACACTAGCCCAGTGGTGGATCATGTTAGTGGGGGAAAGGGGTTCCGGCGGCTCGTCATACACTCCGAAGGAAGGGGTGCGATTTTTTTTAAAAAAAATTAAATAAATTAGAGGTTCTAACGGGTACGAGACTAGCTCTAGTCGGCGACCTACAAATGACATATATTTCGTAGTTTTCTAAACTAGCTGTTTTGACTGCGCCTCTGGTACTTCGTCATGCGCTCGCCACGTCGCAGCAGACGTAAGATTATAGTTAATCCATCATTGGATATAACAATTAGGCATTCTAGCCTAGAACTTATTAGGAGCAGAACCCTTTTACTACCTACAAATACTCATGATTCATGATATGCGACAAATTGCTTCTAGAACTTCAATATCCATCGCCTATTACCGCTGCACATGTAGGATGAAATGCATCTGCATGTACAGTATGTACTGTATTAATCTACCCCAGAATCTCTAGAGCCTCCCAAAAAAAAAAAAAAAAAAAAATCCTACATAGATGAAGACGAAATCTATAAATTTTAATTACTGTGTCGATCAACTAGCTACCGACCCTAATATTATCGATGTTGTAACTGCCCCTGAGAGAGGATAGTGAGCCAACCATGATCCAAACGCATTCCACGTCACAATTAAGCCTCAGCTGAAGAGCTGACCTATACATACTGTACAACTTAAGCGTCAATGGGACAGCATCTCATCTCCCATGGGTACAAAAACCGGTGAACGCAAGCTCGTATATAGCCTTGAACGTAACAACACATCGATGACAACCAGACTAGTTCAATGATTCATAGTATCGCCAGCGAACGGTAAAAACAAAAACTCAAAACTCAACAACAGAAACAATAACAGCGAATATTATCAACTATTTTCAGTTTACCACCTTGAATCATCCTAGCTCTCCATAAACACGTTTGAATCCGCTTCTTGGTTGTCTGAACATAAATTTTGGCACTGAAATCAACCGCGCCGGTTCTCTCCTCCTCCTAGCGGCAATTCTTCTCTGAATGGGGTATCATTTCTTTCGCACTACTAATTAGTTACAAAAGGTTCTTCCAATAGAGTTGGGATGCAATGAACGTTAACCGCACAAGGAGAGAAAGCGAGAGCAACATCCCCCGAGCGCACCCATGTCGATTGGGCCTGAATTGAAATGTGGAAATGAGGTTCTCCAGTACAACAGCTGTAGTTGGGAAAGCCTATTGTAACGTTTGATGTGCACTAGATATGTCTCTGATGAAATTTCCGTGCATAAACGAAACCGGGAGATCCAGATCGTCACGCAGGCAAAGGAGGGTGTTGTGCCAACCAGACTACACGCAGGCGTCTTGGAGCTGAGAAAATCAGATCTCGAACTAACTTAGTTAGCCTGGCTGCAAGATAGAGCTATGTGGGTTCATCTGACAGCTAATGAAATTGCAATTGACGATAATATATAAGATAAACAGCATTATACCTGCGAATCCCCCGTTCTTGTCATATCTAGGAGCCCGTTACAATATGGTTGAAATTGGGGCGGGGCTCATACTATCCTACTTTAACGGCTACTCTGTTTTCTTCCGGGGGTGGGTGAATACTTGTGCCCAGTCGGAATCTCGAGAGGTTGTACTCTACATTTACATGACCCTGCAACTTAAGTTAACAATCAGCAACTAGGTATATGACAATTAAGCATTTTAGACCAACTTCTGTGCCTTTCTGTCCCAATACACTCGTGACGATATATCGGGAGGTTGCAGCTGTAGTTAAAAAGATGCCTGGGTTTGCAGAAAACCTGGCGCCAGGGTCGGAAATACATCCACTCCAACTAATTTCAAGCTAGGACTCCCGCTTCTTAATATTCCTAAGCAAACACAGCCCTACTCAGGACTAATTTTCAGGATAAGGTTTTGAAATTCTGAGGGGGGTGTATTACATGTGAGATTACACCAGATACTGAAGTTAGTCTGGTTGGTACTGAAGCAGGTATCACGTAAGTGGGATCTGGGTTGGCATGCTTCTCCCATAGAAACCATTCCGAATTCCGTCAACAATGCCCCCCCGATCATGCTGTAAAACATGTCTGATGTTGCTGTATCAAGGGTTGATTATGCCTTTCCATGACGCAAGCCCCAAACAAATATTCACCCAATATATAAATGTAAAAAAAAAAAAACACACTCTCTGACATTGCTTATTTGTTGTTTGAAAGTGAGTTTCTCATATGGTTTTCTGAACGTATATATATACATAAAGTCAATAGCTGTAAAAACTCACGACCTGCAGAGTATTTTTCATGAGATAAAAATTTGGAGGATATGGCATACTGATTTCTACTGGTCCTGTAAAACAATTCCACTCCTTACTAGTGCTTATGAAAGCTTGAATCCGAGTGTGGTTTCATATTACTTCAGTATATCTTGAATTTTCCATAATAAAGTACTGTTGGTGCGCAATTGTCTGGGGATTTCGAATATTGATCTGCGTATGACCATAATCTCGTACTCCCGGCGGGGAGGGGGAGGTTGTGATCAGATAGGTCACTCGGCTTGCCTCGGGTGAAGATAAGAAATGGATAGGCAACGGTGAAATCCCTATCGACCCTCAACAAGGCAGTCTCCGAGAAACAATAATGCTCCATTAGCAAACACGCTGAATTATAATCCTGTATAAACTGATTGTGGAAGCTCGGAAGTGGCCTTCCAATTAGTCTGGTTGGCACGACCCCTCCTACCTACCTCCCAATATTATTTTGGTGGTGTGGCATGGCCATGGCTGCAAGATCATCGTAGTCTGCACCGCACCTGACCCCCAAGCACACTAGTACTTACGACCGTGTGGGTTTCTCCCAGAAAAGGTAAATTTCAGGCTTAAAAGCACAAAGCTAGATATTAGTATCATTAACTGTGACCACGCCACGTAGAACCCGAGCTGTAATGTGTTTCTAACAGCACGGATGCAGAACACACGATGATGCGGGCACCAGAGTCAACCTATTGAATAGAACCCCTAGGTTTGATCTTGCACCGATCATTATGACAACTCACAGGCAGGAATGAAGAACTGCAGATGATAATTCTTTGGGAAACATAAAGATAGCACACGGAAATGCAGCCACGTGAAACGCTCATGAAATAGACTTCGCAGCATCACCCACGGGTCACCTGTACGTACAGGTCGGGGCTTATGGATAAGCAGCCTTGTTTAAAGGCATTTGTCAGTTCAAGTGGTGGTGACAAGTGTAAATTCTAGTAACGATTATCAGGTAGTCATGGATCGTGTACTGGCCATTGTGGCCTGCTGCAACACTGGATCATATCAATCATCAGCCTTGTAGGGGAAAACTACAGATTTGATGATTTGTTTCACTGATGTACCAATACAGGCCTTACACTTAAACATCAACTACTCCTCTCGGGAGGTATTCTATATAGTCAAGTCTGGTTGGTAGAATATGAACTATATGCCGACTGTGTTACATCCATTAACCCTGTGCTATGGACTGTGCTATTTCAATAAATTCATGTCCTGTCTGAAGCTCGTTAGTGAATACTTGGCCATTGACTTTCCATGATACTCTTTTGGTGGGGTGGGTCGAGGTTGGAGCCGTCTGGAATATACTGATCAACCCGCTTGCTGCCGCAATCGTCGATATTGGGACTAAATACGGCAATACGTACATGCAGATAGCCGTCCGATTTCGAAACACTATTCGTCGCCCAAAATATACACTTCGTTGATTGTAGAAGCCGAAGAGGTCATTGCCCGAGGCTAGCGGCTGCGTCGGCTCATGGGTTACACACAGGGTTGCTCGTGTCTCTATGGCTAGCCCTGCCTTTTAAATATAGTAAAAAATGTTCTCCGAGCAAGAGTGTACATTTATATCGCTTGGGACGCAGTTGTATCTTATACCTGTAGGATTGGGTTTAGCGGTACATCCAACTGTGAACTAGAGACCATGTTGTGTGATTTCACGGACCTGAAAACCGCTAAAGGCAGGGGGTGTATTCTTATATTTTCACGCTGGAGAGGCATTAAGGGATTCCAAGCTTACCTTGTTGTTATATCGAAGTACTCAATGGGAGAATTAAATACTGTAATATACTCCACCTATCACTGTATTCATTGTTTCTCAATGGTTTCAAAATCTTGATTGGCAAAAGTACGCCATGCTACTACATTAGCTAGAGCTATCAGATTGGCGGTGGTATCTAGACCAGTCGTAGCCCTATCTTATTAACATTACTAGATTCTGAAGGAAGTCGCAACGTCCTTCTCCACGTCTTACCCGCCAGTTGAGAGTTTATACCTGAACTCAAAATACGTTAGTATTAGTATTGTATACTTGCTTTGATATGTAGCTTAAGAACAACGTGAAGGTATTCCAACATCACGGCAGGGATAGCCTCTGTGAGTGGGATAAAGCACCTAGCCATGGTATCCTACTAAGTAGGCCTCTGATGCTGACTCGGCAATACTGTTTTTGAGGACATGTGACTGTCTGTGCAAGCGAGACCGAGTCTCAAAAAGCACACCCAGAGCCGAGAACCCAGACCTTCGTGCATTAGCTGTTATCATTTCTAGGCAAATTTTGGAAGAAAGTGTAAACCGGCGAGAACTAGATATCCCCCTTTAAACCTGATGCGTCAAACAGCTTAATTTATCCCTCAAAGACTGAAGTGAACACTTGTCCTATCTCCGGCTTAAGCAGAAACTGTTGGTTTGGAGTCAGAGGAACATGAACCCAGGCATTACTTCAAAGCAAATAATAATACTCGATGAGTGAATTGGTCAGTGGATGTGATATATGACCCCCAGAGAAGCCATAGAGCCATCTAAACCTTCATTCCAGAATATTCCCGGTTCTGATACGATGGTAATGTCGCCTGTGAGCCATCCAGGAGTGATAGCGTGGTCCCTGACGTTGAGGCCATCCTCATTTTCTGCAACTGCAGTCATAGTTGAATTCAAGATGAATATATCTCCCTCCCGGAGAATACTAGCCTTGCGGCGGTTAGCTACGTTTGCCAAATATAGGTAAAACAAGCAGAGAAAAAAATGAAACCATGTTCCCAAACCTTGTTCTGCCTCTTTGCACCTCGTCGAATATGTTTGTGGTTTTGAGTGTATAAACACATCGGCTACACTCAGTACAAAGTACAGTGCCAAATATCCCTATGCTTTCATTTGCTGCCTTATCGAAATATATACGACACTACCCTGTGTCCCTTGCCTTGTGGGGTTAACATTCTATTGGAGCGAAAAGCTCGCAAAGATTGCATGAGCACCATCATGCTCATTATTAGATCCAATAACACAGACCCTGGTACTATAACCGGCTCGGCAACCCCGATTTCAGCCAGCGACAACGATGATAATTCCCTCTCAGAAGAGATTCTCTTTTGGTAACTGAAATTAAGGCCAATCAGAAACATGCGGAGTGCAATTCTTATACATGCAACTGTATAGAAGCATCGAATATTGAATGACTCAGTTACGGGCAGCTCCGTGAGATGAGCCTCAACACAACTTTATCTTCCGAAGAAATACATAGTACGTACCTACAAATCGAAGACACTTCCTTCTGGAATCCACGCGGCGCTTCATCTGTCTGGGCCCCAGTGCAAAATGATATGACTTTGTTGCTGCCATACATTGGTGGGTTCTCCGGAATGCAGCATGAACCTATCCATATGCGGATATGTTGATACAATTCTTTTTTTTTTGAAAATCAAGAAAGTGGAGCGTTCTGGATACCAGCAGCTCTATTACCCTTGCCCGCATTTCCCACTTCTATCGATCCTGGCTTCAATGACAAAAGCAACGTTCGTAAGGGCTGGGAATGTGGCTCATGGTCAGTTTGCACGTCGTAAAACACGTGGGGATCTGGCTCCCGCACAATCCCATTTCTCAACCTAAATTCATGTTGTTTGCTCCTGTCGTTACTGAAGATATCCTCTTCCAGGCTTTTGTTAGATTGGGACTATCTACTGCGATCAGCAGAGGGTGAAATCGAAAGAAGTAGGTTTTGCGAAGGCCGTGGCTCCAGAGTGCAGTTGGCCAGTCTTCCGTTAGTGAAGAGGGAGAGTCACCTATGTCGATATAGGGAGACGTCGAAGTCATGTGGCACGAGGCAGCCAACCAGCGGAGGGGGGATGAAGCGACGGGTATCAACTGCATCGCAAGAAAAGCCTTAACCTTCGAGACAATATCCAAAAAGCAACCACTCTACGTTCTCCGATCATAACTTGCACCATACCATGTTCCAAGTTTGTACACAGCCGAGAATTTTCGAATTGGGAGAAGTTGCCTATGCGTTTAGCTGGGAGTAGGATCACGTCGACGTTGTTAATGATGTCGAGGACACAGTTTGCCGGAAGTCCTTCGGTTGCGCTTCTAGCCTAGGCTCCAGCGGGTTCCAGGGACCAGGCTAACCCCAACAGTCTACACCAGAGTATACTCTTGGCGCAATAGTTGCTGCATTGCGGGGGGGATCTTGCCAATTGGACCATAACAGGCTGCATTGTACTAAATCAGGAAATTGTCATCCGCTTTGCTTCATTGCGGTGGGGCTCCGGTGATTGAGACTAGTGTCCGGAGGCATCCATAAACGCTACTGATACCAAACCAGAGGCGTACCTATTATTAGCTGAGGAAGTACCCGGGAAAACTGGTGAATAAGACTCCTTGTCTGTATCTGAATCATAACTCTAGAATAAGTCAAAATTCGAGTCAAGGACGCTAATCTGCCAACAACTAGTAACGCACCTGTACCACAAAAAGGAAAGAGCAAAGATACAGACAAGGAGTCTTATTCACCAGTTTTCCCGGGTATCTGAGCTGTCGAGCATTAGCTGCCTATCCCTGTCATTTGAAAGCTAAAATTCCCAGGACTGAACTAGTGTACCCTTATTAGTCATTGAATTCGAGAATATAGCACTAGTTATTGATTATGCAAGTTGTTAACCTCAACTTTCTTGAATGTATCTAGCAATATTGATCTGTCCGCAACCCGAATCTACCCATGTGAACTTCAAAGCAGCTGAACCATGGCTGGGACTGCGGCCTACACCCGTTGGTCTCTGTTGATCGATTTAGTTGCTTGTTTGCATGTCTCATGTGGGTCTGTATTTAGATTCATTGAAGATGTAATGAGAATTAGTATCTCAATGGCTTTTTACACAGGTGGAAGGGCCCCATGCCATTGATTTCGTGCTGGCAAGTCGTAGCATGCATTTAAGTGGGAGCCTTTGGGTCGTTCTCATGATTATGAAGCCATCCGTGGAGAGATGGGATGATAGAGAATGTGGGTGCGCCGAGAACAGGATAGGTGGTACGTATCTGCGATGGTAATCAATCTGGGAAGTTTGCAAACGAGTAGATTAGAGGCTTTGAAGCAGTCTATTTGTTAGAGAGAGGGCTTATAGACACAAGGTCTATATTTCTATCATTCTCAATTCAGCACCAAGCACGTAAGCTATAAGACATAGAGTACCAAGGATATAACCCAAGTTTGGTTTATATCGACTTTGGGAAGTATTAAATTGATATTGGCACCGGTTTTTGGACATTAACGCCCAAATATTTCAAATCTTTTCGTATTAATTGTTTTCCCCCAAGCTGGATCGAGACCCGCCGCCGGTTTCAAATTAAATTTTCCTATGTGAACAAAAAAAACTATCATAAGGTAAGGAGAACGGTCTTCCTATGAATATCAGCTAGTAGGGGTATTCAAACCTGATTTTTTAATTCAAAAACCTAAACGACTTTCTGATCGGTCAGAATAATTTCAGGTTTGAATACCCCATTTTCGACCGTTTAAACTGGGGCGTTTTAGTGTCGTTTAAACGGGCGTTTTTCGGCAATTTTAAATGCTGTCTCGCGTCATCTTGGCGGTCAGCTGACGCGCACGTGGGTTGATGTGAGGTAAGCAGAGCTGCACCACTCTCTGCGTTCGAAGAACACCCTTGGCGGGAGGGTCTTGGCATAAGACTAGTGCAAACCTTCGAACCCTGTGCTTTACCGGCTTATTGTAACGGCAAGAGTGCGGACGTAGGACTATGACTATGTGACTCTAGGGAGCGCACGTTGACTATGACTATGGCTTGTGGCAGAACGATACTAGCTTGCAAAAGTTATATAGGTTATATAGAGAATACAGTTTACAGTGCGTCTAGTTCTATATACAGTGAGCAGCTTGAGTCTATACTAATATGGCTTACAGAGTGGACCTCTGGGGAACCTATGGCTGCTAGAGTGATTGTTGTGGGCGGCATGGGGGGTGTGGAGTAGGTGGTTATGCTAGAGGGGTGGTCATACGGAGGGTTTAGGTGCTATAGAAGGTTCAGGGTAGATCGGAGTGGGTTGGAGATGTTAAATTTGGGTTTTTCGAGTGTTTTTATCCTATATTCATTGTTCTTACTACATTGATATTGGATATATTGATGGAGATATTAGAATGTTACTGCATGTGGCAGGGGAGCCCGTGTCGATCGTCACGTGGTTGTCGATCGTTACGCAGTAAGTGATACTACCCGACATCACATGACAACACATGATTGTCACATCACCTGAGCGTCACCCACCCCACCCCCACTTGGCGTCACCCGGGGCAACTTGCGTCATAACGAGCATCGTTTAAAAGCACCCCTAAACGGTCGTTTAAACGCCATTTCTAACGACTTTAACGAGGAATTCTCGTTAACTTTTTAAGGCGCCCAGACCGTTCAAACCGATCTGAACGGTTTTTAAATAAACGACATTCTGACCGATTTCTTTGAATTAAAAAATCAGGTTTGAATACCCCTAGTGTATATATGAGTACATAGGTATTAAATAGCAAAGGAAACCACCAAGACTACTCACAAAACAGTACCGACAACAGTGCAGGACGAGCCCACTTGGTCGAACTCGACGACCAGAGGGTTTCCGACTTCGGCAATTACAGGATTTTATAGCCCTTGAAGACGGAATAGTAGCGATCCAAATTTTTACGAGGCAAGAACGGAATTACAGACGGCGCATAGCAACCAATTCAGCTGCGAATCAAATAACGGTTGCCATAATGCCACGGTCGAGTAAGAACAAAGGCAGATTGAAAAGTAGTCTGGCTTGGAGGCAAAGGCAGACGCCAGATCCAAATCACACCGAACCTAGACATTGCTTCACCGACACAGAGGATACCAGAGCCGACACAATTACTGACACCAGCTGGCACCCCAGCAGTGTCAAAAAAAAAAGGCCCCAATGTCTTTAGAGGGGCTAAGTTCCCTCATGGATGGTATGCAAAAAGTTAGAGATGATAAAGGAGGGCTCGCGGGATGAGGATGATGAGGATGATGAGTATGGTGGTTGGGGGACAGATGTTGAACTAGATATAGGCCCATGGGTTGCGAAGGGAAAACCCATCGGGGTTTTCAATTTCGGATGAGGAGGAGTTTTAGGATAAAGAGGAAATCAAAGAGGCAAGAGAGACTATTACAGCACGCTGCACCGATGCTAGATTGCACCAACAAGGTAGAGGCACAGATGGTAATTGAAGGGATTTTGGGAACAGAAGATTGTGAGGAGCATTCAAACTTAGCTTTAATTTCCGATAGGCTTCAGTTCTGCAATGAAGAGCAGGAAGACCTAAAGGAGAAGGTTGATAACTTGGAGGAGAGGATTGAGAAGTTGGGGAAAAGCAAAATCCTACCAACAGAAAGTCTACGCATAGTAAAAGGTAATGTATGGATGTTTCTGAAGCTGGAGGAATGGAGAAAGCATGAGAAAACAGGGAAAATGCCAACAATGAGACGAAGCTAAAAAAAAAAAATCGATTTATTTTTAGCCAATTTCACTGGATGTTCGACATGGAGGCCAGTGGATTAAGGTTGAGGGAAGAAGAAATAAAAGACAGCGTTGAGGGAGTCATGAAATGCAAAGGAGATAGGGGCCGGTAAGGGAGTTGATAGCGTCATGCTGAGCAGTCATCTAGTACAAAGATCGAGTTGGTAAATACAGGAGTGCAGGTCTCCAAGGAAGTGAAAGATTCTGCAACAGAGCCAATTCTGGAAATGGCAAATATAGCAAGAATGGAGGGTTTGAAAGAGAAAGAAGAATTGAAGGAGAGGAGTGAAAGGAAGGGGAAATGAACAGAGAGGGTCCAGAATATCATGTCGGCAGGTGACACACCGCTACCCAAAACAAGATTCAGGAGGATATGGAAATGCTTGTTGAGGGAATGTTCTCTCTTTATGAGGGCCTATCTGATTACGATTCGGAATTGGAATTGGAGGTTGTGTTAAAGGACGAGACCCCAGTGATACCTCCAGTCACCAAAAAACAGTCCACCAAACTGCCAAATACAAAAAGCCAAGGAAATCTTGTGTCGAATACGAGTATAGACCTAATTAAAAAAAAAAAAAGTTACAAAACAGTGTCTACTGTATGCAACAAATGGTACCTATCTAGTGAGGAACACAATTTCAATATTATAGCCAATCCGCAGTTGGAAGTCAAAAAAATGTTAAGCCCGATGCGAGGCTCGAACTCGCGACCTTGAGATTCCTTAAGGTGCCAAGGCATATAAGAGTCACACGCTCTACCGACTGAGCCAACCGGGCTGCATTTTGATATCGCAATAATCTTAACTACTACATATTTTAGATCTAACTAGCTCTATACAGCTTAGTGGCAAAATATTTCGTATCCGCCCCTTGCATAGAGATGCCCAAACACCGCATATTGGAGAATTTTATATGGATGCACGAGCAAGATATAGATTCCAGCTTTACACAGGGTATAAGTTTTTTTGCCACCTGACTGTATGACCACCCCCCTCAAACTTTCAATTCAACTATAACTCATCTTAGTGGCCTTTTCCCCATTCCCATCCTCAAGTACTTTTGCCATATTCATTCTCTTTGTGTGTGTCTCATGCCTTCCAAGAAGTGATATAGGATAGCCCAAATAGACCACCTGTCTGGAGAAGCTCTGCACAGCCTAGGTAAGCTGGGGAGCATCATAATTAAACCTAAGATATCGTTTCTATAATCACCAACTGATTCAGGCTGCAAGTGATATACCGTCGTAGTTGTCGATGCGGTAACTAACCATGCTCCGATTACAACATCGAACCCTTTCTCAGAATATCATATATAGAAAAACGTGGCCGCTACTCACAACCTATCACCCAAGAAGAACAAAATATTCCTGCTGGATTTGCATATTCATTCCTTGTTCGTTCATGACTCGAGATGCCAGCAAAGTGGGCAGACAACGGCAGATCAGACCCGAAGCCAAGTATGGGAGGTTGGCGGAACGGATTCTGAAGTGCATGTGGTTGGAATTAAGGGATGTGGAGTGGCTGAGTCATTTGGGGTAATGATAATGAGCGTTGTTTGCGCATCGTGTTGTCGATAGATGCTTGATAATATTGAAGGAAGTTTGCCGCCATCTGATATTCGATGTGTTCATCGGAGCTTTATTGCCTCATTTCCTTATCTCCTTAGAACCCCCAGCACCACTGAACTGCCGGAACGCCATGTCCTCATTCAAAGTTGAGTTCCAAGGTAAGACATATCTGTACTTCATAATTATTGATTAAATAGCCACCTTATAAACAGAAAATATTCACTATTCTATGGTTAGATAGTTATAGCTGTTCTTAATGATCAATATTTGGGTATAGAGATTACTCACATCAAGGATGTTTCATTGACATATTGAAATATGCTCTTCAGTTTTTGATGCTATGAGTATTTCTAGCTAGCTAGCTAGCATGCGGTTTCACCTGCTTTTCCCCCATACTAGAGCGCTCATTGCCTGTTACTCCCATGTCCTTTATAATGAGATACTATCCAATAATGAGATACTATCCATCCCTCCATCCTTCAATCCCCCTCATGAGAAGAGTTGCTTCTTTCTGAATTTGCCCCAGTACCAGTACGATTGTTTGCGACCTGAGCCGTTATACAGTCGAGATTTATTCCCGCAATTTTGAGTCCATCTACCTCAAATATCGAGGTCAAGCACCAGATAGACCCCTTGAACATTGTCCATTTGTAGGTTTCTGCAAGGCTGAATAGTGGCATGGTTCTAAAACTCGAAGTACCATGAGATCTAGTGAGTACGTGAAACTGTTGGTGAACCTTGTTGTTCCTGTCAACCCACTCGTCAGTATGCTTCACTAAAAGTGACCAAAAAGGCGAGCTAGAATAGTATCTATCAATCATCTCGATGACCGATATTGTCAGTACACCAAACACCTCATTCATAAATCAAACCAAAAGCAAAAAGCACCGAAAGAACATGTATCGCGCAGCTTCCCCATGCACACTCACTCAATTAACGCTCAACTCCCAAGCTATCTATAGGCCCTTCTCTTCTCTCCGTCTGTTCGCAATCATCTTAGTCTTCATGGTCTTCTTCTTACTGCACAGCCTAATCGCCACCCCAGTTATTTGTGCCACACTGTAAGGGTGATCGTAGGTGCCGTGGGATAAATGCATTTTCTATGTACAGTACATAGCCATTTCCCCTATTCCGCAACCCTTACTCGCCATAGTCAACCTTCAGTAGGAAAGTACTTCATCAAGTCAGCCTCGATAACGCGTGTGGTGTGTGTGTACGTGAAATCCGAGTTCTCGTAGTCGAAAAATATCCACCCTTCTACTACCAACAGCCCCCTTACACCGCCAGTCCCGCCTCCGCCTCCTTCTCCTCTTGCCTCCTCTTCTCCCTATACTCCTCCGTCCCCCTCACCGCCCTAATCATCTTCCTCCTTCTCTCCCCTCCATCCTTCTTCACCCCCCTCTTCACCTCCTTAACCTCTATCTTCCCCCCCGCAACCCTATACCTCTCCCTCTGCGAAATAATATACTTCCTCAACCTCGCTGGCTCCACCCCCGCCTCTTTCAACTGTGCACTCGTGCTCTTGAATAGCGACTCCCAGGATGCTAGCTTGGTGGCGTGTACGAAGGCTCCTCGGCCGATGAGTTTGAGGAAGGTGGCAGAGTTGGGGATGGCGTTAGTGACGGGAGGGACAGGGGGGAGGGGGAGAGAGTGGTGGACTGTGCGGTGGAGGGGTGGGGCGGAGGAGAAGATGAGCCGGGGGAGGGTAGGAAGGCGGAAGGCGCTCATGATGGTGTGATGAGCGTAAGGGGGGTGAACTTGGTAGGAACTGGTGATTTAACTGTGTCAGTGTAGTACCAATAACTTTAGCGGTTCAGGTATACCCAAGAATAAAGTGCGCGATCTATGTTGGAACTGTCGTCAAAAAAAAAGCATCCGCGCCAAGATTACGTGCAAAAACGGTTGACGTGCAAGCAGAATAAAAATAAAGCCCAATGCGAGGCTCGAACTCGCGACCTTGAGATATCTTATGTGCCGAGGCACTTTAAGAGTCACACGCTCTACCGACTGAGCCAACCGGGCATTTCGACTGAAACTATTGCTATCAATTTTATATATGACCTTCACCTTTTCACTAATCCCAGAACAACACAATCCATAATCCTTAGCTTCGGCAACCCAGAAAAAGCATCATTCACCTTTTCCGGCCCATCAATTCTCCCGCAGTTCCAACCCAGTCCATAGCACATAGGCATGATGCAATGGATCATGGCACACGGCAAGCTGCTTAATCTTGTTCGTGCCTCATTGTTACTTTTTCCTAGAATCTATATCAATCGTGCCGGACACGTGACAACGAGCAGTGGGGGGCGGAGTGTCATTTGAGCGGGAATATAAATGATCAGCTATGCTTCTTTTCTAGTCGGCTTGTTCCTTTCATCATAATTTATAGTGCAGATCTTTCTCAGCTAACAAATAGACGCCCTCTACGGTAGAGCTCCGACGAATGACTGGTTCCCACGCTGGGTTGGGTTATCTCAGAGTACTGCTACTCTTTCGGGAAAGCCTTGTACCCTCAAGGCTCGCAGATCAAAATCAATTTGATACGGATGAGCTTCAGGAAACTGCAGAGGCTACCAAAATAGCTTTCACCTGTTAACTTATTTCTTTTCTTTCTTCAGCAATCGGTCAGAATGCGAATCTACTTTGAATCATCATCGTGATACTCCCCAGCATTTGTTGGACGGTTCGGATAATCGGGTGCCTTTGTGATCGCTTGTGCGTCATAAACAAGCCGAATGAGCTTTTCCCCACTTCTAAACCGGACTGACTTTGTGAAGGAGAAAAAAAGAAAACTGCCTGCTCAAGGTACCTGAGAGGATCCCGTTATTTGGTGTACCGGTACGTGAGACCCTGCATGAAGTGGTACTATAATTGCCCACATTGGACACCCCTATCCGTAGGTTCCCCATACCGGTACCTCATCAGGTTGACTAGCAAGGCAGTGTGGGGTAGCTGTTTACTTCCACGATTGGCCTATGGGGTACCTGGTAATGTGATCGAGTCGCCCTATGAAGAAACGTTCAGGCGAGACATTGGTGCTCATCTGTTCTATGTACCGATGCTGTGTGTCGTACTCTAAAGCTTCATGTTGTAAATTGTCGTTCTGGAATGGCTAGATCTCCCTTGCAGTGCGTTCCAATAAGGAGGTGTCACTTACAGTACGGTAGATGAAAGGATCAGGTGACTGCTACAAGTGGGCCAAAAACTTGATGGGCGATCCATTGGGACAGAGATGCTCTTTTTTCAAGCAGGTTTTGGCACAAGTGGAATTAATACTGGCCAGTCTCCCGAGCCATATCTGCATTCCCATCGGCAACACCTGTTCTCGATCCCAGACTCTTTTATCTACATTCCAATGCTCCCTTTGCTCATGCAACCAGACTGCCCTTGGCTCCACTCAGGGTCCCGAAATTTGATTTTTTGCTAAGGTAATTCAAGCGAAAAAATTGTAGGCGTGTGCACACTGGAAATCAATTTTCCTCTATTTTAACTCCAGGTCCAGCGCGAAGGACTTTCTTTCTTCCAATTCTTGCGACTTCTCACTCAGGCACAGGAACAACCAATCGCAGGCATCACCAACAAGAACTTGCCTTGCCTTTACCCAGAAATTATTGTTTTTTTAGTTATTTCTGTTTTCTTTTTCCACCCGAAGGATTCACATTGGACGGATCAAAACAATGTCCTCTGCCTCTGCCACGGCAACAACAGCGCCAGCAACACAACCACGCTGCACAGGGATTATCCCTTTCTTCCCAATCCCGCATGCATTCACTTCCATCAAGTTCCAACTCCGAATCACCCTCGCCCCATCACCTTTATTATTATTCAACAATATCCCACTTCCACTTCCACTCTCGCTAGTCGTAATGGCAATTGCACTTGACGTTGCCGGTGAGGTTGATCATGAACATCACCAGGCAAGGCGGCGGAGGCGGGGCTCACATGTTCCTGCGGGGGGCGGTGGGCCGGGAGCGAATAGGAATGGGGGTTCCATCTTGCAATTGCTGAATAGATAACAGGCAGTGGGTGATGTGATGTGGTGGCTCCGGGGAAGGAAAATGCAATCGCATGAGGTTGCTTTACTCTAATTGCCTGCTGCCACTGGTGCTAGCGTCGACTGCCTTTATTGATTGCAATAACCATTTATAAACACTTTTTTTTTTTTTTTCCTTTCACTTCGTTTGGTTGAGGTCTACCGTAGTGGGGGTGTGGGATTGGGAAGCAGATTAGGATGGTCCAACCAGGTCAGCGTAAAGCAGGTATTAGGCTTCAGGAAACCTCTGCAAACTAATATTTTTACAGAGTACATTGCACACATTAATTTTTATTTTTTCTTTGGTTGCTCTAGATGTTTGTAATTCTCGCAATATTTTAATATCTATGCATGAAATGTACAGATAGCTACGGTCCGGTTAGATACTTACCTAGCGAAGCTGCGCAACTCGTCTTTTGTCGTCTCGTACGGATTAATTAGAACGAACCTGAAATATCCCTTCCGCCGTTGTTGACATGTGAAAGAAGTATGGACGGCTTTGCTTCCCTTGACACATCGCCTGCCAATCAACTCAAATGGTGCGACCCTGACTCAAAACCCCTGCGTGCATGGCGTGCCTTCATTTTCCGTCCTAACCAGGAATCTTGCCACCGAATGCCATCAATATGTCGACGTTCTGAGGAGAAACTTGCTAGTTATACCGTTACCTACTTTACTTACTTCTCTACTACTGTATGTATAGGTGGGATAAGCCTTACTTGGTCTCTCTGACTTACTCTACTGGCAGCTCAAACTGAATTACCCAACTTCCCTCCTATCTCATTATGAGGGTGGGTTGGGAAAAAAACACGTACCTATGAAATCGCCAGCTGCTGCAGATGTCTGCAGTAGTTACCTGTTTGAGCTGGGTACGGGTGTTTATCAGCTGCGGGAGGTGATTAGCTGAGAGATGCCAATTGGTCTGCGGCATGTAGCGAGGTGGGTGGGACGTACTTGTGCAGTGCAGTTCACGAGCATCGATGGGGTGATGAGTGTGGAGAGAAGTAGACGGAGCGAGGTTCTCTTGCTTCATGCGTTGCTACTGTGGTAGTACTCTAGCTGGGAAGAGAAAATGCAAGAGAGAGAGAGAGAGAGAGAGATGGAATTGACGAACTCTTGCTCTTCCTGGGTGGGGGTGGATTGGGAGCGGGGGATATCGTCCCGCCTCTGCTGATGGGAGTGGGGTATAATTACCTCCCTGTTCTCCTCGACGAACGAGGTTGCCTGAAGCTGGCAGCGATAGGAGTCCCAGTTGTCCGTGGTGGTTCTTCTCCTACTTTGCTGATCCTTCTTCGCAATTGATTATATTAATTCGTCTGTCTTCCGGAGTGCACTGGGCATTAACTGTGACTGAATCGATCGAGAATAGCTCGGGGCTTTCTACTTCTTATATCTTAACGGCATTGTTACGACCGCAGACGCATTACGTATAGGCAACACGCACGCACGGCTATATCCTTCTTAATTTATACGAGCATTGGCCTACTATCCTTCCTTCTTCCCAATTGTGATATCGGGGACAGATTTGAGATGGGTCAAACACTCTCTAACCCCCCAGGCACATTGAACCCTCCTCCTCTATCCTCACAACCACTGCCTCCAGATCTCCACCCTCTGCCCCAGCCGAGGAACACCCACCCTCCGCACGGATCCTCTCCGGCGCCTACCTTATCCGCAACAAAGCAAGCGGCACCGTCCTCCATCTCCTTCCCCCCCCGAATACGAAATCGGCGAGCACAGCGACATTGTTGGGTGGCAGCAGGAAAGTATCGACCTCGAGGCATTAGGCCACCAGATCTGGTGGGTCGAGTGGGACGATATTCATGGAGGGTATATATTCTCAAATGTGAATAACCGCGGGGTGGTGTTGGACGTGGTTGGGTCGAGGGGAACGATGTTGGGGAGTTTATATGGTGCTGGCGGCATGAGTGGAGCAGCAGAGGAGAAGGGAGTGTGTGCGAGACCGAGAGTGAGGAGCATGGCTAGTGCGAGGAGTAGTAGGAGAAGTAGTGTCAGGAGTAGTATGAGGGGTAGTATGGAGGTTGTGAGGAGAGAGGAAGTACTGGGGAGTGTGGTTAATGGAGGGGATGGGATGCAGTTGACGGAGGGTAGTATTAGTGATAGGATTAGAAGTCAGAGATGGATCTTGAAACGGTCACAATCGACTTCGTGAGTACACATAACTATCACTAATTTCACTTCGTTTCAGCCAGCAATGGGCTAATTTGATGATCTACCTACAGGGAATGCTTTTCCATCCACAATCTCCTCAACCCCTCCATCGTCCTCGACCTCGACTGGGGCAAGCCTACAAATGGCACCAAAGTAAAACTTTGTGCAAAAACCGGTGTCAACCACCAACAATGGAACTTCATCATCCCCCCTATACCCAGCATGTCCCCTCCCATCGGCTCCTGGGTATTTCTCGTCAACCACAAATCTGGCGCCTTCCTCCACCACACAGACATAAACTACCCACCGGCCTGCATAAAACTCCAGAAATGGGAAGGCATTGGGGAGAAGAAGGAATTCTGGGGCCTGCATTGGTGTTTCATACTTGCGGACGATAGAGTGGGGCAGCCAAAATTTTATATAAAAAATAGGCTCACGGGGACTATGCTGGAGCATTGGGGAGGGAGGAGGAAGGGGGATAGTATCAAGGCAGATAGTTACCTATATACAGAGAGCAAGGAGTGGAAGTTGGATTTATTGCCTGCGGGGAGTCCCGCCGACGGCAAGTTTAAGACGGGGTTGTGGGGGTTGACGAATGCGGAGAGTGACTGTACGTTGGATCATTTCGGGATGAAGAGTGTGCAAGCATATTCGCCGGGACCGATGAAGGATGAGAGCCGGCAATGGAGGATTATGGAGGTGAGTCTTGTTAATTATTCCTGCGTTTCTTTGGATTTGGTGCTAATTCGAAAATAGGCCGCCGGACCCTTCGTCGGCTATGGTGCAGCGACTCTCCTCTCCCCACCTACCCTTGGGCCTCCCCTCCCCACCCTCTCCTCAAGCTGCACCACCCTCTCCCTAACCACCACCTCCAGTGCCTCCCTTCAACCCCTCGTAATGCCATCCCCAACCTCATTCACCAATATCGAACCCTCTACCTGGCCCTTCCCCGCCTGTGCCCCCTCCAGCCGCGACCCCCTCGGCCATGAAGAACGCTCCTTCTTCGAGCTTCTTAGTCGAATCGAAACACAGCTCATTACCCCGGGTCCCTACTCCGCCCCACAAAAGCGAACAACAACTACCTCCGCCCCGAGCACCCCTGGGTCGATATTATCCATAAATTCACCGTCTCCAACCACCTTGCCACCTTCCCGCCCTAAATCGGGAGTGCTAACCCTCCCAATGGGATTCTTTGATCTCGCCAAACATGGGAAAGGCGGCGGTAATGAGAAAAAACAACCCACTAAACTCATCCTCGATGGTGCATCAAAAACAACACTCACACTCATCACCCCTACTGGGGCAACTATTCTCTCCCTCCCCGCTCCCTCACCTGGGCAACTCACTAAGAAACGGATCCTCGCCGACTCAAGCGGCTGGACTGCCTGGGCGCTCGGCTTCTCCTCCCAAAGTGGGACCATGACCAACTGGAACTCGCTTGTTGAGAGCTCTGTTGTGCGTAACGCTGATCGCCATGATCGGTACATCGTCTCTTTCTACGAAGCTGTAGCTATAATCAGGGAGCTGTTAATACACTACTACGATACCCAGAGCGCGATGTTGGCTGAGACAATGGGTGTAGGAGATGCGGGGGTGGTGATGTTGCCGAGTAGAGTGACATGGTTAGTGATGATGGCCACGGCGAGTTTGGAGCGGGTGATTAGGATTAGAAAGTCGGGGCTGGTAGTCGATGGGGAGGTTTGTGGAAAGATGGGGTGGCAGGGGGGGATGGGTGAGGGGTGGAGAGAGGGGAGGAGGGTTGACGAGTGGGTTGTTGGGGAGCTGGAGAGAGTTAGGACGGGTTGGGGGAGGGTGGAGGGTGTGTGTAGGGGGGGGATGAAGAGGGGGGCGTTTGTTTATTGATTCCGAAGGGTGTGTATATGATTTTTATGCGAGATGAGTGCTTTCATGTGTCTTGGGTGTGCAGGTTCTCGTGCCAACCAGACTACAGGTTCTCGCCCTTTCGATCTTCGTTGTTGATCTCTGGTCCATGGTTTCTTTTGAGGATACGAGTGGATCTGTGGAAATACCTTGTTTAGCTGGAAGGCAGAAAGAAAAGTTTGGGAGTTGGGATTTTTGGTACTTTGCGGTTTCTGTGACTTCCTCTTTTGTCCCTACTCTTTGCTTGCTTTTATTTTGGGCAAGATCAAGAGACCCAAGATTTCATAGGCGCAAATATGGTTATGGTAACTGGCAAATTCGTTAGATAAATGGGAAGTCGAGTAGCAGGCGGGGGCGAAAGAAAACAAGCGGAAAGGTGGGGGAGGAGGGCCAGAGGAAAGGTGGGTTTGATGGACTGCAGCCGGGTTTTCTTTGAATCTTGTTGGTGTTTATGTTACTTCACTCAGTCACTCACATAATATGATGTTTTGTCTGTTTGATCACCTTTTTGGTTTATTCATGGTTTCTCATTTCGTTTCTTCTATCTTCCATATATGCCTTGTCTCTGAGTTCAGAGTTCTGGGTTCAGGGTGTCTTGAATATAGTGGATAGATGGGTCCATGACATGACATGGACGGGTCCTACAACCTCGCCAGATACGGCCTGCAGGAGAAACAGGCATTGGTCTAACCAGAATATCTGCTTGCTAGCTTGTTTGCTTAGTGTTGATGCTCCACTTCCATTCCCTCCCCCTATTGCCTTCCTTCGTTCGGTACATGGTAATTGGATTTGTTTATACATGATCCCGATGATTCCTTACCCCAAGGTTTGGGCGGGGTGGCGGGGGGGTGTAGGATAGGGACTGTGTCGGGACGTGTCGAGTTTATTTGGATTCTGTCGGTGAATCCTGGGCCGGGAAATGGGATACTGCCTCCTTCTCTTCCTTTTTGCATGGAATGAGAGGGGGGGAGGGGCGGTATAGTGCATTCTGGGGGAATATGGGGTGGATACGGATATATTTCTTGGATACGAATAGGGCGGATGGGAAGGAGGGAAGGGCAGGAGGAAAGGCTTTCTTTTGTTAGTGGATGTTCTTTGTAATTTAGACTGGGATGGGGATGAGAGTGGGATTTGGGCATGGGTACTGTAGGTAGTTTAGGGAATGTGGAATACATATATGGTTATTATATGAGGTTTCGACAAGATCAAGGACGAGATCAACGGTCCTGGCTGGTAGTGGCAGCTCGTTTGTTACCTGGTGATAGCTGGCAACCAATAAGGAAACCCACAGAAGTCACGTGATTTGCGACCTGCAGACTTGGAAGTGATTTGGGATACATAGAGACGAGATGCCGTGGGCGGGTATAAGTACTTATATTCACAGTCGGCATAGTAATTGTCAGAGAATTATCGCATCATCACATCCTCCAAAGTATTACTGTGCGTGGGCATCGCTATTTTTATAGTGATTTACTTGCACATGTGCAACCATGCCGCGTATGTGTGGAGAATGGAGATGGGGATGAGAGCTGGAGATGGAGATGGATATGTATGGATATATATGGATCTGATATATATAGGGATATGTATTGATATATATCCGTATACAATACGTATACATCCATCGATCGCATTATTCTTGCTCATTGGAATTATACTTTGTATATTTCATATGAATATGTTGCATTCTTGCCCAGCCCCGCCCGGCAGCTGATCAGACGACATCGCACCTCATTCCATCGCTCACCGACATCACACAGCTTGTCAACAACCGCCAGCTTTGCACCGGGAGCGATCGTTGGCTTTACCGATTAATTATTCTGTTATTCTGCTCTTGCCTTGTGGCCCTGTTATTGCTTTTACGATACCCATATTACCCATCGCCATTTTTATAACAAACACGTTAACAAAGCGCTGAAGCTCATTACCCCTGCCGCCCATCACATCGCCCCCCACGCAACCACCAGCCCAGCGCCATACCCTTTCTCCACCGCCATACGTTCAGCCCTGGGACAAGTATTTTCTCCACCGTATTCACTTCACCTCACCCACCTCCTCACCATTCCAATCCACACACGTAGCCCCCTCCACCGATGCAAAACCATCTCTACAAACTCCCTCCCCCCCTTTTCCCCCTCGTCCAGGGACAAATCCACCCCAAAACCAGTACGGGACATATATCCCTCATCTCGCTCAATACAACCCAAACGCCCCCGCAATTCCCCCTGGGACGGCAACGGGGGTGAATAGTAATGGGGTATACCACGGTAAGTTCTCGGGGAAGTTATGCACGTATCTACGGGGACTAATGCTATATGATCATGATACCTAGGCCAAGCCCCACCACTCATCTACCCCCCTCAACAGCCCCTCTACAACCAGCCCCTAGGCTACGGCACCGCGGCGCAGCAATACTCTAATTACGGCTCCACGGGTGTTGGCTCACCACAGTTAGGAAGCACTACATCTGCAGGAGGATGGGGGGCAGCGTTACCGGGACAGACGATCTCGCAGTGGCAGGCCACGCCGTATCAACCCCCGCAGCAGGGGCAGCAGGGGCAGTATAGTTCCCCGCCACCAGTTAGTTATACACCGGGAGGGGGAGCAGGAGCATATCAACCGCCCCCCCCACCACCTCCTCCACGTCCCCAAGAAGAGCAGCAGGGGGCTTTTCAGAGTGCGTATTCCCCGCATTTGACGGGACCGCATGCCACAGGGAAGCCAGCACCACCACCACCTCAACAGCAACAGCAACAGCAACAGCAACAGCAACAGCAACAGCAACAGCAACAGCAACAGCAACAGCAACAGCAGCAGCAGGGTCAGTATGGGGGGTATGATAATACTGGGAATACTATGGCGGGAGCAAGTACAGGGTGGCAGCCGCAGAAACCGCAACAGCAGTATTCATGGGACGGGACGGGGAATAGTAATTGTAATAATAATAATACCACGGGAGGATGGCAGCAACAGCAGCAGCCGCAAAACCAACAACAACCGCAACAAGGGGTGTTTTCGCCGGGTACTACGGCTACGCCTGGGTTTAGCCAATATGGCGAGGATAGTTCGGGGTATGTATTCAACTATCCATCCATTTTCTCTATGCACGCCCATCCAGCTTTTATCATTAAAGCAAATCTCTTGAAATTATCTACTCACTTTTTGCTCCTTTTCTCCTTCCAGATCCGGAACCACCGCCCCCCCAATTATTCCCCCCTCCGTCACCACCACCACCGGCCACTTCCACCAACCCCAGCCCCAACTGATCTCCCACCCCCCAACCTTCACCGCCGTAGACTACAACAACCTTCAGCACCAATCCCACTCCCAAGTCTACTCCCCCACCACAGACACAAGTCCCTCTCCGTGGCAGAGTGGGACATTATCCCAACCTACGTCCTTCGGCCCTGCTTCGGGGCAAGGGCTGAAGAAGAAGTGGACATATACGCCTGCGGGGCAGCAGCCGCAGCAGCCGCAGCAGCAACACTCTCAATGTGGAGGTGGGTTGGGACAACAGGATAATAGTAGCAATGTCAATGCTGGATTAGGAAGTAGTGGTGTAGGTAGTTGGGATCTTCAACAACAGCAGCAGTATGCAGCACAACAACAGACTCTCCAACAGCAATATGCCCACCCCCTTCCCCATCAACAAGACTCCTCTTCGTTCTGGGTAAGTGGTCAGCAATACCAACAACCACCCCAACAACTCCAACAGCAACCACAAGGCCAAAACCCCACAATCTCCTCCAGCATCCTCGCCGGTGGAGGAGGCATTTCTTCATGGGAGCACTTTGGCATGGGTGTGGAAGAAGTCGATGATGAAGCTATCCTAGCTGAACGCACGAGGAGGCGGGATGAGGAGAAAGCGAGAGAGAGAGAAGAGATGGAGAGGCTCCGTAGGGAGGAGGAGAGGAGGGTGGAAGAAGAAAAAAGGAGATTAGAAGATGCAGAGAGGAAGAGGGTTGAACAAGAAGAAGCGAGGAGAGCGGAAGAGGAAAGAAGGAGGGTTGAGGAGGAACGGAGGAAGGCGGAGGAGGCGGAGCGGATTAAGATTGAGGCAGAGCAAAAGAGAGCAGCGGAGGCGGAGCAGAGGAGATTTGAGGAAGAGCAGAGGAGGGCAGCGGAACAGAGAAGGCTTGAGGAGGAGAGGAAGAGGATTGCGGAAGAGGAGTTGAGAAGGGCGAAGGAAGAGGAGGAGAGAGTGAGGAGGGCGAAGGAAGAGGAGGAGAGACTGAGGAGGGTAGAGGAGGAGAGGAGGAAGATTGAGGAGGAGAGGAAGAGGATTGCGGAAGAGGGGTTGAGAAGGGCGAAGGAAGATGAGGAGGAAGTGAGGAGGGCGAAGGAAGATGAGGAGAGACTGGGGAGGGCAGAGGAGGAGAGGAGGAAGATTGAGCAGTTTGCGGCTGCGGCTGCGGTAGCTTCGGCAGCAGCTAAACAGCAACAGGAATCACAACAGCAGCAACAACAATCACTGCAGAAATTACAACACCAACAATCCTGGGGATCAATCATGCAATCCTCCCCCCCACAAAGCCCCGCATTTCCGCCGTATAGTGTCCTGCAGCAATTTCATCACCAATCGAGTAGGCCTGCGATGACATATCCTAATGCGGTAATGCCGGGGGATATTCATGGTGTTGGTGGAGGTGTTGATGGTGCGGAGTATCGAGCTCGGACTATGACTCAGCCGTGGCAGCAGGATGGGCAGAAGGATATGATTAATGAACCCGTACCGCTCCCGGGGATGGCTACAGGTGCACTTCCTCCTGCGGTCCCCCCAAAGATTGAGCAGGTTCTGCCGGCGTTGGCGCAGTTTGTGCCGAAGGGAGATGGGGTGCAGCAAGAACCCCTACTCGTATCGTACCCCGAGATCCACCCCAACGGCGGGGCCCCCCTCCCCCCACCTAAATCCACACCCCTCCTCGTCACCACTTCCATGCAAACCGACCCTATCCCCCCACCTCCCACCCCACCACCTCCCCCCCCTCTGAATTCTCCGTCCCGGACTCCCTCGACCACTGGTATCGCCAGTCTATCCACCGGTACATCTCCATGGTCCTCTCGGAATCCGCAGCCGCAACCGAAAAGGAGAAGTTGGGGGTTTTTACGAATTTTATGATGGACGAGACGACCCTTAGAGGGGCGAGATATTCTACTGCTGTGGGAGAGGAGGGCGAGGCGGGGTTGGTGGGGTTGGGGGGGATGCAGAGGAAGGGTACGTTTTGGGGAAGTGGGGATTATGGAAGTTTGTATGGTAGTGGTACTGGTAAGGGTGGTAAGGTTGTGGGAGAGAAGGAGAAGGGAGGAGTAGGTTTGGGGGGTTATGAGAGTGTTAGTGAGGATGATGGTCATTACGATGATGAGAGTGATGATGGAGGGGTGGGTGGTGAGTTGGGGGGAATCGGGGTGGAATTGGAGAGGGAGTTGGGAATTTTGCCCAAAGAGAAGGAAGGGGTGGAGGTGAAGCCTTTATTTGCAGGAAAGAAAGTGGACAAGCCGGTGCCGCATTTAGGAGAGGGGATATTGAAGAGGGTTAATACTACTACTTCTACCTCTACGCCTACTCGCACGCTTACTCCTAGCCCTATACCTCAGCATGAGCAGGAGGCAAAATCTCTACTGCCAGCACTACCTCACGCTATAGCCCCTCTCAGTCCAAGAAGAGATTCCTTCCCTCCCCCAGCAGCACCAACACCGGCTACTCCAAATCGGAACTCACTAACAACCGCAAAAACAACTCCCGCACCACTATCCGCATCCCCGAAACTCACCGCCCAAAGTAGGCAAAGCTCTCTCAATATCACAGATAATACCCCGCCTACACCGGGAGTAAGCCAGTACAAACCCTTTAGACCAAGTACACCCACCGCGACAACTGCACCGGTGAAGCCGTTCGGAAGGGATGTATCTTCGCCCAGCCCGGGGGTGAGTGGGTACCAGGCGTATCATCCCCCGTCTACTAGTACGGCGGCAGCTACAAGTCCGAAACTGCCTTTTGTCGCTCCTGCGACAGAGGGTGGATACAGAGCGTATAGACCTCCCAGCGAGGTAAACGCCGCAAAGAGGAATTCTTGGGTAGCTGGCGGATCTACCGGGGGGGCTCTAGGTGCGGGAGGGATAGCTAGGCCGTTCAGTGCGATTGGAGCCCAGGGTATGGTGCCGTCCCAGATGGCCCCAGATAGGAGGATGACGATGACGACGATGCCTGTTGGGGGTGCAAGTTCTGGGTTATCTAAGAGTGCTCAAGGACAGGGCCTGGTGGATGAATTGGGATTACTTGGATTCGGTGAGAGTGGGAATGGAGCGGCATCGAGAAGGGCGCATACGATGGCATGGGATGCGGCACATCCTCAGCATCTACAACAGCACCAGGGGAAGCCGATTGGCGGGTTTTTTGCACTACCGCCGGTTGATGGTCAAGGTCCAGGGAGGGCGAGGGCGGAGAGCGTAGGCGTTGGTATGGGGGCGCCAAAGACCCCGCCATATCCGTTAGAGGATTTTCCTCGGCCGTTTAAGCCACAAGCACCACAAGGACAAATTCCACATAGCAGGACGCCGAGCCCAGGTGCAGCAGCAGATGCGAGGGGGAGAACGAGAGCAGCGTCGACACCATATCCTCAGCAGCAACAAGGGAATAGGAGTAGAGCCAGCTCTGCGACTCCCATACCAGCAGCACTACAAACTGGAGCTGGGCCGAAAAGTAGAGATGGTTCACAGGGACCGGGGGGGTATGGAGGGAAGAGCTTAAGCCCGCAACCACAGCAGGGTCAGTTTGGGAATAGGGCGAGGAGGGAGAGTGGGAGTCGAAGCCCGGGATTAGCGGGGCCGGTATATTCACAGTTTGCACCGCCACCGCCGTTGCAGGCAGGGAGAAAGACAGGAACGCCGAAGCAAGGGCAGGGGTATGCTCCGCCGCCACCACAGCAGCAGAAGAGTCCGCAGGGGCCGGCGAAAGCGGGATTGACGTTGTCGCCTGCGCTGGGGAAATCGCAGGGACCGGATTCGCCGGGGCTGACGGGGAGACAACAACAACAACAACAACAACAGCAACAACAACAACAGCAACAACAACAGCAACAACAACAGCAACAACAACAACAGCAAGAGGTTCCGAGAGCGGTGAGTCCAGGGCCGCAATTGGGGGCGGGGATGCAGCAGCGGGGGGTAAAGGTGGCTACGCCGGTGCAGACACAGCCGATCATGGCTCCCCCTGCGGCGGTGATGATGGAAGCGGAGCCGATTATGGCAGCGCCTGTACCGCCAAAAGCAGTTACACCTGCTCTCCAACAACCTCTTTCTGCCCCACCAGCTCCAACAGCATCCACTAGTAATACCTCCCCTGCCCTAACCACCCTCCTCACCCTCCTCCCTCCCACAACCCCTCTCACCAGCTCCGTCTCCCGCACCACAACCCTCCTTTCCTCCCTTCCTTCCGACTTTTCCTTCATCACGACACTCACTGCCGAATACACCACACATCTGAACCAGATGCGGAAAAAATCTGAAGAAGTACGCCGCCAGCGCCAAGAAGCCCACGATAAAATCGGCGATCAAGCATATACTGCGAGCGAGGTTGGATATGGGGATTTAGTAACTTTGGACGAGGAGTTCAAGGAGAGTGAGGCGCGGGTGAAGGAGGAGGAGGAAGCAGTCGAATGGAGGATGTTTGGGGAGCGGGTTGTGGAGCCGGTGATTAAGAGGCTTGGAGACGAAGTGAGGAAATTGAGCGGCGAAAAGCGATGGTTGGTTGATGAGGCTCTGATATCGGCGACTGCGGGGAAAGAGTGGTGGTTTGGTGGGAGTACTGGGGCTGAAAGTAAACCTGGTGTTGGGGACATATTACGCGCACTCCTGGATATTTACACTGCCCTTGAAGCTCGCTACAAAAAAATTACTGATATCCAGCTTGAGAAAATTCGCAGAGAGAAGAAGATGGTGTGTGCTCGGCTGTACGAGAGGGGGGAAGTAAAGCGCATGAAGGAAACCGAGAAGTCGTTTGAAAAGGCTGAGAAAGAGTTGCTGCATAAATCAGCCATTGAACGCAGGGCTCGCGCGGGGGAGCTGCAGAGGGTGGTGGAGGAGGGTGTGATGAGAGGGCTGGAAGAGGAGCTTGCTTATTCGGAGCTAGTGACGAATGCGGTCAAGGCACTGCTGGAAGAGGTTCCAGCGAGTGAGGAGGGGGTGAGGGAGAGATACGCGAGGGAGAAGGAGTGGGTTGTGGAGACTGAGGAGGCGTTGGCGAAGGGGGAGGTGGTGCTGGCGGAAATTAACACACGTACAGTGGGGCTATTTGAAATATTTTATGATGCAGGAATGGAAATTGCGAGGTCGGAATTTGAGGAGAGGTTGGCGGGGGGAAAGGCGAGTGGGGCGGTAACGAAGGAGGAGGTGGATGGGTGGGAGGGAACGAGGAAGGATGAGGAAGAGAGCTTGGCAAAAGAGTTGGGTGAGAGGAAGGAGTTGGTGGTGGGGGAGTGGGAGGAGGTGAAAGGGCTGATTGGGATGGGGATTGGGAGGCTGAGGGCGGGAAAGGGGAAGGAGGAGATGCAGGAGAAGGTGGAGGTGCAGCCGGCGCCACAGACCCAGGGCGGGGGAAAGGGCGTGTGGGGATGGTTTAAGTAGGGTAGTTGTAACTGATCGGTCGAATGGAATGTCTTTGGAAGGGAGAGACGAGAGAGGAGAGATTTTCACTGTCCCAGATATACTGGGGATCTATACATTTGTATATTTTTTTTGGTCTGATTTTGTTTGTTGTTCTTGTTGGTTGAATAGCGTAGGGGTGCTTAACGAAGATAGGATAGAAGAGGATACGATTAATCCCTACATATGATGTGATACGATATGACTGTTCTCTTTTTCGTTATTTTCTTTGCTACCGGGGGGGTTGTGATTCCTTCTTTCGTCCGGTGCTTGTGCTACTTGTTGATTAGGGAATCTTGATGGGTGTTACTCGTGGAACGCTGCCAAGTGAGTGGGTTCATTATCCTCTCTCCGCTTGACCTGCGTTGCTGCTTTGCTACTTTTGTTTCGTTAGCAGAAACCCATGTGATCCTGGTGAAATTTGTGATGCGCTGCTTTTTTTTTTTTTTTTTTGTTGTGATGGCTTTTGCCTGACGGATTTTGTTTGGTAGTACTAATTTTTTTTTTAAGGCATGCAAATGCGGATGAGAGATGCCTGTGATCAGAACGTCGGAGATGGAATGTAAACGCTATCAAGGAAGCCTCTACAAGCGAATATAGATATCTAGCTGCAGAAGTCCAGCCTCCCCCACCGGTCCAAAAAATACAACTCGATAATGGGCCAAAAACCAAAGCCATTGTCTTCCACCACCGTCGCAGTCCAGCAAAGAAAAAAAAAAAAGCGCATTGAAGTGTTGATGTTTATGATCCACTGTCGAATCATATGTAATATCACTAAAGAATACTGCCTCCAAATCGATATAAGAGAAATGGAAACTTAACCAATCCACATCACCATACAGATATTTGATATCATAGTAATCTTTATTTTATTTTATTTTTTTGATGCAAAAGAAGTCACCTACATATATACTGTACATATACTCCGTATAGTATTTTTGTAATAATGAGGGAAACGAAATATTTCTTGTATTATTTTTTGCCTAAATAAACAATTGCATAAATATATTATCATTTCTTTGGCCCTTCCCCCCTCTTTCTGGAATTAGTTAGCAGAAGAATATATTTGATATAAGAATGCATAGCAATTTGAACTTGCCTAAAATGGAATATGGAATATACACTATACTTACTTTATCGAGGGTTTAACCGAACTGGGTAGTTACTTTTTTTTTTTTTTTTTTTTTTTTTTGGATACAGTTTATCCCTGTTCAGCAACGTCATTCCGAGTACCTATGGTACTGAGCCTCGTTCATGGCTCACTACTTTCGTGATTGGCTGGTTGCGGTCGGTCGTAGTAGGTACATATGTACAGTACATAAGTAAACAGTATTCTCTTGTTCTTAAGATTAGCAGATTCGCCTGGTTGCTTGCGATGTTCGATTGAGCGATGTCAAAAATGCGTTCAATACGTCATCAGCCAGCACTGCGATATAATTCGTATTCGTTACCTTGCCGGGTGGGTAATCCCGTGACGGTGAAATTCAAACGTTCCCTTGTGCGGCTCTTTCCCATGATCCTTTCCTTTTTTATATTTTTTTATTTATTTATTTTTTTTAACTTTTTTAAATTTTTTTGGCTCTCATTTAAAAGCCTATTACTGGCTGTCCCACCATTCTCAGCCCTCGGCCCAGGTCATCTCTTTTCTTGCAACGACAAACCTTCATCAAGTGGAATCATAAAATTCCATAATTTATTCCTCTATAGAAGGACCAAGTAAAAGGAGTGATACCTAAAACGAACTCAACTATCATCTTTAGTTGTAGTGGCAAAGCCAATAGAGAGGGAAGAGGAACAGCCAATATTAGCTCCAAACTCCCAATTTTTATAACCTTGTATCATATTTTTAAAAAGTACAGAAGATGCCAGTCCCTCGTCATAGGTTAGAACAACGTGAATACGAGTACTGAATAGATAATTAAAAGATTTCCATTAATGACATACAACTAGCCCCTGTCCCAAACAAATTGTACTAGCATACCACCTTCTCTCCAGAACGTCCCTCTTTAGACCAGGTCTTCATTGCCCAACATTTTAAAGTCCTCGCTCATGATGTACTCCCATTCAGGAATGTATTATTCGGTTCCTCATGAAGCAACCACCATGGTAAAGTATTACCCGATTCCTCTTCAGATAACCCTGGAAAAGTATTGCGGCAACTATTGATGTCTTCCATAAATGTCGGTTCCGATGCTGGGGGATCACCAGGTCGATGTTCAACATAGTGTTTTGTTAACGGAAGTAGGTCGGACTCTGCCGCTTGAGTATCTCCAACAAAGTTAAAAGGTTGAGCAAAAAGGTCAATCGTAGCACCCTCGGGGTTGTGTTCTGCAGTAGTGACTGTGGAAGGTGTAATATCGGAGATGGAAGACGTCGTTGGTTGGGGAAATGTTATTCGGGTGTTTACATTCTCCAATGAAAATGTTATGCCAGGGAGGATATTATTATTCCAAGGAAGGGGAGGGGAGTTATAGTGAGCCTGAGTTGTACCACCAGCTAAAAGTCCGCTGATAGGGACTATGTCTGAGATACTACTGACGTCTATAGTGACAGTTAGTCTCCGCTAATAAGAGTTTGGGAATGACTAGCTGTAGAAAGCCAGCGGGAACTCACCCCAATACGGACCGCTATGGCTCGCATGAGGGTTGTCGCTAACCAGCAACAGTCCAACACCACTATTACCATTGCCAGGAATTGCGACTGGGGGTGTAGAGTCAATTGGCGAGGGGGATACCGCATCATAATTAATATCGAGCAAAGTCGGATCCACTATGTGTAGGAAATACTCTCGCCGGCAGAATCCAGAAAGGGAAAGTGACGGTATACTAGGATAAACAGGGATTATGCAAGGACTCTCGGAAGGGAAAGTGACGGTGCGAAAGGGCACATATAAGCGACCGGATCGCACCTACTAGATAGTTAGAGAAGCAGAGCACTAGGACCGTAGCAATAAGTCTATAGCGATACCTAAGATAACTCTACTATCTATTTGAATATACACACTCGATTTCTTCACAATTCCTCGCTCATATAACCTCGTAATCTTACAGGTTATGAGCCCGGCGCTCAAGGCAAAGAAGCAATAAGAACAAAAGACAGTTGAGATATCTGTGGTACCAACCCAGTAACACTGCCGTTCAGAAAGCAGAAGCCCAAAAGCCGTGGCCGCCCTATCGTTGCAACATAAAGAAACCCTGCGAAACTCCGCATATGCCTACACACCGATCCTGGTCAAAGAAAATAAACCGTCAGAACAAGCAACTTTTCAAAAATCTCTCCGGAAATAAATCTTCAGAAATCACCACAATCCCAAGAGAATCGCTGTCAGACACCAAATACCTAGAACAGGAATTACGGAAAAGTGGGCTATACAACGAGGCACTAGCGACGAAAGGAACCCAAGAAGAAGAAGGAAACCATCAAGAGTTCGGAAACCTCTTAACCAACCTTGATACCCAAGAAGCAGAAGCATCTCTACTGGACAAAGAAATCCAGTACGAGGACAAGTTAATAAGCTTCAATCAAATATACCCAGCGCTCATCTAAATGAGCAGCACAGCAGGACCAGCCCCAGAAACCGAATCAGAGCACGAAGTCAAATATCCAGATCTCCCAGTCAACATTCAGATCCAATAAAGAAGAAGGCAAAGGGCAATGAAGAAGAAGGCAAAGGGCAAGAACTCCACCTCCTCCAGTAACTATGTCAAAAGAATGATTGATCCTGAAGATCGAACCTAAGCTCAGCGGGCAACAGGACTATGCTCAGTAGATATTATCCATTGAACAAACGCTTAGTAGCTATGAACATAAGGATGAGACAATATGGGAAATCGTCACTAGAGATGTCCAAAACCCAGATCCCACAGCTACCGAAAAAGCAAGAGATGCAGACGCCAAAGCCTGGAAGAAAGATAACAACTTTGCGATTCTTACAATGAAACGAAATTGTGAAAAAGAAGTCGTAGATATCATCGGGCTAGCCAGGACAGCTAATGAAGTCTACCAAGAGCTGAAAGCAAAGTTCGAAGGCAAGACTGTTACCACACTTGAAGCTCTACTCATAGAAGTCATTAAACTTAGTTATGATGATAGAACCAACTCGATTGAAGAACATATTAGCGAGTTCAATAAAAAATGGGGTTTTATGAGATCTATGCTAGGAGGAACAATCCCCGATAATCTCAAAGAATTTGGAACAATACTAACAGGCCTGAGCAAAAATGATCAGGCCAAAGGGATATTCCTTCTAGCCACCCTTCCACCCTATTACAACACTCTTATTGAGAATATCCAAATGAAGAGTAGACTTACTTATGGCAATATCACTACTCACCTCAAAACATATGTCCCAGGTAGGCAAAAGGGGAAAAGGAGAGGAGACAATGCTAGAGATTCAGTACAAAACCCAGTAGTACTCAAGACAGGAGCTAGCAGGGGATGGGATCAAGGAGATAATGGCAAAAGATGTGACTACTGCATCAGTAAAGGATGGAAAGGACAAACCGACTTCTAGAATGGGTCTATGCAGACCTTGTCGGGCCAATTGAACCTCCCACACCTAGCAAACAATACTGATATCTACTAGTGATTGTGGATGACTTTAGTCAGTATATAGCTGTACAGCCCCTTCGGAAGAAGAGTGAGACTAGAAAAGCATTAATCGAAATAATCAATAAACTGGAAGCAGCCACAAACCTATGGGTCAGCCAGATCCAAGCAGACTGGAGAGGAGAATTCCGCAACAATGAGCTTCAAGAGGAACTAAAGCAATGAGGTATAACCTCTAAAGAGACTATCCCGAAATATAGTGAAACGAATGCTATAATTGAATGAGCGAACCGAACAATCCTTACTATGAGTAGGACAGCTCTAATAGAATCAGCTCTACCTAAAGGCCTATGGGATAAAGCCTCAAGTTGGGCAGCTTATACCAAAAATCGGATTCCCTATAAGATTCTCCAAGGAAAAACCCCCATCGAAATCTTGCTCAAAAAGGACCCGGAAGCTAAGCGGACAAAGCTAAGACCATTTGGACAGTGAGTTCTCTGCTTTAATTACGACATCTCTGATAAGCTCTCTCCAAGAAGCTATGAAGCCAATATAATTGGTTATATAGAAAGCTTTGAGAGCTACCAGGTACAAACAGACACTAGCCAGATTAAGCTCATCTTCCAGCTAGTCCCTATAGAAATTTTGGAGACTAGCAGCTCAGAATCTCTAGATGAAGCCCCTAGTGAAGGGCCTAGGGAAAACGACACTCCCTAGAAATGGAAACCCGAAGATCTCCTAAAAAACCCAAAATTACCAATACTAGCTCTCCAGCCCATGGCACCACTTCTAATAAAGAAGCCTAGAAAGACTACTCGAGATTGGGAAAGTATGGTTGGTACTAAGAAATCAGAGCGACAGCCAGTCCGGAGGAAGATATTCGCAGTAGGAGCCGACACAGATCACCTAACCGATGAGCAAGCTCACAGCTTCCCATAAGCCTCCGAATTGGCTAAAGCTCGAGCTAAAGAACAAGAACAGCTAAACCGATATAGGGTATATACCAAGATCGACAAATCTGAAATCCCTGAAGGAACATGGATTGTTGACACTAAGTGGGTATACTTAGTCAAAAGAAAGGCAGACGGAAGTATCGATAAATACAAAGCTAGCAAAGTTGGAAAGGAATTTACTTAGGAAGTTGATGTCAACTATGACGAAACCTATATATAAATGATGCATCCTGAAACCTTCAAAATCCTGTTAGTTATTGCACTCTACCGAGATTGGGCAATCCGACAATGGGATATTGTAGCAGCCTACCTATAAGCACTTCTTAAGCATGATGTGTATATTATCGATATAAATGAGGCCAGAGAAGTCGAATACTGGAAGCTCAATAAAGCCCTATATGGGTTGAAGCAAGCAGGCCATGAATGGTTCGAAACCCTTTGGAGATATTAGCTACATTAGGACTGAACCAATATATTGGCGATGAAGGAGTATATACCAATAATGAAGGGACCGCTATTATCGAAACACATGTAGATAATCTTCTTAGGATTACACTCAAGGAAGCAGACCTCGACAGATTGGAACAAGGAATTGAAGCAAAAGTTGAGTTAGATAAAAAAGGAAGGCCTGAAAAAATGCTAGGAATGGAGCTACATTGGAAACCTGACCAAGTGATACTAACACAAGAAGGTTTAATAGGAAACCTAGAGAAGCAGTATCTGAGCTCGGACGATGGCAAAGTTGGTCCAAAGAGCTCAATACCAGCCGACGAGCAGTCCTATGCAGCACACAATGGAAGCAAACCCTATGACCAGAAGAAATACCAATTGCTTGTGGGGGACTTCTATATTTAAGCCGAATGACTCGGCCAGACATTTCGATCCAAGTAAACCTCCTAGGAAGGAGAGCCACGAATTTATCTACCTACAACTGACAGCAGCCAAGCAAGTATTATGGTATTTATGCTGTACATGCCAGGAAGGGATCAAGATCTCAAGACTAGAAAATCTCAAAGTAGAGATATACGCAGACACCTCTTACAGAGAGAAGGATTGCAAATCTCAGAGTGGAGTATTAATAACTCTGGGACAGCAGCCAGTAGGATGGTATTCCTGAAGGCAGGATATAATCGCCCTATTAGTAACTGAAGCGGAATATATCGCAGCATACAAAGAAGCCAAAGATGGAGCTTGGGCAATACAACTTCTGAATGAACTGAAGATTCAGTCAGTACCAATACTTATAACAGACAGCAAGGGAGCTCTCCACCTCACCAAAACCAACAAGTTCTACAGACGGAGCCGGCATATCGAATATCGATTCCACTATATACGACAACAAGTCCGGAGGAAATATCTCATGCTTAAGGTAATTCCTGGCAAGGACAACCCAGCGGACCTCCTAACGAAGTTGCATTCGATGCCGGTTATCAAGGATTGGAAGAAGCGATGGATGAGTATGCATGGATTGTAGATTGGGAAATACCAGATGTGCTTGGATCTGAATGGCAGCTCGAGTAAGGGAGGGTGTAGGAAATACTCTCGCCGGCAGAATCCAGAAAGGGAAAGTGACGGTATACTAGGATAAACAGGAATTATGCAAGGACTCTCGAAAGGGAAAGTGACGGTGCAAAAGGGCACATATAAGCGACCGGATCGCACCTACTAGATAGTTAGAGAAGCAGAGCACTAGGACCATAGCAATAAGTCTATAGCGATACCTAAGATAACTCTACTATCTATTTGAATATATACACTCGATTTCTTCACAATTCCTCGCTCATATAACCTCGTAATCTTACACTATGGTCTGCTCCTGTAAATAATTATAATCACTTCTGCCATTCCTTCTCCCTTGTTGCTGCCTCTTTCGCGCTCTCTTTATATCTAGATCTAGAAAAATTATATGAGCATAGTCAGAACAGCTAGATAGATGACCAAAGCACTAACCGGAGATTTTAATCTAACTTACTACGATATGGTGTGCACCGATTTGCTACGGCCTGGATCTCCTTATACCTCTTGGCACCTTCTAGGTCCTGAAGCAGCAGCTCGGAGAAACCCGGACTAAAGATACGTTTTGTACACAGGTATTTGCTCTTATTGACGTGCCTTGCTAAGCCATATTTTTTGCCAAAGCATCTGCCGCAATTGGTACACTGATAGGCTTTGAGATGTCTTAGAGCATCCTCCCTACATTATGTTAAAAAAAGTAATTTGGAAGAAAAGGATACATCAGTCCGTGATGGACTTATAATAGGCACGTGCTCGACAGGCAACATCCGCACTGGGGGAATTGTAATATTGTATACATACTTTAGCTCAGCATAGTTCTTGAACCCAGCTTTGTCTCCTATGAAATCGCAGTTTTGATCTTCAAAAACACATGGGTAGTGGCGTTTTACCCTTTGGCAGGAACTAGCCATAGCTATGACAGGCACCCTGAGAGTTCAAGTGAATACGTATATCTATAGTTGAGAGCTCGAGCTTCGTAAAATTTGTTCTTTTGTATCAGGAGTAAAGGCTGGCAGTTAGCCTTTTGAAAAAGTATATTTAGGGAATGTTTTTTTTTTTTTTTTTGAAAGACCTCTAGATCTGGATGACAGGATGCTAAATTGCAATTGACGAAATATCTGTGCTAGGGAGCATCTTGATTTTAAAGTGCAAATTTGCCTAAGTGGGTGTATGAAAGCACATTTATACCACATATGCACCCATTCACAATTCCTACTAACTATCACTAACTAAGTAAGGATCGGCTAGATCTGAAGATCTATGGTTATGGTTCCATCCATTACAGAGAGCGAAGTCTTCATGATATGGTCCTGTATTATAAAATGGTAATGCTTAGGTATAGGGTAATTGCAGTCACTGAATTCGATTATCAGATCGACAGCTCTCTCAGTATAGCCCTAAACTCACTATAGCACTCACAACCTCAGTAGCACCTGTAATGCCTCTTCTACTATAGGTCTCCCAGCCCATGACCACTCTCTACCATATATGGCTATTCACATTATAGATAGACTCCCTATAGGGCTCTTATATAACTGTCATAAGCATAGAGCCTAAGCTACTTTCATGGATTTGCTAGATGTATTTCAAAGGGTCAAAAATAATAGTACATACTTAAGCAGCTTCCTTGGAATGGTAATTGCTGTATTGTACTATAAAAGACGAGGTAGCAGATTATGACAGGGATCTGGATTAGGTTTCTTAGCATGGTATATCTAAGAGTTCTCATCGATATCTCGGCCAATTCCATTCCAATAGCCACCAAACTTTGCATAGTCCATCTTGAGTCCCCTAAAGTGCTTTTGTGAGTGTACTAGGCCTCCTGTATACTCACTACAGCCCTAGAGCTCTTTCGTGTGATGCATACTATTTGAGCATGGGTGGGGGTCTCATTATACCAATTATGAGCCGTGTAGACTTTATGTTCAAGAATATCATGGTATATATATATGGAAGCTGTGTGTAAAGTCCTAGTATAATTAGGCAAATAGTTATTGAGCTATTGATATTTAAAATATAATATGAGACATAAGATCTAAATTCGCATTAGTGTTGTCTCAGTTCTACCTAGTTCGTGCCCCATAGGTATTAGGCTTATTCAGCTCTCAAATATAACAACTTGAGGTGGAACTGAGACAATACTAATATGAATTTGGATCTTATTTACAAATTGTACTCTAGACTTTACCTAAGGCCTAGGAAGGAATTCTAGAGTATGTATTTGAGTTGCTATAGAGAAGTATGCCTAATCGAGTGACAGCTATAAGTACAACGGAGAGGCAGTAGGTACAAAAGCTGCTAGATATACTTCATTTCCAATTCTATAAAATGTTAAATTCTATTCTTTTGGTACTTGTATTTAGCTAATTCTCAATTTTTAATATATAGTTATTGAGTTATATTTAGCTAGATCCAAACGCTAGGAGACCCTTCTGTCAAGAGTACTCCAACCCCCTACTTGTACAATATTCTACTATTTTTCCCCATTCTCATTACAAATCTAGATGTCAACCTAGGCTATTTTCTTTTGCTGTATAAGCTTTGCAAGGAAATCAGCTTGCAGCTAAATATCATTGGTTGCTGCTACTCTTACTTTTTCCTGATAGAGAATATAAATGTTTTTGAAACCTGGGCTGCGGGGGTTGGCCTTGCTGGGGTATTTGCCTCTCATTAACAGTCTTCTGTACACTCTATTGTAAAAGTTCAGGGCCTAGCAGAAGATTCACATCTTGATACTGTACTAGCATTTTCTGCAATTACCCTCTTCTCTAGCCTTCGACGCGGTGGCTGGACTGTACTCCATATAGCTCTGCAATACGTCCGATAGGTACAATTTGACTCTCGTTGAGCATGTGTAACGGCGCTTAGGCGATGAACACCTCTAGGGAGTGGGTCTATGAACTATGACCGATGGAGGTTCCAGTCTAGCACGTGAGGCATGTATTGCATTAGACTAGGCTAGGATAGGATCCTTTTATCGGAATAAAGCAAACCGCACATGTAATGTAAATCCGAAACAAGCTATTAAAGAAGGATCTCGAAATATGTATCCACACTATTCATTCACCAGTCCATTGCGCTCACGAACTTATTCATCTATTCATTCCCACCCAACTAACCTCATCGCCAGCCGCCAATAAGCCATCGCCACAAAATACCACCTCACAACCCAGCAGAAGCAAGCAAATCCCGGAAACTGAGCCTCACCCAACGACGACAACAACTTCCGTAACTGTCCGCCCAAGTCAGCAAACTATTTCAACCCCCGCACACTTGATAATATATCTACCGTACCATATCAACCTCTTCTACTATTCAGATCCTTTTTCTTGCGTTTAATTACTAAACTACCTGCCCCTCCCACCCCATCCCATCCCTCCACCTACTCCTTCTCCAACTTTCTCAATGCCCCCAGAATCTCCCTCAACGCCCCCTCCCTTGCTGCCCTTCTTAGGAGCCCTAAATGGGGGCTCATCAGGTCCTGCCTTATATCCTTCCGCTTTGATGAGCTCTTTTGTCCACGTTGATTTCCAGTTCGCTTTTTGACAACTTTCTTTGCTTTGCCTTCATCCTCCCATTCTTCAGCGTTATCTAGATTAGTAGAGGCGAAGGTTTCGGAGACTTTAGTCTTGATGGTGGTATCGGGAGTGTTTGTGGTCTCAGGTTCGTAGATTGGGATTGTGGACATGTCGGTAATTTCGGTTTCCGGTTCCTGCTTGATGGCAATTTCGTTTTCCGAGAGAATATCAATCGTTTTGCTGTGGTTATCGTTGACTTCTTTTTTCACTTCGGTATCAGTAGTAGTTGGAGTGGTTCGGTCTGCAATCTCCTTTGAAAATTCTTCCGTAATTGCCGTATTGCCCTGTTCTCCAACTATTACTTTCGTCTTACTATCCACTTTAACTTTTCCTCCTGCTTCACACTCTATAACCCTTATTACTGCTTCAATTCCGCTATGCTGACTCTTATTTTTCTCCTCATCCATTACTCCTTTGTCCGCTACTTCCTCCGCAACCCACTCCAAACCTGCCAAATCCGTTCTCCAATCCCCAATTGTAGAGACGCTTCTACTAGGACCATCGACCGGTGATGGCATCACAAATGCGCTTTCCCAATGGAATGGGATTGGGAGAGAATCCTCATCCAAATCTAACAAATTTGGTAAAGCAGTGGCGGTGCAAACGATAAGGGGAACTTCGGGGATGGTCGACACAGTGCTTGGAATTTGTGCTTCAATCGTAGTTTTGGTGATGGTGGTAAGTTGAGGAGTCGTAGTACTATCTGTTATCGGGTTGACTAGCTCGGGGGTTGTTGGCTTAGGGATGATTGGCTCGGGAATGACTGGCTGGGGAGTAACCGACTCAGGGTTGACTGCCTCCGCAACAATAGATTTGATAACTGGAGTGACTACTCGAGTGGCTGCAGAAACGGCAACAGGGATATCTGACCTTCCCATCATAGAGACGGTGATAGGAGTACCTGGTTGGGTACGTTCACGAGACTCGCTTGGCTCCTTTGCGATATTAGCATTCGGTTGAGGCCATGCTCTAGCCATGACTTGACCCAAACGTGACGAAGACCCAAGAGGAGCGTTTATAAAAACTGAATTGGGTCTAAGAGTAGCTTGAAATTGGGCCTTTTTCGTAGGCGTACTTGCCGCAGTCGGGATTATTGTATGTAATTCTCCTCGTCCAGGACGATCCTGAGCCCTAGAGCCCCATTTAATGGTTGGAGGTGCTTCGTTGACGAAGGGGTTGTCGGAGAAGATGGAAGTGGCTTCTGCGTCTGAAGCGTTTATGCTAAGATGTGGAGCAGAGGAAGCGTTCGGGGTGGAGGAAATTCTCAGAGTAGGGGGAAGACGAGCTGGGGACTGCGGGCCCGTCACTGGCTGATCTTCGGCCGTGCGCGAAACTGATGGCATAGGCTTGCTTGTCCGGAGGCTGTGATTGGAGACGAAAGGGGAATATTTCTCTAGTGGTTTTGCTCTACATTGGGCAGTTGAGGGAGGAATCTTAGCAGACACCAGGGCATCCTGGGCGTTGTTGAAACCAGGGTTGAGATTGTGAAAGAGAGCTTGTTGAGTCTCATGGTACTGAGAATATAGGTGCTCTTCCTCAACCGCAGAGCTCAATCGTGAAAGACCTAATGCCGTTTCCACAGGGGTTTGTCCAACCGCAGAGACTAGTTGATTGAGACTTGTGACGTTGGCAGAGGAAACGATTGACTGAGCCTCAGTGGTGCGATCGGATTCAACCTGTAGTGAAATGGAACGCTGGTTCAGTAACTGATTGGCTCCTGGTAATGTCCGTGCCCTCCTCCTGGCGAGGCCCAAGTCTTCAGAACTGGAGTCGGAATCGGATCCTGAAGGAGAATGGCGATCCTTCATGATGGTGATCTTTGGATCATTATCCTTTCTTCCTTCTCTGGCTATCCAACTCCGTGGAGCATTCCCCAACATATTCTGCATTGCAGCTTCACTTTTGAAGTAAATATACCAATACTTCCTGTTGACATACCTCAGGCTCGTGTGCCCTTCCACTATCTCCTCCATCGATTCTTGTATCCTTGGAGGAAACATTTTTTGCACCTCTTGTAGAGTCCGTCCAACATTATAGCCAATGACACCGCGGTACTTCCTATCGCGTATGTTACCGGCTTCGTCGGCTGGCTGCACAGGTGGAATGATGTTTGTGGGGTCTATAGAAGGAACCAGATCAATTACAGACGCTGTGATGGCGGTAAGTGGTGGGCGAGTAACATCTGAAGCCTCACCCCTTAAGTCTTGCCAGCCGTCATAATTGACAAGATCTACTGTCCAGATTCCTTGCTCTTTGAGCTTTCTCAAAGCCTTGCTCCTCCTGCAATTTTGTCTTTTGACTAGCTTTTCATAACCTTCCAACCGTCTGCGAGGTGGATGCTTTTCTCGAACATAACCAGTAACCAGCGGGTTGTTGAAGTAATGACCGACGACAATATTGCTGGTAAGAGTTTGGCTGCCACTTTCATCATTGATGCCACTGCCTTCTGGAAGCCCAAGTACAGTAGGTGCTGATTGATATCTGAGTGGTGAACGGAGCTGGTCGGGGGTAACCGCGGAGGGGGCGGGCTTGATGACCGTCATTGCTGAAGCTTCTGTAGCACTGGCTTCTGTCAATACATGTACTCACACTTTATGCCTGTTCCTTCTCGGTTGCTTTCTCACTCCACTTTGTTTGAGTTCATGTTTGTGTCCATTCACTGTGTCCTGCTGAAGGGGGTTGGTACTTACGGGATTGCTTTAGATTGTCGGAGCGGAATCGGAAGAATAGTAGCTGCGAGAAGCCTCAAGTCAGTTTCTAGAATGTAGTAGAGTCTCCAAGTGAATGATGGCTACTCTGTGGTGGTGTTGATTGGTGGGTTTGGCTTGTATTCTAAACTTCGTTTGCAACCGAGGTGAGCTCGTCTGATCCCGACACTAGTACCTGCAGGATAAGGAAATATAATATCCTAGTCTGGTTGGCACAACCTGACGTAGACTAGTCTCATGCCAAGACCCTACTGCTAGTGTAGACTACTTATATACTGTACATATGTTCAAATAAATGGCTATGATTAGTATAATTAATCACCTATGATCAGTAGTCTGGCTTGCACTAGCCCCTCCCCAGACGGTGCCCCAGACCCAGGTTAATAAAACCTCGAACGAATAAGATCGGTCCATGTCCCTCATTAGGTCCCTCGTCATGTACGGCTAAAGTACCTTCTAGAGATACTAAAGCATTTTCATCGGGAATTTCAGTACTCTCTGGTAAGTATATATGGATGTCGATTGGTAAACTTTGTGCAGAAACATAGGCTATGTCGCACTCTTCATTTACCCACAATTTACTAACAATATGACGAAACAATTGTGAAGCTCGAGTTGATTCAACTTCACAAAGAAAGATTGGTACATTTGCATGAAGTATCGCAAATCGGATACATCCCCTGTGACGTAAGAAGTTTGTAGTTATTTTATAAGTATTAGATGTACCGGTAGCACTAGTCTCATACCAAGCCTCTAGTCGTTCGCATAGCTTCGCTTACTCATGGTATAAGTCTCACAATTTCCAGTGGCAATTCAAATGTTTACTCTTGAATAAAGTACAATCGATGAGACTAGTACAATCGTAGCTATCTGTTCTCATCTAGTTCAGATGACAACATAAACCTAGGTATTGGCGTAGCCACTGCCTCTTGTAGTCTAGGTATGTTCTCATGTGGACATATGATGTGCGCTTTCCTCCTATGGCATAGTGGGACATGAATAATCTCGCTCATCACGAGGTGGGTTACACTTACGCAGATGTAGGAGTCTGAGTTGGAAGATATGAGGGCTATGGGGAGACGCGAGAATGTCGACCGCTTCCTTCCAGGGGTCGTCCTCCTTTTCCATACCTTCTCGCGCAGGCCGCCATCTCCTCCGTAGCAGAATAATCTGTCTCCCTTGCCTAGCTTCTCCCATTTCCCAATGGGATCCAAATCCATCTACCCTCGATGGGTCCTTGTTGTGACGATTCTGCCATCTCCGACACCGCCTCCGACACCCCCTCCAACACCACACCACCTCTGTCAAGGTATGTGCCGCTCGATTGGATGCCTATGGACATCGCTAACATACCGGGGCCCCTCCGTCCCCGACAGACACCTTGAAGACACCACCACCTCCGACACCGGTGACCCTGGCACATACGTTACTTAGGTCAGTGTAGTATTTCATCTATTTTTCTACGTTATATTGCGTTTTCTTGGTTCTTTCGGCTCTGTGGGTATTTCGGCTCTGTGGGTTTTTCGGCTTTATCGCCCGCATGTGACTGCTTCCTGGCTGGACAGTCACCTCCATGTGGGAATTGGTTCTCTGTTGAGGGCAACAATCGTCAGCTTTGGAGCGCGGGGGAAATGGAAGCCCCAGTAGCAACTTCCATACTGTCATTGCGACACGGCGGGTCAGTTGCCTCAAGGTTGGACAGGCGTATCCTATGCCTTAAAGGGATATTGTGTGTTTGTGTGTTTGTTTCTCTGTTCAAACATTTTGGCGTTTAAAAATGGACTTCATCGCTAACACTGGCGTTTTCCTAGTATTCTACCTTACTCCACCGCCGCCGGACATGTCCGCAGCGTCAAGCATGTGGAATTTGGAAGGTAAAAGAAATTGGCACGGTGGTGATCTCCTTTCTGGGAGATTAACAAAAGAATTGAAGTTGAGGAAGGCTATGCAGTATTCTTTCGCAGAAATTATTTAACCCACAATGTATTCAATATTTCAGCAAGTGAAGGGGGTGGCGGTGGAAGGAATGTTGTGGATTTGTTCTCACATATTAATCTGAAACGGGTTGATCAAGCACGGGGTTGACATGGAAGAAAGATACCTAAGGGGCAAGAAGCGATAAGGACATTGGGGGACGAAGAGGAAGAGGCAAGGCGGTGTGAGAGGCTGGGAAGGAATACAACACTCTCTGCTGGTCTCTGTCTTTTCCTCTACCTTTGCTCTTTCCCGATGGCATTATAGCAACCCGTTATGAATCTGTTGCTATGCGCCGTTTTTACCGTTGGCTTTAGAATCCCCGTCGCCAAGAGCCGATGATCTTGTCCGTGGCTGGTTGCCACGTTTGCGCCCTTTTCTGGGAGAAATTGCCCCGGTGAAGTTATCAACTTCACCCTCGGGGGAAATCTGTGATTCCGTTCTCACCTCGTAGAAATTAGATTGCTGTCCTCCCGTCCTCGAGGGCTATATAATCCTGTAATCGCCGACGTCGGAAACCCTCTGGTTGTCGAGTTCGACGAAGTGGGTTGTCGGTGTGGAGGTCGCGTCCCGACCCATCTATCTGGGCTCCCATCTACATGGTTTTCATACATATTGAGAGCTCGCGGAAGCAAGTATATTGAGAGCTTGCAGAAGCATGGTTTTCATACATATTGAGAGCCCGTGGAAGCATGGTTTTCAGCACATATTGAGAGCTTAGCTCTGGGCAAGATGACAGCGTGAAAAAAGGACTTTGGCAGCGCTGGCGCTACCTGTACATACGATAAACTAGCTTTGCATTACTTCCCAATTTGGACTCTTGGCATCGAAAAGTTGTTGACTTTGCTGGTATGCAAATAAACTTAACTTCCTATTTCGGCATCACACTACCCAATCTCTTCACTCAACAATTTTATTCACTGGCTACTAAAATCACTTCTTCACCCATCCTCATCAATCTGTTCTCATCTATCTGTTGTTCTCATCTACTTGTTCTCATCTACCTGTTCTCATCTACCCGTTCTCATCTACCTGTTCTCATCTACCTGCTCATTCTCATCTACAGGTTCTCCTCATCTATAGCTACCCACTAATGGCTAGCTATGATTGTGCCACACTTCGAAGTAATATTTTCCAGACAGCAAAGATCATTCAAGCTGTCAAAAAATGGTACAAAGTATGGCATAATAAAATAAGATATCCTATACCAAATTCGAGAGGGGGGACTCTGGAGGGAAAAGACATACAAGAGAATGTTTTTTCTAGCATAGCATGACAGTAGTGGATTCGTGGTTGTGCGGTGTATATTGCGGGGGTTGTGTAGGTCTGCCTCATCCAATGGTCGTGGGGGAGTGGTAAAATCAAGGCAGTCGAGGTGAATATCGAAGCTTAGTCTAACTAAGCGCTTTAAGAATTCTGTAACATATATATCATGAAAAAGTAAACCACCACCATCAAGACTCGAACCCCCCTGTTGCAAAAAAATAAAACTTAGCCAAATCTAGGTATGTAAAGCAGCTGGGCATTGAGCCTATATATGTTGAAGAACATTATCCTGTTTGTTGGGCATATGATGTATGATTAAGTCTGTTTGCTTCGTCTGATATCCTTCCGAGTTAATATACACCTGTACTATTCATGTAGCCCGTATATGAGTTTACTGCTCCATTCTCAGTAGTGCTGTCAATTCATGCTCGCTCAAGAAACCAGGTGCCAAAACTAAAATCAATTATTTAATTCCCTTCCGAAACCGCACAAGAGTTCCAACGACTTGAGTTCAAACTGACTTCTACTTTCAGCAAGACAAAAACTTACCAGACTACAAATGGAACTCAGACAAGGTGACAAGATGGGTCAACTACCTGGACCTGTCCATCCTAACCAGGTAGTTCTCGAGATTGCCCAATCAGGCAATGAAGCAATGAAATCACAGCCACCGGCATGCCCAGCGTACTCAGGAACCCACCACCATATAATCTATTCCTTTCCTTCTTTTCTCCTTCTTCTTCTCCTTCTCTTTCTCTTGACGATTCTTGGATTTGTCTATTTCATCACTGAATTCCAACCAATCATCAATTTCCAGCCTCAGCCAATCATCAATTTTTAGCCTCAACCAATTGATAGCATAAATTCCCAGCAAATCATGGATTCCCAGGTCATGTGAGTAACCCCCTGCGTATTGATAGTCGATCATCATATCCCTTAACACCTGAACTCAGAGATGTAGAGGATTGCAGTCCTAAGCAGTCCCACGCAGGTTCTAAGTTACTAACATTACTGTATAGCATATGCGTCTCCATCTGCATCGCCAGCTGCGTACTGGTTACTACTGCCTTTCTTTTCTACTCTTGTTGTAGGGGAGGATTCCGATTTAAGTTTGAAGGGCCGGAAATAGTCAAGATGAAGTTTGATATCTATCTGGGGCTGGCAGAGTCCTGATACAATAAAAGAAGACGTAACACTCAGAACGAAGCTCAACCCACTCTCTCATGAGGAAGTCTGTCACTGCAAGACAACCACCTTGACAGGACGAGCGCTTGGTCGGATCTCAACAACCAGAGCACCTACAGACAAGAGCACAGCACCACGAGATAGCCCTCGCTGTCCACATCAAGAATATGTACTCGAACCTCGGGGGAACAACTATCACGACCCTTTCCCCCTCGATTGAAGCTTTTTCCCCTCTTCCTTGGTCTTCTTCTTCCTCGCTCTCACAGAAATCTCCCCTCACGGGCATTGGTCCACGATTCCATGAGAGCACCCACATCAAGTCGGCACCAGCCAATTAGGGAATTTATAACTCCCAAACAGCACCAAACATGCCTCAGAGGAAGAGGAAAGTCAACCCGGGCAAGTTCGACAAGCGTAACCTGACTCCCAGTCACCGGACACCCAGCCACAGTCAGCTACGAAAGCAACACTGAGTCGGACCACTACCCCGTCCAGCCACCACCTCCGAAAGCCACCTTGGGTTCCGAGGAGTTGTTTAATTCTGTGACACAATTCCGTGAGGTTGCATTTTCCTTGAGATGTACTCTAGTTGATTGGGTGGTGGAGGATACTGATTTGGATTAGTGGGACTTTTGTTCCCTCGCATAGATTAAGCTGATCGAGAAAAAGCTCAATGTTGAGTCGAACGAGAAGGAAACACTTCAAGAGGCAGTAAACAGATACAGCACTAGGCTCGTCCAAACCGTCTACTCTCTGCAAGCCCCACCACCGTTATCACTGCTAACCTCAACAACGGATACAAGCACACAGACTACACCTCCGACCCCGGCACAGAAGCCGATGACCAACAGCGTCTCCACCAATACCGACCACCCAGTACCCGCTGATGCGGCGTCCCAGCCTATCCCCATACCAGCACGTACGTACGCAGACGCCGCCACACAAGCTACAGTAACAATATCGCTGCCGCCTGTCAACACATCCCCACCGAATGGAAAGGGCAAGGGGAAAGCTAAGATGACAACACAAACACCACCCCCGAACCCTCCGAGTAATCCACCACCATCATAGGAAGAGATGGAGAGGGTCCACCCTGACCGCATACCACTGAAAAAGAAAAAGACGACACTAACGCAAGCAACCCCCCCAAAAAAACGAACACAAGCTGTTGTATTTCACGCAGCCCTATGAAGTACAAACCCGGTCTCATGCGCCGATGGATCGAAGAGGATAACCAGGGGGCCCAAATTCTGGGCATCCGCTGGCTGTTGCAAGAAGGCAGAAGAGTCGGTAAGCTAGCATCATCTCTCGTCATCTACATGGCGGAGGGGTTCGACACTACACATGGGCTTCGCATGGGCAAGCGAGTCTTCCGCACCACAGCGTATAATTGGAATATATGATATTCATTCCGGGGGTTTCCTACACACGACACATTTTATTTCCAGCTGGTTACGTTGGCAGGGGGTTAGGACTGGGGTTTTCCACTCGAGCAGGCTGTTGATTTTTCTTGTTCCCACTTGCGAGACATTTTGTGGTCTTCTACTGGCAAGCGGTTTCCAATTAGGGTTCATGGTTCATTATTATTTACGAATTCCCTTGTCAGTCCATTAGTCCATGTACTTAGTTTGCGTGGGTCTGGCAGATTAACTTGCCTTTCCCTTGAATCCACTGGGTTTCGATGTGGCTTCTCATAGCCCCCCTAACGGGGCTGCATAGGAGTACTAAGTATTTAAAAAAAAAAAAAAAAAAAAAAAAAAAAATGAGGAAGTCTGAAAGTGTATGTGCTATCTTCTCTACGAGAGGCTTGTGCCAACCAGACTAGTGCTATCTATTGTCTTTGTTCGATGTACAAGAGTATGTTGTTCGTTCTCTAAAACCTGCCTACTGGAACACCCAACCTTATGCCTCGATGACCTAACTGACCTAACGAACTATCCATTACTTTTCAAAACTAGTCTATATATTAGCGCGTCAGTCCCCTGAGGCAGAGTCCCCTGAGGCAGAGTCCCCTGAATCAGAGTCCCCTCCATGATCGTGAGAGAGGGGAGGAGGGGTGGGTAGGTGGGGACAGCCTAGGAGGGTGGGAAAAAAGTAAGGGTTCCTTCCACCTTTGAAGCTTGGAAACGTATTAACAAATAGATCATCTAGTCGGTTTGTTTGCTGGTTCGGAACTGAGTGTGATTACAATGCAATAGTCCTCGAAGTAAGGGTTCCTTCCATTTTTGAAGTTTGGAAACGTATTAACAAATGGATTATCTAGTCTATTTGCTGGAGGTGTCGGTATTTCATTTGTTCCATTTGTTTGCTAGTTTAGAACTGAGTGTTATTATAATACAATGTTCTTGAAGTTTACAATGCAATGGTTCTTGAAGTTACAATGCAATGGTCCTTGACCTCTTCGAACCCTCGTTAAAAGATCTATTTAATTTTTGCAACCACAAGTTCTCTTGAAGACTATGCTACTACTTGTGGATCAGTTAATCTCAGGAATCGAGTACATCTATGCCAAGTCATTTATCTACCGTGATATCAATCCAGACAACTTGTCTGGAAAGATTTATGTGGTGTCCGGACACCACTATGGGTGTGTCCAGATGACAATGTCTCCCGTGGCATCCACTGTCATCTGAGGTCGCCCAGATCTTACCTTCCATGCTCTGGCATCCATGTCATCCTGGTGGCGTCCCTTCAGCTTCTGGCGTCCCGACGACCTTCCTTTGGCTCTTGGCGTCTGGATGACTGTCCGTTTGCCTCATGGCGCCCGGATGACCTCTGTTCAGCATAGGGCGTCTGGATGACTGCGCTCCAGCATAGGGCGTCTGGATGAGTGGGCTCCAGCATAGGGCATCCAGATGACCTCCCTTCAGCTTGTGGCGTCCAGCATCTCGGGTGTCTCCCAGCCGCCTAGGCAGAGCGTTCAACCCCAGCCCTTCCGGGTGCCATGGTTCTCTAACCTTGCCTCAGTTGTGCAGTCCGGAACGGATGGATCTTGAGTTTCACTGGAAGCCTGTTCGGCCATTGAAGCGTACTGAAAAGTAGCATTGTAAACGTACATGGTATTGGCAAATATTTATCTACATAAAAGCTGATCGCATCGGTTAGGGGTGCGCTAGAACGTGCGCTAGAGTGCCCGACTGGGTGTGATCGACCCCGCTTGGCAGCGCCTGCAGCTGCCGGCTCGGCTGTGCCAGCTGAGAGCTTCCATTATTCGGTGGTTTATTTTATGGTTATGTTTATTTATTGAGGGCCCGAGTTCCAATCCCAGTGGAGGCAAGAAGTTAATTGCCTTAATATCATTGGAAGGACGAGGGAGCAGGGTTGTCGGGTATCCATTCCTTAATGCTCCAGTTCACTATATCTCTACCAAACCACAAGTCTACAACGAGGGCGACCTAAGAAGTAGTGTGATGGCGCTCGGAGTACAGTGAACTGGGGTAACTCGTTTTGCCCCCCTCTACATATTGGTGATTTTCATGCTTTTGCCGGCTCTACATATTGGTGGTTTTCATGGTTTTGCCGACTCTAGGTATTGTTGGTTTTCATGCTTTCACCGGCTCTATATATTGCTCTACATATTGGTGGTTTTCATGCTTTTGCCAACTCTAGGTATTGGTGATTTGACTGTTGGTCTAGTAGAAGGAAGACTGCTCCGGTTGATAAAAATTGGTTCACAGTAGGACTATCGGTGCGCAGTAGAAGACTAGATGACTATCGCAGTAGAAGAGTAGAGGACAGTAGAAAACTATAGGTAAATATCTATGACAAACATAGACTGGCGTCTTTCGAGCCAACTCAGAAAGACCCAGTCCAGAGGTATAGCAAGTAGATAAATAAGGCTAGAGAAGACGTTGGATAGAGAGCAAAATGCGAGAAAGCAAGAACGAAGGCTGTATATATACGGAAGGACCCACACGGCCAAGGAAAAGGTTAAGAGTAGAGCAGTAGAAAGGTATGGCTTCGGCAATAAAGAGATCTATGACAAACATAGACTGGCGTCTTTCGAGCCAACTCAGAATGACCCAGTCCAGAGGTATAGCAAGTAGATACTAGATATCGAAATACTGGCAGTAGAGCGACAGTGCTGTTGTGTTGTAGTGTGGAAGGTTCGAGGCCGCTTCCGCACTTGCCGGTGTTACCCCCTTACTTCTCTTTACTAGTAGAGCCTGTTCGGACCCACCATCGAGGAACTTATTATACTAGCATTGAGTGCAGCAAGGAGGTTGAGCACCAACAGAAGGATGGAGTTGAGAATGGGCATCGTAGGGGAAGTTGAAAAAAAAAATGACGTTGGATAGAGAGCAAAAGGAAAGAAAGCAAGAAAGCAAGAACAAAGGCTGTATATTCGGGCTTGGTAATATTTAGTTATGCAACACCTTTCCTTACCATAGTCCCCATATAGTCTGGTTGGCACATCCCCATAATTAATTCCTATAGCTATCGTAGTGTTAAAAATTGAACTTATCATAACTAAAGTGAAGAAACTAGGTAGTAGTGCACTACCTACATCTAACTACAAATAAGAAAGTGAGGAGGGTAGTTGCAGCCAATAATTGTCGAGCGTAATGTTGTTTCTGGTGTGCCTCTACATAATTGACATAGGGGACCGCTTTGCATAGGCAAGAGATTCTGCAAAGACCCGGAGATGTGGACAGTAGCATGGTAGTGAGTGACATGCCTCCAAATTGCAGTTAGTGTCTGGAGGGTGGTGATAGAACCCTATTCAAGGTATCGTTGTTTAAACCAGTGACAGAAGTACTGTAAGCCCGGCACTCCATACATTCTTCACAAGGAGTAACCGATCGGACTGCTTTAGAATTGTGGACATGAGAATGTGAAAGATTACTATCGTATAATAGAAAACCTGCCGTAACCCAGAAACACCCCCATCTAGTATGAAAAGAAAAGGCACCATAGCCTCAAGCAAAAACGTTTCCACAATATCATGAGCTCAAGTTTTGTATGATAGCCGAAGAGAAGAAAAAACTGTCCTATCCAAATAAGCGAAAGGAAAATTACGCCCCTCAAACCCGCACCAACCCAGAGTAAAAAACATCTCTATGCTGTAGAAAATTAAGACAAAAAAAAGCAACAAGCCCAAAACAGCCATAGCTTCAAACTTACATTGACTTCCAACCAGGAGCTTCACTGATATAATTCATCACATGCTGAAACTTCCACTTCTTCACTTCAACTTCTGACATCTCGTCAAAAAACTCCTCCATATTTCCAACCTCTGGTCTGGGGACAAGATCAAAAGGATCAGCCTTCTTGAGAAACTCTTGTTGCTCTAGCATTGAACCCTGACCTGGCCTTCGCTCAGCGGGAATCCCTTGTGAGCCTCCCCCCCCCGAGGCAGTCTTTGAGCCTACATCTATTGACATATGGGCCCTCTCCACGTCCGTGCAGGATATACTCCATCAAGGCGACCCCACAATGAAGTCCGAAGGTAACGCTCTCGATGCCTTTGGAGGCTGAGTTTAACCATGAAAACTGCCACAGGTCTTTCAAGTCCGTAAGAAGTACCACCACGGGATAATTGGAGCAGGCATTAGTTGCTATCAATTCCATGATTGCCTCTCTCCAATCAGCTTCTTTGATCTCCTTCTTCAACTCGATTGCAAGTTGCATTCCACCGTGGGAGTTGAAATCTCTGATGTATCTAGTCGGGAGAACTATGATATCTGTTGTTCCCTTGAGGAAATACCTTGAGGTGCCTTCTCCAACCGTGTAATTAAGGAAGGAGGTATTGTTGGCAACAGGATGAAATTGCATATTTTCAGGTAAAGTGATATGAGTCCTGAGCCAGGCCAAGCATTTATCCATCTGTGCGTCCTCTTTTTCTGGACCCCAGTTGAACTCCTCAAATGTTCTATTCATGGGTGGAACCTCAAATTCCACGGATACCCTCTGTAGGCCAAGATAATTCATGATACTCTTGTATTGCGAAGTGGAGACTCTCGATATGGAGATTTCGACCGACATTTGGCGGAGTGCTAAATTATATGAGCTGATATAGACAAGGAATATACAAGGTAGAACCCTACCTTTAACATCCTCCCGGATCTCTTCGAGAATATGTAGCTTACGCTTGAGGCTCTCATCTTGCCTGATATCGGGAGTGACGACGGGAAGATATCAGTATAAAATATTATATTATAGTAAGTGGAAGCTTACACTGTGGTGGATTGACCATGAAGGTGATGAGTTCCTGAACACTGAGTGCCACGCCAGGAGGCAGCTAGTAATCCTTTACAAGCATCTCCACAGTCATCTTGCGGAAATGACGTCCACAGATTTTACTCTCGTAGATAAGGTCGATATCTTCTTGGTCAAGACTGTATTCATCCTTGTTGTCCTCAAGATACATTTTCACATGACCTCTGTTCCAGTGCCGGAAATTTGGCGGGAGGTCAGGAGGGATGTTGGGGTGCTCAGGATTGCCGATGGTATTAGAGCTATCTGGGTCTACTGCAGGAGGCATACTGACGCAACTGGGGTATGGAAATGATCACACACAGAATGAAGCTCGACCCACTGATCTTCTAATCTTGTGGGGAATCTGTATGATGTGAGGGAGGAATATGTTCGTTGTATTGGTTGAGGAACACAAGAGGAGGAGAATGAGAACCCTACATAGAGATGAACCATGACCCAAGCTAGTCTGGTTGGCACGATTTTACGTATGAAGTCGGTAACAAACACACATGCAAATACGTCAAGCTTATGCTAATTCAGGCATGGCGAGTGTGTAACCCAGACAAGTCAAGTGTATGCTAATTTAGACACATCGAACATATGCCAATTCAGACATGTCGAGCTCAGACCTGCATATGAATATGCAGTGATTGTGAAAGAAGGCTTAATGCATGCAGATAAAGACCGTGACTGAAATGCAGTATTGGGGTAGTCTAGTATATTCGTCTCAATATCATGCTGTATTGCAGGATAGTAGGTGCCGATCAGAGGCAATAACCTCTTGCATAGTTAGTAAGTCCTTAAGAAATTCCTCATAACAATTCTCCTCTTCTCATGAAGATGCCAATACATATAGGCATATATAGTATTTCAGGTTCAAATTTCGCAATGAAAGGCTTCTCAGGTTGCTTCGTGCCCCATCAGCAAAAATAAAATCTGCACAGGGCGGCAAATTGCAAAACTCCTCTTCCCGACGCACGCAGGTTTTGCCTGCGTCCTCGACGCAGGATATTTTCGCTTGTGTACCAGACGCTGTCACATTAGGGGTATTCAAAGTTAGCTTTATTCGCCGTATAATACGGATATCTTGGCAAGCCACTTTTTCGTATAATACGTGTTCTCGTGCCAAGACTCTAGGTATCTGTCGTGAAATAATTATTTCTGCTGCGCCAGCTAAGAGTCTGGTAGTAAACACCTCCGAAATTGACTCTAAGTCAGCTCCGAGTTCGGAGCACAATGCCAACACGCTATGCAATAGGCTAGTGGCTTCGGAGCAGAATATGTAATACAAACCTATACTGAATACAAGCCTATACTGCTGCGAGCGAGCTTATAGTGCTCCGAGCAAGCCCATACTGCCCCGAGCGAGCCCATACTGCCCTATTCCTCTAGAAATAGATCCACTTGTGCCCAATTGCTGATCAAATTGCTGCTTCAAGACTGTAACACTGTATAGTTGATATCCTATGTATGGGCGCTTATGACCTCCCCTCTTGCCCCCCCCCCCCCAACTATCATAAATGTACACCTGAACTCCAGAATAGCTTGCTAGCTCCCTAGTTCATAGGTTAATCAGAATAGCCAAAGAAAATCTTGGTCCGGGAGCAAATCGCTGCTCCGAGACTATAATACAGTGGATAGTTGCATGCTCGGGGCAATATAAGCTCGAGGCAATATAAGCTCGCTCGCAGCAATATAGGCTCATTTGTTTGGTAGTTATAGAGCTCGTTCAGCTCGCTCTGAGAATCTAGAAGCAAGCATCCGGGCTATATTGTACAGATTCTGACCCGAGCATGAATACTCATGCCGGAGATGTGAGAATACTTATGCCGCTCCGGCATGCGAATTCAGAAATCTCGAACATGCGAATTCAGACATCTCCAGCATGAGTATTCAGACATCTCCAGCATGAGTATTCAAACATCTCGAACATGCGAATTCAGACATCTCCGGCATGTATATTCATACATCTCCAGCATGAGTATTCACACATCTCCGGCATGAGTATTCAGACATCTCGAACATGCGAATTCAGACATCTCCAGCATGAGTATTCAGACATCTCCGGCATGTATATTCATACATCTCCGGCATGCGAATTCAGACATCTCGAACATGCGAATTCAGACATCTCCGGCATGAGTATTCAGACATCTCCAGGATGAGTATTCAAACATCTCGAACATGCGAATTCACACATCTCCAGCATGCGTATTCACACATCTCCGGCATGAGTATTCAGATATCTTGAACATGCAAATTCAGACATCTCCGGCATGAATATTCACACATCTCCGGCATGAATATTCAAACATCTCGAACATGCGAATTCAGATATCTATTCAGATATCTCCGGCATGCGTATTTATATCTCTCCGGCATGAGCATTCAGATATCTCCAGCATAAGTATTCAGACATCTCCAGCATGAGTATTCAGACATCTCGAACATGCGAATTCAGACATCTCCAGCATGAGTATTCAGACATCTCCAGCATGAGCATTCAGACATCTCCGGCATGTATATTCACACATCTCCGGCATGAGTATTCAGACATCTCTAGCATGAGTATTCAGACATCTCCAGCATGAGTATTCAGACATCTCGAACATGCAAATTCAGACATCTCCAGCATGAGTATTCAGACATCTCCAGCATGAGCATTCAGACATCTCCGGCATGAGCATTCAGACATCTCCAGCATGAGTATTCAAACATCTCGAACATGCGAATTCAGTCATACCGGAGATGTCTGAATACTCATGCCAAAGATGTCTGAATTCGCATGTTCAAGATGTCTGAATACTTATGCCGGAGATGTCTGAATGCTCATGCCAGACATGTCTGAATTCGCATGTTCGAGATATCTGAATACTCATGTTCGAGATGTCTGAATACTCATGCTGGAGATGTCTGAATACTCATGCTAGAGATGTCTGAATACTCATGCCGGAGATGTGTGAATATACATGCCGGAGATGTCTGAATTCGCATGTTCGAGATATCTGAATACTCATGTTCGAGATGTCTGAATACTCATGCTGGAAATGTCTGAATGCTCATGCCGGAGATGTGTGAATATACATGCCGGAGATGTCTGAATTCGCATGTTCGAGATATCTGAATACTCATGCTTGAGACATGCAGAGAAAGGTTCTATAGCTCTGAAAGGTCTGCTCTGGGCATTGTGGAGCTGGGCGGAGCAAAGCAAAGGTATGGGCTAAACAAAGTGCTGTTGTTCTGTGTCAGTATCTGCTCCATTATCATTAAAAAAAAAAAAAAAAAAAAATATGAAATGCAGCTCATAACAACGCTAGTACCTCCGAAACAGGCTATGCACACGCTAACATCTCCGGGAATCTTGGCACCGGAGATGATTTCGGAGATGATTTCGGAGGTGTATTGTCCCAGACTCTCTTCCGATTAAATCGCAGAAGCGAACGCCAAGATCAGGCTATTGTCTGGGTACGAGAACACCCGAGTGTCGTATTGTATTATTGTTCTTATTGTTATTGTTCATCGTTATCTCTCTTCGTTCCCATTTTGAGAGTCGGATAGATTCTCGTCCGACTCTCGTTATGGACACCATTGTCTTCGTCATCACCTGTGATCGCAGGTGATAGGGGGTTGCCTTCGTGTTGCCTATCTCGGGAAGCTTATTCCCATTGTCAGTCTTGGCTCGGTAAGCCAATATGTATATACTTACCTATAGCCCCTTGCCCTCGTACTGTCGTTGGATCCCTATCCAACGTCTTGTATGCTAGATATAGACCTTGCTTCTTACTCTCAAGATCGGTGCACCTCCCTCGTGCACCCCCCTTGCCTAGTCTCGTCTCCGTAGCCCTGCCGCCAACCTTGCGAACCCTCCTTCGTTAACTCTAATACACGCGGCAAAGCTTCTGTGTGTCTTGCCCTCCGTGACATCGTCCGTGACATCCGTGACAGGTGTCCGTGACAGCTTCCCATTGCCCCTGAATCACACACGTAGTCATTCCTACATGTGCGACCCCCCCTTGCCCATTGCCCAGGTGTACCCCTTGGTCGCCTTGAACCCCAGAGCCTTCGTTACAGTCTCACTGTGGGCCCTGGCCTCTCACGAATTTAATTTTCTCACTGTGGGCCCGGAACAAGTATATGAGGTGAATTACAATAGTAAATACAGGAGTAAGTGAGATAAATATAATAGTAAATAATATAGTGAGTATGTAGTGAATATATGAGTAAATAATACAGTAAGTATGAAAGTAAGTATATAGTGAATACAAGAGTGAGTAATATAGTGAATATTAGAATAAGCATGTGAGGTGAATACAATAGTAAATATGTAAAGTGAATAACATAGTAAGATGCAGTAGATATAAGAGTGAATACAAGAGTGAACATATAAGGTAAATATAAGAGTAAATAACATAGTGAGTATGAGAGTGAGCATGCAATGAATATAAGAGTGAATATAGGAGTAAGTAAGTTGAATACAAGAGTAAATAACACAGTAAGTATGAGAGGAAGCATGTGGTGAATATAAAAGTAAATACAGGAGTAAGCATGTAAGGTAAATACAATAGTGAATAATATAGTGAGCATGCAGTGAATACAATAGTGAGTACAGTCTAGTAAGTTTATTTATGTGAGTGATAGTGTGAACAAAAGAGCACGTAATAATGTGAACTAACTATTGTGTATATATTTGGTTCACATAATACCTCATACAAACATAGGTGAATAAAAATCATTCACATAAAGATTTACATTACTCACTATATCACTCACAACTCTCATTACTGTGTGAAGGTCAATTCACATTACTCACTCCATATTCACTTTTTTAATTCACTCCCATACTAAGTTTGTACCATAGTGAAAGTCCCTCGTCTGATAAATAAATGCCCGGCCGAAGAGACCTCATGAGTAAATAGCTCTGACAGGGGATGAAAGTTTAGCAATGGATGGAGCGCTGTATCCAAGTTTAAAAGCCAAGCTGAGATCCAGCACTGTATGATTTTTATTCATTCCTCAATATCGATACATCACAATATCTGCCTTCGGTTTTGTACTGCTACCTACCTTACTTTATATGTTATTATTTTACTATTTTTTTCTCATGTTTAACTCAAGTGTCTTCTAGTGCTCAAACGTCAAGCAATGTGCCAGGCACAGCTTCAGGCTGGGGCTTCCGCGGCACAGCTAGAGACCCTACCTCAAACCTATGGAACCTTGTACGGATGGAATATATGAAACCTTTCATCGATACCTGCGTGAAATTCCATATCGCTTTCAATTTGATGATGCTTGCTACTTTCTAGAAATAATAAAAGAAACAAACAAAAAAAAATGAACATATATCAATAGCTTACAAGATGACCTATGGTCCCAATTATTTGGTTCGCTATCTAGGGCCCCAAGATATTCATCCTAGCTTGGGTAGAACGAAATTGAGTGAGAGGAACATTTAGAGAACCGATTGACAGTATAGGATGCCACAGCTCACCACCACTGACACCTCTCCTGTATACCCACTGGTGTCGGGCACAGTTATTTGCGTGGCTGGCGGATAGTGACGTGAGTGGGAGGCATCGGAGCCCTAGCCCAAGATTTCTGTGGGACCGAGGAAGTGTTGGTGACTGGGGGAGATGGATTGCCCATGATGCCGGCGGTGTTGGGAGTTTTTGGACCCGCTTTGGAGGTCTTTTGAACCCATGGATTATGGGATTTTGTGGCTTGTGGGGGAGTCTTCTGCGCGTTGAGGCCGATGCTTGATACGCATGCGGTGACTGGCGTGGGTTTGTGTTCTACCGCTCGTACTGGCTTCCATTCGTTCTCATCGTCCTCCACATCTGAACTCTCTGCTTTATCCTGGTCCTCCTCATCTGAATCCTGGAATGGGCAGTCTTCCACATGCCCAGCGGAGATATCTCGTCCCCGACAACGGTTGTAGTCACATTGGACGTGAGTGAAGAATTTGCATCCTCTTGGCTTAGACATTTTGATAAAGAGTAAAAAGCCTAGGGGCAAAGATGTTCGAAGGTAAGATTGGTAATGGACTAAGGTAGAAACCTGTTGGATCTTTCGTAGAGTACTTGATGATGTCAATGTCTCTGGAGGACTGAGTCTGATGTGAGGAAGGGGTAGAACAGTCCCTTATATACAGATTTTTGTGTCAATTGTATGCAAATGCGTTCAGTATACCAATTACCTATTGAGTTCACACTGACTGAATACAAAACCTTTCTGCTATTTGGGAGAAACCTTTTGAAATAAACCTGGAAAGGTTAACTTAACATCATTGCAGTAGAGCCTAACCCATTAGTCACAATACTTTACCCAATATTGTTCATCAATGAACATTAGGTTTTGGGATTGGAATGGATTATCATGGAGATTCACACATTTTTTTGTGGTAACTCAGTACTCGTATACAAACTATTTTCCTTGTGACGACGGCCGAGTGGGTACCCGGCTGGGTTGTCCAACCCGTCCCGTGATTCACACCATTCCACGTGTTGCTCTCGAGTTACCCGGCAATGAAGTGAACGACCAATAGAATTTGCGGAGTCACAATGGAGGTCGGAATGTAGTCACAGACTGCATTTACTTTCCAACGCAGTCTTAGGCCTTATTATTCTAATCCCCGTACTTCCAGATTCATTACAATTAGACATTTTATGATGGGCCAGAAAAAAAGTTTTAGCGGTCATAGGTAGTATTACCATGAGTTCGTAGACCACGTCCTTCTCATGCACATCCTTGTGTTGCAGTCCCCAGTTGATATTAATTTTCATTCTCGGTGCCATATTTGGGGGCTCTCCAGCCACCTGTGGCTCTGTCAATTAGAGTGCCAATACATTTCCCAACCCTACTGTGACATGTTGGTCCATAGTTTGAATATACAGATACGTAAGTCCTTTGGAGGAAGCATGAACGTAACAAATCCTGTATTTATTGTACACCTTACTGTTCATTCAGGTTTGAATAGATCGCTCTTTTGGCAGTGCAAAATGCGGAGAAACTAGCCTATATCGTGCAATGCAAAGAAATCGGGGATGGGAAAGGAAGGGAGTGGTAGGGGAGGGGACTTTTCTTATAAAACTGTATCTAAGTGAAGAGATCGGAGCTCGTGCGGCCAGGAGTGGAAGTATCAGCTGTGCCTCCGCATATTGATGTGCACCCTCGCTATAGGTGTACATACATATATAGCTTGAATAAGGTACTGATTTACCAGAAAACAAAATGTCGCTCCTTACTTACCTAACACTCATTTTTGTCGCTTAGTCATATCTACAGGCTTGCCCCAAAACAGGTCAGAGTCAAAAAGGGTAGTGTACTAACCCGGAAAGGCCAGGTACTAACCTTATCGATATGAAGCTCAACCTTACCTGTTCTCCTCATCTTGATACCGCCCTACCTGTCCTGCATCCACTCTACCCTAATCGCATTCCGCAAGCATTCCTTACACGCACTTTACCTAGCTTGATGCTCGATTTCCCTGACATAGCCTCCATAGCACCGATATATATTGTAACATGTATTTACCTAGGCCTATACATATAGTTTACCTACATCTTGTTCGGATATGAAAGCCGCACCCCAACGCTTTTCCCGTGATACGACAACCGGTACCTTCCGAAGACTGTAAGAAAGAGTTGTCTCCGTATGAGAGAGCACGGATCAATGGACTGCGACAAGGTGAATATTTATGGGGTATCAAGGGGCTTCCTGAGGTTGCCAAGTCAACTGCTCGTTACAGCTCTTCCTGGTCCCCTTACTGGGACCGAATAAGAGTAACGAGTATTTAAAAAAAAATTTAAAAAAAAAAAACTGCTCGTTAATTAAACGGCCGACAAGGAAAATGTGCGAGCCGATGGACAAGCTTCCCCGAGGTCAACCACACAAGACCACTAAACCAGAGGACCCCTGGAAACCTACGATGTGTTGTGATAAGACATAGGCCCCATTATCTCAGTGCGAACAATCAAAAGTCGTTTTCATGAGGCCCACATCAAAAATGGATTGCTGCGAGACCTTTACTTGAGGGCTTCCAAGCTGAGGTACGGTTGTTGTGGGCCCTGGAGCATCGTGATTTGCTCCCTAATTTCGTTGACTAAAAATATCTAGTCTCCTAGAGTCTCAAGAAAACACATATCGAGCTTAATTCCACTAGTGCAATAACCTAATCTCAGCTGAAAGTCATATAGTCTACGCCGAAGGGGACCCGAAATCAAGTTCAGGGTACTGTTGAGTACCCAGCGAAAAGAATTCACCGGTACTATACCAAAGGTTGTGGTAGGCACTTTTACTACAGCATGGGAATGCTTGTGTCACGTTGGAATTATTCTTATCTTCAAAAAGTAGATACAAGAATGTCCTTGGAACGTACTGGTATCTCTGAAATGGAAAACAAATCTAGTCCTTGGTATATCTGCCCTAATGACTGCCTGGACTCGTCGAGGCATACAATGAGGTTGTCCAAGAACTCATCAGGAATTCTCTCCGGTGAGTAAGGAGGCCATTTCATCACCTTATACCCCATCTCCTGAAAATATTTCTGGATGAGAGTATTGTCTTGCATAAAGATATAGGCATCATCTAACTCGACAGGCAGCTTCAAGTCATTAGAGTAATTCATAGGCATACTGTATATATGGTACTTTCGCTGTGCATATAGATGCTGCAAAGCTCCCCTTCACCACAGAAACTGCCAACCAAGGCCAGGAGTTTTATTTATTTTAAACTATAGCTATACAATATCTGGCAATTCATATTTCCCGGGAAAGGAATTGACATGTCAGAGTCCAGTTTTCTTTTCTTTTCTTTAAACATTTACATTTCATTCCAACTCATTTATCTACAGCGTATCAGTTCCTAAATAACGCCTTCATAAACTCGGTTGGCTCATCTTCGTCCTCTCAGTCGCTCCCACCATAATTCATAAGCGGTACATAGCGTGCTATCTTCTAAACACTTCAAACTGATGTTTCCACCTTCCCCTCACCCTTCCTTTAGATTATATCCTGCATCGCTCGGTCGCCACAACATTATCCCCTCTATTGTCTTCCTTGCGGGGATTCCTGTACCTATTGGTAGGGCTACTTTTAGTGCAGTAAATCTCCAACTGCAAGCTTCCGCTGTAACCTCCTCCATACAGCCCATCCTTGTCCTCATAATTAGTGGTGACTAATGCATGGCAGCTCTAGTTGATAGAACCAGGGACGCAAATACTGAAAAGCAGGGGTGCAGGCCAAAGCTATAAGGGCCTGGTTTCACATGTGTTTTTCACCTTATAATTGGTAGTAGGGCATATGGCAGACGATCAGATTCCTTAAAAACAGGTAGGCATTTAGTAATCCCCAGTCAGCGCTTTCATCCGACAACACCGTGCAGGTTTCATCGCTGTTGAACTTGACCGGGCAAGGATTTTTCACCTGGGTCCACGGCCCCTCGCTATTGGTCACATTTGAAGTTCTAATTTGAAGGGTATAGAGCGGCTCGTTGCAATGCCAACTATCAGAGTAGCAGATCTAAGGGTAGCGACAATGCCGAAATCGGGAAAGGGCAGAGGCCGGAAAACTGGCGGTTCTCAACGCCAGTTAGGTACACCCGGTCTATCAAATGCTCCACCGAAATACAAGACACCGGAGCCTAAGCAAAAGCAACTTGCAACCCCATCGGCAGCCCCGAAAGCAGTTCGTAAGGCTCCAGTACAGTTACCTCTGAGGACATCAAGGTTGATTGAAGAGGAAAAGGAAAGGGAAGAGGAAAAGGAAAGGGAAAAGGAGGAGTTGAGAGATAGGAAGAAGGATTGCCTACCTGTAGGTAACTCAGATGACGACATGATTATGAGGGACCCGATGGGCGAGGAGGAAAGCGAGGAGGAGGATGAACTCACATGCGGTCCATGGGTAGCTAAGGGAAATGCACCCGTATATCTGGACTAAGATGATGAGAGGGAGTTAGATGGGTAGGGAGAGGAAGAAATGCGGAAAAGGCGAGACAGGTTGTCAAAGGATGAATGGAGGGATGTTGGAGAATTTCTCTTAACAATTTTGGCGAATTTTCTGAATAAAGGAGGTCCCTCCGGACAAGATGGGATTTTAGCAGAAATTCTAGGAGAAGATGATGATGAAGATGCTGCTGAAAATGGAGAAGACGGTAAGACCGCAGTCTTTATGCAGCTATATACTCTACAGGAGCAGTTAGAAGAGGGGGAATCAAATGAGCTAGAGGAGTTGGAAAAGGAGAGGGATAGCTTAAGAAAGAAGGTGAAGTTCTTGGAGCTTGCACAGGAGATGTGCATGAAGGAAGAGAAGAAAGGAGAAGCAGGAATTGCAGGAGCAAAGTTGGAAAAGTTGTCTAACTTCCTAGTAGAAAAGATCCGATGCTCACCAGGAAGACCCTTAGAAACATTGATAGGGGCAGTCTCTGATCACTTAGAGACCCTGGAAGTAAGGTCAATGGAGGACCCCAAGTTCAAGAATCTGAAGTCGGAGACATTGAGAAAGACGAAGAAGCTGAAGAAGGTGGAAACTGAGAAGAAAGCGTTGGTTGAGGAGAAGAAAAAGCTGGAAGAGATGCTGGCTACGGTACAGAGAGAGCTGGAGCAAGCACGAGCCTCCACCCATATACCAGAGCCAGTCAAGGGGATAGAGGTTGCAGAGGTTGGTATCCAAGCATCCCTAGTTATGGTAGATGCAGCAACTGAACCACAAGAGGAGATACCGGTGGAGGAGAAGGAGAAGAAGGGGAAGAGGCAGAGCAAGGGGAAAGGAAAGGAAAAGGAAGGGGCTAAGCACAGCATCCAGATACAGGAGGATGTGGAGATGGCTAATGAAGAAAGGTTTTCCCTGTATGAGGACCTATCCGAGGCCCCGGTGACACCTCCTGTCACCAAAAAACAACCTACTAAACGTCAAGTGGGACCCAAGGCAGCGAAACCCCCAACTGCCAAACACAAGAAGCCAACAAAGCCGGTCAAAGAGATGGAGGAGTACATTGACACTAGGGCATTTGTGGTGCATGGAATACCCTGCCAGAGGCCCGTGGCAGACACAAAACAGGATGTGAGAGAAACAGTAATGCGAGGGGTTATAGGAGCACGATGGCTCCTGGGAGGTCAGAGGAGAATGGGTAAGGCCACCAGTTCGGTGGTTATTTTCCTTAAGAGTCCGGTCTCTTTTCATGTACAGGGTAGTCACATGAGGATGAAGGTACGCGGACACTGGTTGCCTGTGGATGTATATGATTTTGAGAGGGGTAGGGTGAGGCCGGAGGTTAGAGGCACAGATGTAGGTTCCGACTCAGGTTCCGACATGGGTTGGTAATTTGGGTCATTTTCACAGATTCTTTACGTTGGGGAGATACAGATGTATGTAGCTCTTCCTGTTGTTCCGTGGGTGTACCGAGTCTTTAGAGGCGAGGGAACGGGGCCGTTGCATGACATTATGTCGAATCGACGTAGAGACTTTTTGAAAAAAAAAAAAAAAAAAAAAAAGTCTCTTTGCAAAAAGAAATCCAAGGAAAATAAGACTCCTGCCACGTCTGCCTTGCCCGATCTTCCTCCGAACCTAGGAAATACCAAATTCCCTGTCATGGCGACGTGGAAGTTGGGGCAACCAGGGATTACAGTAAGTACCTATGGAGTAAGGCAGAAAGACCAATGGTTGGATATTGCCAGAATTGCGAGTCGTCTGATTCATTTACTAATATTATTGTGTTGCATATATTCCTGGATGGCCCCAACTAGATGAAGCAAAGAGCATGCAGTTCAAGTGGAATTAATGAGGAGCAGATTCAAGAGAACAGCTACAATCTCTAAAGTTAATATTTCCAAATATATACAACCGAAAAAAGAATATGCAACAATTCGAGGGATTATCACCAAGTGAGGGAAAGGAATGAAAGGAATATTTGAAGAACTACCAAAATATTTTGGCGACCAATAGCCCCTAAACTTGGCTGAACCCCACCCAGGACGGTACAAGCCAAGATAACAGATCGAAAAACCCAAGAAATTAGCGGATAACCAATCAATGAAAGTAACAAAAAAGTACGCAGCTGTAGTGTCTCCGAATGTCATCCGCTTTGCCGCTCTTGCTGTGTCTCGACGTCTTCGTCTTGCTCACAAACTGTATCCACCCTCACTTCAATCCATGCCAACCGTATCTCTGCTGATCTTTCTGGTTCGGTGTCCTCATAAACCATATCCCCCTCATCAGACCCGTCGTCCTCCTCCTCCTCATCAGAATACATAGTACTCGCCGAAGTATATTCCTCACTTCCCGTATCATATCCCGATTCAGAAAGTGTTGACTCCGATGGGGAAGGAGGTTGCTGGTTTACGGGGCCTATATGGTGAATCAGCATCCCATTGTGATGGGGATGTCCTTCTACTTGTTCGAGATAACCAAGTCATTACTTCACACAATACAATACATGCACTCACTGTGTATACGAACATCTTCTTCTCTTCATATTCCTCTCTCTAGTGACCAACTCGCTCTGTTCGTACCTTCCTTCAGTGGTCACTTGGATCTCTCCGCTCGCCTGTTGCTATTCCTATTCCTATAAAAAGTTAGCTCATGGAATAGGGTTGATCAATAGCCATCATGTCGTTTTTCACTTGGGCTCTATTGTCAGCCCACCCGTTGCAATATGCCAACCGAGTCTCTTAATATGCATGCCCACCGACACATATATTCTCCACGCCCAGCCAGAGGAGGTTAGAGAAGAGCTGACGGGATTCTTAGAAATAGTTTTAGGTCCCGGTACTATGCCAATTGGTAGGCTCGTTGGATTTAATTCTCGATTCCATATTTATTTTCCTCTTGATTTTCTTGAACTTTTTGATATCTGGTATTCTGGTATGGCCTGTTAATCAGCGTAGGTCTTGACAATTGACAAGCACTGATGCATCTTGGAAAAATATTTGCTTATTTTAACTCTCCTGCGATCTAGTCTCAACATAGTCCTAGAGGAGACCATGCGGAATGGAAGGTCCTCATCGTGACGAATTCTCAAGCGGCAATTGCGGCTGTCAGAGGGACAGGCAGAAGAGGAAAGGCAACACAAGAGGCGTTTTTTGGGGGGGACTGTTAGACTCGGCTGAGTAAAGGCGCACGTCGGCATACCTGGCAATGAACGAGCAGTTGCCCTGGGGAAATCGGGTGCGGGGGAGCTATACCGGGAGAATCCCCTCATCACAGATGGCGTCTGAAGGCGGAATCGAGGAGAAGGCGGGAGGCGGAGAGGAGAATAGCGGGAGCGGGAGGGAGTAGAGGAGTTTGGTGGGGGAGGACGGCTCGGATTAATTATGTCAACTGTAGGACCGGGAAATGGAACCTCCCAACTTGAATCCTGGCGAGCGAAGTTGGGTGACACAGTTGATCCTAGTTGCCGAACGTGTGGCAGATATGTGGAAACAGGCAGGCGTGTGTCCAAGCAGGGAGGAGATCGGTAGGAGGTGGAGAAGTTGGGAGGGGATGGATGAGCGGGGGAGGTGGCTCAAGAAGGTGAACAACGGGGGTGAATTTCTGTTTTGATAATTCTAGGCTCGGGGGCAGGATTATCTAGCCTGTTATCCCGTGGGTGTATCGAGTCTTGTCAAAGATGAGGGAACAGGGCCGTCTCATAGCCTTAGGCTCCACAGAACGTATAGACCTTATTAAAAAAAAAAAGAAAAGAGGTCCATGGCAGGGGACTGTTTGTGAGAAAGTTGGGTGCAGTTGGCGAAGTTGGTGAAGTCGGTTAAGTGGAGGCTAGAAAGTCAGCCAAGCCACGCACATGGGAACATAACCTCTTTCACATTGATGGCTGCATCCTTATAGCTTAGTCATATATAATATGTTTCACCAAACATCAAAATTCAAATATTAAGATGCACAGAGCTATTAAGTTCTCACATAGGCTTCGCTCCCATTGGGGCTAACTTTTATAAGTAAATAAAACCAGAAACAGCTATATCCTGTTGGAGATCACGTGAGACTTGGCATAATCTCGCCCTTAAGACGAGAAACGAAGCTGTACAATGGAAGAACGATGAACATCTCACATCTGTATTCACAACTACAAAGTAGCCATGATTCCACAGGTTATGAGCATATCCTTCCGCTGTGTGCTACCTCGTACATACATCGTCATTTCATTATCAAGCACTCATCCTCATTTCATTCTCAAGCACTTATCCTCATTTCATTCCCAAGTACTCATCCTCATCTTATTCTCCCACCATACAAATGGCTGATCAAGAACCTCTTGACAAGGAACTTCAAGATTCAGACATGGCAGACCCAGTACCTATATATCAAGACAGACCTTCTCTTAGATGTCAACTTGGCGATCATTCACAAGGAAGACCAATGCAAGATCGAGAGCCTACCCCATTCCTTCCGAACTGTGAATAACCCGAGAATATCACTATCAGAGTCTCCGTGAACAGGAAAATCCCCAAACTGACAGCTAAGAATTACAAGACATGGTCTCGTGATATGGAATTTATTTTGAAAAGACTCCTGGTATGGTCACTAATAGAGGAAACGATACCCCCCATTCAACTCCGTGATGAAGAATGGGAAGAGAAGAACCTATTAGCCTGTGCAGAAATCTACCTGCAATGTACACCTGAAGAACAATGACATTTAAGGGGTCTAAATATCGCTAAACACCAATGGGAAGCCCTAAAGAATGCCCACAATACAAAAAGTTTCGTTGAAATCGAGCAGATGCTGGAAGATTTCAATAAACTAGTAAAATTGACTTCAGAAACCTGTCAAGAGTGGGTCCAAAGAGTCAAAGACGCTGCCGGAGACCTAGAAGAGACGGGAAAACATCTCGACTCAGAAGACATAGCGTATAAGTTATTAAGCGGGCTACTGGAAGAATATAGGCTATTGAGAACTACCTTAATGGCCATGAGAACGGACACCAACCCACTAGATATAACTCGAGTGTCTAATTCAATTCTGACAGAGGAGAGACATGTTAAACCTTCGGCACAAAACTCAACAGGCATACATCATGCTCACGTTTTAGCCATAGAAGACAAAGAAGACAGGGTACTTCGACCAATACACCAAGCAGGTCCTCAACGGAATAATGGAGGAAGGAAGCCTGCATACAGAAGAACTCCTTACACAAGACCTAGCTGCTCATTCTGCAAAAAAGTGGGACATCTAGAACAAAACTGCTATCTACAATATCCTGAAAAACACCCCTCTCACCCTAAATACAGAGATCCAAACGAGGAACCGTCCACTCATACCGCAGCAGTAATGACCACGACCCAAGGGGAAAACAAAAATAGCCAACTCAGACTAGAGTATCAATACAACATGTCAGCACCCAACATAGGATCAGGTTAAAACGATTGGATGTTGGACTCAGGATACTCAATACACTTTACCAAATGGAAGACATGCTATACGGACTTCACTATCCCTAAGAAACCCATTGAGGTAGGAACAGGAGGAGGTTCATTAATAGCTTACGTATCCGGGTCCATTTACCTCAATATCGAAATAGGTGAGACTCAACTAAAAGACGTAATGTATACTCCCGAAATGTCAACAAACTGCAATATGCTTTCTATTACAAGGATGGACCATGAGGGATATTCAACCAACTTCTCACATGGACGAGCATATATAACTAGAAGACATGATAATACATTATGGGCAACAGGAACTCTCTGAGAATGCAGTTTATATTTCCTGGATCAATATCCCACAGTTTGCGCTTTCTCTATGGTGGCAAGCATACAAGATACACAGGTACTCGAAACATGGCATAAACGACTAGGTCATCTCAGCGAAAGAAGCATTAAAGACCTACAAAAATTATCAACCGGAATCATTATTGGATCACCACACACATACACCTTAAATGCAGATTGTATAGACTGTGTATATACCACTCAACATCATTCCCTATCTCATATACCCACCACTCGATCCACAACAAAACTGGAACTAATACATTCAGATATCTGTAGACCAATGAAAGTACCTAGTTTCGATAAAGAATTATATTTCGCACTTTTTATCGATGACTACACACGCATGATATGGATATACAGTTTAGAGACAAAAGACCAGATATTCGAGGCGTTCGAGCATTTTGTTGCTCATGCAGAATGCTAATATGGAGAAAAGGTTAAAAAGCTACGAACAGATAATGGAGGTGAGTATATCAGTGTCCGTTTTAAAAACTGGGCTACTACAAAAGGCATGGTATTGCAAACTACACAGCCCTATAGTCCGGATATGAATGGAGTTGCAGAAAGAGCAAACAGAACAATTGTGGAAGATGCCTCAGCACTGTTATGGGGGGCAAAACTAGGTATTCAATTCTGGTATGAGGCGGCCAAAACCTCAGTATATCTAAAGAATCGGAAACCATATAAAGGACGTCAAAAGACACCCTATGAAGCATGGACGGGTCGACAACCCTCACTAGCATATCTCAGAATATTCGGATGTCGATGTTATGCCCTAATACCAGATAAACGTCAAACCAAATGGGAAGCACACTCAAATGAATACCTATTTATGGGATATTTTGATACTGACAACCTCTTTCGCCTTTATGATCTGGTCCAATAAAAATTCATAAAGAAAAGAGATGTGATATTTCATGAGAACATAACAGGACATCATGGTTTTGCAGCAAACCACTTACCAGTTGGGACGAACATATAAGGACACCCCATGGAAATAGACCAAGGTGATTTTGAATCAGCCTTCGTCAATGGTTTCCTAAATGAGGAAATATATATGGAACCTCCACAAGGATATTCCGCTGGCCCCGATAATGTTCTACTAGTTAGAAGATCACTATATGGCCTCAAACAGTCTGCTCGAGTCTGGTATCAAGCTCTAGATGAATTACTAAGAAAACTAGGATTCAAACGGATCAGAGCAGATTATGGGGTTTGGTATGATGGAAAAACAATTATACTAGTACATGTGGACGACATGATAATCATCGGGATACGTTGCGAGATAGAAAAAATCAAGGAGGCAATCCACGACATGTACACATTCAAGGACTTAGGACCCATCATCGATAGTATATTCCTAGGTATACACATACTCAGAAATCGAGAAGAAGGGTTAATTCATATTGACCAAGATCGATATGCAAAGTCCATATTGGACAAATATGATATACAATAAGAATCATCCACCCCTATGGAGACAAAAATCGATTTCACCGAAAACAACAAAAAATTTGATGTGAAAACGTATCAATCAGTAGTTGGAAGTCTCCTATACTTGACACTAGAAACAAGACCAGATATCGCCTACTCTGTCAACAAGCTATCACAATTCTGTAGCAATCCCTGCGAATCTCACTGGATTGCAGTAAAAAGAATCATGCAATATATATACGCAACGGTGAACTACAGAATAATATTATCCAAATCAACAGACAAATTAATAGAATATTTCGATGCATCACATGCTGATAATTAAGAGGATCGCCATTCCACATGTGGATATATATTCTTGTTTAAGGGTGGCCCTATATCCTAGAGATCAAAGAAACAATCGATGGTGGCGTTATCGTTAACTGAAGCTGAATATATAGCTGCAACTGAAGCTGCAAAAGAATCTCAATGGATAGTGGCACTAATAAGGGGAATTGGAAGAGAAACAGATAAACCCACAATCCTATTCGGCGATAACATAGGAGCAAATTTCTTAACAGAAAACTCTGCATATCACTCGAGAACAAAACATATACATATTCGTCAAAGATATGTGACAGAATTATTCGAGGCAGGACTAATCAAAGTCAACCACTGCAGAATAAAAACATGATAGTAGACATATTCACAAAGCCGTTACCCAAAGATCAATTCATTCGACTTAGAGGTTTAATGGAATTAAAACTACCATTAATCAACACCTCAAAGAAAAGACGAGGTGGATCATCATTAGGACCATTTGAATGCACAAGATGCAAAGAAACGTTCGCTACAAGAAACAAATTATTTCTGCACCTACAAATACAGGTCATTTCAATTCTACTAATGAAGAAAACAACTCTGCAAAGTCCTGCGAGACAAGTTCTCCTACAATGCCGTAGTTCTCCTACGATGCCGTAGTTCTCCTACGATGTTACAATACCGTAGTTCTCCTATGATACCATCAATCAAGATGATGAATTGTCAATACCATAGTTCTCCTACGATGCCATCAATCAAGATGATGAAATTCTTGTCCGTCCAAACTTCCTATTAAATAAAGAAATAAATCTAAGCTAATTTAAGACAAACTAGGAATGTTCATCGATCCCCGGAGATTACGAGATACCTTATCGACATTAAGGCGCTGAAGTTGAAGGTGTTTTTATTACTTAATTAATTTTTTTCTTCTTTCTTTTGTCCTATACGTCTAGATTGGGGGAAGGCGTTGGCAGTCTTATTAGTGATAATATTTGTGTTTCCATTGTCTGGGGGATGGCAAGTGATTGTTATTGTTTAATTTTTTCCTTTTGTCTTATACGTCTAGATTGGGGGAAGGCATTCATCGTCTGGGGGATGGCATTGGACGAATATGGTCTCTCTTCATAAGTCTCGATTGGGGGAAGGTGTTGGAGATCACGTGAGACTTGGCACAATCTCGCCCTTAAGACGAGAAACGAAGCTGTACAATGGAAGAACGATGAACATCTCACATCTGTGTTCACAACTACAAAGTAGCCGTGATTCCACACATCCTAGCCTCGCTTAACCAGCTTCGCCATTGCTGGGCTTTTTTTTCTTGCACGGGGCAAACACGCCCTGCCTTGTTGTGCTGTAGAGTCATATCACAAGCCATGATGATAATTCCATAAATCCAATAAACAAATTTCCTCTCCGAGTGGGCATAGTTCCTAATGATGCTTTAACTATATGTACTCAAAATGAGAGAGTGACAGAAGTCACTGAACTCTATTGCTTCCCGTCCTTCAACTTCACACGCAGTTAAGCATATTATGAATTATTTTTTTTAAAATAAAAAAAATCTTAAAAAAGCATATTATGGACAATTGGCTTCTTGAAAGTGAGAAGAACCCAGATTATTTGTCAAATGAGTTGATGCTAGCTTTTATATTTATACCTACAACCCGCCCACTTCATCCCTTCTAATTATGAAGTATTCCATCACACATAACTTTTCGAGATTTTCTCAGATTCAATAATCTCAAACATCAATCCTGCCGACCCTGAACTATGTATCGACCTCAGCGTATTCATCTAGGCTCACTGCATGCGCTCCCAGCTAACAGCCGGCGTCAAACCAGATATCCAGAATTGTTCTGTATGGCAGCTCAGCTGATCAGAATTTCCCATCCTTACTTCATGGGCTAACTGAATTAGGGTCCTATCCATATTCCTGCTGGCAGGCCCCTATCCAGAGGGACCTCGGCCCAGATTTCTACTTCCGTGGACTTGCCCACCTTTTGGCAAATTACTACACTGAACGTGGCTTCTCTAACACAGCTGTAATGGACTCTCTCAACCGTGTTGCTGATATTGGCTCTCGCCCGTGGCCTGACGCCTCAACGTTGCAAGACCCGGATGCATTACTACAGCTGTATCTATCGATAATCCCCGAGGGACCAGCATATCAGAGTGCCGTTGCGGATATCTGGGGGGTGATGCCGGAGGTATCGCCACCACGCACACCCGTGCTGGGCCCGACGCCGCCGAGGGGGGATTATCAGGTACTGGATAATGACGGGTTTAAGTGTGATATCTCACTGCAATCATATACCGCGCGAAATAATACGCCACACGTCGACGTGGTAACTCCACTCCAACAAAATCCCCCCTCGCAAAATCCAGCCGTATCTGCTTCTCCACCTACGACAACTCCCCAAATCCAGCTTCCGCCCCAGCTGGTTGCGGGGCCAGCTCTACAAAGTTCGCACTCTGCTCGTAACTATACTCCATTACAAGTTCGCCCCCCATACCTGGAAAATCGTCTCCCCCGGCGTCAGCCGTCTTTCGCTCCACAAGAGCAGGCGAATCAACAGGGACGAGAGAGACTTGGACAGAGCAGCGAAAGCTCTGTATCTAGCAGGCCCAGGAGACCAGGCAGAACTGGTGCTGCAGTCCGCCCTCCTCTTGTTCGATTTAATAATCATCAACCATCTGCTCTTGGTGGGGGTTTTAGGCTACCTCCACACACTCAGAATTCTGGTGGGCCTAGAATTCACGGCAACAGGAGTAACGTCGTTTGGTACTACCTCACGCCCGCTGGATCCGCACCACAACCATCATCAAACAATGCGCCTTCAGCTGGGCCTTATGGAAATCCTCCTCCGGGCTGGGGGTTCAGGCCGATCGGGGTACATAGTGATTACACCAGGAGTGCCGCCTTTTACTATTACCCCGGATTCTCACCTCAACCATCATCGAACAGTGGGTCTTCAGCTTGGCCTTACGGATATCCTCCTCCGGGCTGGGGTCCCCCCGGGCTAAGGCCGATCGGGGAACATAATAATTGCACCAGGAGTGCCGCCATTTGCAATTACCCCGGATTCTCATCTCAACCACCATCGAACAATGTGTCTTCAGCTGGGCCTTATGGAAGTCCTGGATCCTCCGGGTTGGGGTCCACCCGGGCTCAGGCCGATCGAGGACCACAGTGATTTATGGGATGATCAAGCTTAGGAGGAGTATTTTCTGGAACTAGCATAGCCAGACCCGCCGCTTACTCAAATATCCCGATGATCTCTTTGATCCAGCAAGGGTAGGAAAATTGTGGAGGTGTGGTATTTTGATTGATTTCGTAAATATATTGGATTTTTGATTTGGGTGGAGTTCCTGGCTCTTGAATAGGCTGGGCAATTCTTGGTTTCAAAATTCTTAGCATGGGTGGTCAACCGATTGGTGGGAACAAAGAAATACGACTCTTGGTTGAACTGTTACTAACCACCACTCTTAGCACGTGTGTAATATAAAATCTCAAGTCAGAATAGATAGCGTAGTGACGATCAGTTAAATGTCATTTCATAAAGAATTTAAGGTGGTCGATGAAGGTAAAATACTAATCACACCGATAATAGCTAGACATAAACACCACCTAGCTTCTCCAATTGTTTATTTTTAAGACCTTTTTTTTTTTTTTTTTTTTTTTGTTTAAAACTCATTACTCATATGTGGTCGCAACGAAACGAGGAACATTGATGAGCCACCCGGAAGCCCGGGATGATTCAAGGCAAGGCAAGTTAATCCGCCAGGCCAGCGCAGGCTAAATACACGAAGAACAAGTAGGAAATTCGTAACGACAAAGCTCCCGTGCTGTCATTAACCAGAAACTGTGCGCAGGGGGGGTTCCCTGACAGGAGATTGTGAGATACCCGCTCCTCGAAGGACAAATGAGATAAAATGGAACTTGTGAAAATGCGCGTATCACACCGCCCCTGCTCCTACACCAGCATGCTATGTAGGTGGCCGAAAAACGCCTTCGTGGCCTCATACCGCTCCGGATCTCCCTCCTCTTCCTTTCTCACTCCGGCTTTGTCTAGTTCCTCCATGTGCTCTTGCCCCCTAGTAAGAGGGATCTGATGCGTGCGAACCGTGGGCATTCGAAAGTGATGTGTTGTGCGTCCTGTGATGATTTTCTAAAGATCTAAATCACCGACATTTCACCTGAGGTATATTTTACATGAACGGGCAAAATAGCCAGATGCAGGACCTGAAGGGAGCAATTGGGTGGGAAAAGAAGAGGAGGAGGACCGGCATATGTAGTAATTGACGAAGGAGGATCAGGAATAGATGAGCAAATCACGGTAAAAAAGGATTTTTTGACCTTCAAAGCATTGATTTTTAGAGCAAGTAAGTTAAAGTTGTAACATATAGGAAACTTTATCAAGCAGTACAGGTATTCTCTGTAGAATTGCCTACTACCATTGGATTCGGTTAAGCAAGGAAATAAGCAAAATATCCACCCAGCAGTAAAAATCAAAAGCCCTATGTGCATTTTAAAAAAGTCAAACAAACTTCAGAACAAGAAAATATCCAATATATATTATACCAATGCAACCCCTTCACCTGTCACATTCTTTTGAACCAATTGTTGCCAGACAATCACAGACTTGTGAAGAAAGTCGAGAATTCTGTTGAATTATTCGAAAAATCAATTAGTAAAAATACTTCTTTTTCAGCGGTGGAAGCTCCTTACCATGGTATAGTTGGGATTTCAGTCCCATTAATAGGCCCACTTTGACGCGGCTAAGCCACTTCGTCGTTGCTGCCTCCCTGAACCTGGCACTACTGGTATGTAGTTGGTTTTTCGGTGAGAGTTGTGGAGGATATATTCGTCATGATTCCATTTTCGAGTAGAGTTGAAGTTGGAGCCAGTGGTTACAGACCTTTGCAACGAAAGAGAGTCAGTCTTCAGCATTGTCAATTAATGTATATTGGAGTTGAGTACTTTGCCACTTTGCCTCGAGCCTCAATGGCTTGCTTTGGGGATGAAGTTGGGACAACAAAAGTGGATGTAGACATCTTGGTTTGTGGTAGAGAGTAGATATAGAAGTTGAAAAGTTTCTTAAGAGTCGTAGTAGTGGTAGAATGGAAGAGTGGATTGGTTGGATTGGATGATGAAATAAATGGTTCGAGGTGGGGGATGAAGCCCCATATATATATGCGATCCAGAACCATGATCACATGGGCGAGCGAGATCGGCAGCCTATTGAGGTTCGTATGAGTCAAGCAGTGAATGGAGTCAATAAACGAGGAAGTGAATGAACTCGTGCCAATAGTGTGAATTAATCTCCTGATAGCGATAAAGCTAGTTCTTCACAGTTTAAATTTTCTGCCTCCAACTGTTCTCTTGGACTGGCTTGCACAGCCCCTCGGTCAACCATACTCCACGGTTAGTCTGGTTTGGCAGTGCAACCAGATTACAATGAGGAAAACTTTAATTTCCTGACTAGCGGATGTGACTTGGTCCAAGTGAATAGATAATCACCCTATCAATTGGCACAATGAGGAAAACTATAATTTCCTGAATAGCGGAATATGACTTGGTCAAAGTTAATAGATAATCACCTCATCAATTGGCACAATGGGGAAAACTATAATTTCCTGAACAGCGGGATGTAAACTACCATTGTGTCTGGTTGGATCGGCCCCTCCCGTGACCATTGTGAATGGGGTTGCCTCCTGAATATAAACTCCAGCATAAATCGGCGACTTGGGTGACTTTACTCACCATTATCGTTCCACAACCCAGACATCCTATTTCAACCCTTGGTTTCGCGTTCGGAGCAGGTGATTTCATGTGGGTGTCTAGTGTTCATGTGCAGGCGCCCCAAGGAGCCGCCCCCAAGGAGTTCAACGCTAGATAATTCAGCCATCTATTGCATACAGGAATGTCGAAGACACGCGACACAACTAGAGACTCGGATCACCCTCCCTTTGAGCACGAAAGAAACCGATGATTTGAAGATATTACACATATTATAGATTTGTCATTGAAAGGAACTCGATGCACTCCTTGAAGAAATAGCGGGGTTTAGAAAGAGACTTCTCATGCTAGTTGGGCTCCTGGTGGAGTTCAGTACGAGCATTGCGTTGGTACCTTCAGATTTCTGAGCATGAGGGTCTTGTAATCATTATATTCTACCTAAGTTTTTCGGATATATTGATTATTACCAAAACATTGTTTCTCTGTCTCTAAGGCTAGCCTTAGCTAACTTGTGTATGGGTGTCCTTGCAATTGCTAAATGTAGCGATCAAGCAAACCAGAGTCCCAACTCAGCGAGTAGAATTAAAGACGACGAGGGCCCATACGACAACAACACCTTTATACAGCACCCTCCTGTGCAATACCGCAAATGCTAGAGACTTGAAACATGACTGGGAACCATCAAATGATGAGCTCCAGACGATTTCCCTGTTTGAGGCCGGAGCACCACATCGCTACATTGGACTCGAGCTCGACTCTCGTAGTTTTACCAGCCTCTGTGTTGCAGCGGAACGTGGGAACCTCCAGGCGGTAGAGTGCATGCTGCTCAAGGCACCAAGATTGCGGCCACAGACGAGTACGACCTGACAACTCTACGCAGGCTAGACCAGCCCCGACAACCCTTCATCGCCGGCTGCAAAAGGCAGTAGCGAATTTGTGAAAGTCCCTCTGGACAAGGCAGCAAGAATTGATGATATTGATTATTTATTTCAGACTCGCTTCATCTAGCAGCCCAACATGGACATATATAATTATTGGGTGTTCCAGGTGAATCAATACTCTGTCAACCAGACTATCAATATTCGTATCCCTACTATCTTACATATGACGTGAGACGCATCCCTGGGGGGAAGCCCAGCTGAATTGTCCAACCTCCCAGCCGTCTACCTATGGTAACTCATTAATTATCAAATGATTTCTCTCACCTCCTTCCTTCCTTCCGGGACTCTATTTAACTTTAGAATCTATATCTCTCTCTGCACTGTCCTCATCCTCCCAGATATCCTCCCATTGTTTTCCCTTGCTCCGTACACTATACTCCTCATGTCCCCTTACTGGGACCGAATAGGAGTGAAGAAAAAAAAAAGAGAAGTACCAAGCATAGGCTTTGAATCTTACCCCAGCAACCATCTATCTAGCCATACAGTTGGGCCCTTGTATATTGCCTCTCTCGTCGCATCTCCTAAACGTGTTCAACAGCGGCCCGGAAAAATAAAAATATCGGCTCAGCTGGGAATCGAACCCAGATCACCCGCCCTCTGCCTGAAATTAGCAGGTACCTACATAGCAGATGTCATACCATTAGACCACTGTGCCTTTTTATGATAGCCGCCTAATCAGTTGAGACTTGTATTGCCTTGCTGTAGGTACCAAGCATAGACTTATGAACCGCCAGATAGTCAGTTTTATAGAGATAAGCGAGCGGAGAGGTCCAAGTGTCCATGAATATGAAGAAGAAGAAGTTCAAATATGCAGTGAGGTGCATGTATTTTTATTGAAGTGAAGTGGTTGTAGTGATTCAACTTAGTTATCTCGAACAAGTAGGAATATGACGAGATATATATACATGTATGAACGTAGAGCTGAAGGAAGTTGTGAAGCACGCCATATGAGTGCAAGCCAATGTAAGTAGTATGAATGAACGACGAAATGGACAGTATTCTAACAAGTTTTGCATGATATAATAACTCTCGGACACTAGGTAGGCTACTCTCTTCTCTCAGTGTCATAAATGTGTACTTTGATACCAATCGAGTACTTTGATACTAGGTAGTAGGTATGTGCTTGTGCTTCAATTACAAAAATCTAAAAAGAAAAATATAATGGCTCAGCTGGGAATTGAACCCAGATCACCCACCCTCTGCCTGGAATTAGCAGGTACCTACACAGCAGGTGTCATACCATTAGACCACTGTGCCTTGTTACTGAAACCTGCCTAATCGCTTGGGTCTTGTATTGTCTTGCTGGAAGTACCTGTGCCAACCAGACGCCTTGTACATTCATAGATAAGTATATATGCGCTTACTAAGTTTTATGATATAATAATTGAAAGGTTGATTATATATATAATCATTTTTTTTTTTCGTATTCTCATGAATATGATAATAATCGAAAAAAAAACAATAGGAAAACAGCGAACCAGCTCTCTATCATTTGTCCTACCTGTGGAGCAAGCCAGACTACCTGTGGAGTCCTGTGGAGGGTGTTGTGCAACCAGACTAAGTACCTTGTACAATAACTCTCGTACCACCTGTGCCAACCAGACTAGTACCACCTGGGCCTTGAGGACTCTCTACGAGAGGCTAGTGCTAGCTAGATTAAGTACTTGAGGACTGCTGTCTCCCTCTCTGTCGGCGGGTCGTGCAGCTAGACTACTTTGATACTAGATAGGTACTTGTGGTTCAATGACTAAAAGGAAAAAATATAACGGCTCAGCTGGGAATTGAACCCAGATCACCCACCCTCCGCCTGAAATTGGCAGGTACCTACATAGCGGGCGTCTTACCATTAGACCACTGTGCCTTTTTATGATAGTTGGCTAATCGCTTGGGTCATGTATTGGCAACGGCAGGATGGAGCCATAGTCCCCAGTGAATTGGTCTTCAGTTATGTCGATGATGTCAACGCTCTGGAGATTACCAACCTACCGGCGAGAACGCATAATGCACTGGTGAGGCTTGTCGACGAGCCCCTAGAAGCAGCGGCATCCAAGGGCGACCTCAAATGGGATCCTGGCCAAGAAATCAGACTAGACTTCCACAAGGGGCCGATCGGGGGATGTACTGCTCTTGGCATACACATTTAGTCTAATCTGTCCTGGGATGAACATATCAAGATCCGGACGAAGATGGTGTCAAGGCTCTTCCGGGTATTGACCAGATTAGGTAACTCAAATGGAGGCATGAACCGAAAAGCCCTCAGAGCACTACCTATATACGGGGCCTATCCGACCAATACTCACCTGCGGGGCCGGGGTGTACAATGAGACAGGCGTCTGTCCGAAGCTGGAACCCATGCGGAGATAGGAATACCAGGATTACGGGGGCCTACCATTGAGCAGCCACGAAAAGCTGGGTTGGATTGCTAACGTGGAACCAATGTACAAGACAAGATTAGATGACCTATCTAGGGCATGGGCAGCCCATTGCCTCCGCACTGGGGACACACAAGACAAAGCCTTCATGCGCAGCTACACGGCACCTCGTAAGACATCATAGCACGACGGCTCTAGTCCACATACCCAAAGAGACAGCCCCATCTCAGAAGCATTTTGCCTAACCGCAGCAGAAGTTACAACCTCACGAGCTCCCATATGGGAATAGGGAGGATACGAGAACATTCCCGATCACACATCGACCCGCAGGTCCGTGAAATCGAAACACTTCGGATATTGGGCAGTGGAGATTAGATCGATCCTGGATGATAGAGAGTTTGCTATATCGACGGCACGGGGAGGGAGGGATGGTCGCGAGAGCAACCCATAGCACGGACCGAAAGAGCAACCTAGAGACCACCTACGGGAGCTACCGGGGGGATGGCGAACTACATGCAATGCGCCTAGAAGATCCGAGCATGATCACGATTACGGTAGGCCTGGGCACGAGCCGGCACGAGCCGAGCCTGGGGTAGGCTCGTTCCCAGGCCTAATCACGATCCTCACGGATTCACAAACAGCAATACAGGCGGTCTTTCTCCAATATGAGTCGTGGGGCACCTCCGAGATCGGGCATCGAGCCGGACATCGAAAATGCCCTAGTCCAGTCTGCCGACATCAGGGACGTCAGGATCGCATGACATAGGTATTGAAGGGAATGAGAAGGCGGACCAGCGGGCATCGCTTGAGTCGCATCTAGGACAAATCAAAGTCACCTCGCGCACCGCCACGGAGGGAGGTCTACGAGCTGCCTCTGAAGCCATTCGGAAAGAGAAGGTGCGTATGGGGACGACAGCCTCTTTCGGCTTACACTTGGATGCGAACGGACCGAGGGCCCCAGAGATGCTGGCTGCACCAGATTGGCAATGCAGAGACCACAGCGTGCGATTATGGACAACCGTTAGAAAGTTCACACCACACCATTATGAGTGCCCGTGGTTCGCACGAGAGCCAGACCCCTGAGGTACAAGAGCACCTTTGAGGACTTAGACAAAGCGGAGTGGATTTTTTTTTTTTAAATACTTGTTACTCTTATTCGGTCCCAGTAAGGGGACCATGAAGAGCCACTCGGAAACCCGAGTGGATTCAGGACAAGGCAAGTTAATCTGCCAGGTCCGGCGCGCAGAAAGCAGAAGATAGATACATAGGTCCGGCGCGCAGAAAGCAGAGATGGGATAAATGTGTAAAAAAGAAATCAAAGGACAGAGGGCCTCCATACTGTCATTAACCACCAATGGCGGATGACCCCGAGAGGACTGACTGAGACCCCTGCCGGAAAATACCAACAAGAAGAAGAAATGACTTGAAGTGTGAGAAAAACGTGTAAGAGAACTCGTGAGTGCTACCAGCCATCTAAGGCCAGCCCATCCTAGCGTGGATGGATATTTATTAGCTACGTGTTCCCATGTCTTCTTCCAGCCATCCGCCGATACAGAAGGCTAAAGAAAGCTTCTACCGCATCCCAATTATCCTCCTCTTCTTCCTCGATCCAAATGGGGTGGTCGAGGTCTTCCCAATCTTTAATGCCGCCTAAAGCTTGTCTGTGGTCGTGAAAGAGGGGGCAGTCAAAGGCTAGGTGAAAAAGCGGAGTGGAGGAAGTAGGCCACGGAGGCCTTTTTTTGGTTATTTATATCACGAGTTCAGCTGACTTTTACTTTCATCTTTCACGAGTTCCCTGTCTCACGAGTTACCTGTCTCACGAGTTCCCTGTCTCACGAGTTCCCTGTCTCACGAGTTCCCTGTCTCATGAGTTCCCTGTCTCATGAGTTCCCTGTCTCACGAGTTCCCTATGTTTACGGTTTTCATGAGTTTCAGGATAAATGGAATTTCCTTAACCTGTCAACTTACTTTGCTGTATATAGGCGCGGACCTGACAGATTAACCTGCACTAATATAGTCATGACTATATCGTAGATGAAAGGAGTGGGACCCGTCAACCAACCAACCCTCAGCGATGGAGACACAATTAGGGAATAAAACTAATATAATTTAGCTAGTATGGCCGAATAATCTATTACTTTTTGCATAAGAGGTATAGGACTTTAACCTATGGGCTTTCGTGTGTAAAACGAGCGCTCTTCCATCTGAGCTAACCTTTTACCCTTTTTTAATTAATTTATTATATGCTTTTATAATTTTTTAATTTATCAATTGTCCTGAGCCCACCCGGCCTTCCGTGTGGCTCCTTACTGAGACCGATTAGGAGTAATGAGTATATATATAAAAAAATAAAAATAAAATGTATCCATGGGAATTGAGGGTAAGACAAATGCGCTGGAATATGTTATTTGGCCAATCAGAAGCAATGGAATACAAGGATTTGCGGGTGGCTATCCTGCAACAGGTATTGCCTTGTTGGAGTACCAAGCATAGACTTATGAATCTTCAGGTGCATAGAGTAGAGGTGTTTGGTTCAATGCAAAAAAATCTGAAAAAGAAAAATGATAATGGCTCAGCTGGGAATTGAACCCAGATCACCCGCCCTCTGCTTGAAGTTAGCAGGTACCTACATAGCAGGCGTCATACCATTAGACCACTGTGCCTTTTTATGATAGATGCCTAATCGCTTGAGTCATATATTGCCTTGACAGAAGTACCAAGCCTAGGTTTTCAATCAAACAGGTCAAACGCGGCACATGGCTACGCAACTTGGCACGATGGCTTCAACCCATACCTTCAAGGTGACAGCCCCATTTCGGAGGCCTTCTACATGATGCGGCGGAACCACATGAAGTCTCGTGCGGGGATAGGTCTGACACGAGAACTTTCCACATCATTCACGAAATGATAATCGAACTAACTTCCGAGAGGTCGAGATACCTAGGATACTTGCTGGGCAATACAGGTAGGGATAGGATCAATCCTAGACGAAGGATGGAGAGTATGATACACTGACAGCACTGGGATACAGCATATAGCACAGACAGAAAAGGTGGACTGGAGGCTATCTAAAGTGGCTGTCTATGGGATACAGCCACGATGGCGGACGGCGAACTCCTGGCAATTCACCTGACTCACACTGCGGAAGACTCGGACATGACCATGATCCTCTCATATTCTCAGCCGGCAATGCAGATAATATTCAACATGAGCAAAGGATCGCCCCTAAGATCGGCCATTCAAGACGGTCTTAATCTAAAAGAGATGTTAATATCGCCTGGGTCAGAGGGCACGCCGATATAGAAGGAATCGAGGGAGCGGATCGGATGACATCTTACGAGTCATTCCTAGGACAAATTAAAGCACGGGAGCGTACAGTAACGGAGGGAGGCCTAGGCAGAGGCAGCCCCCAAGGCCATCCGAAAAGAGGCAAGAGGGGAAAAAGTGTTCGGGGTTAGGAAAACGAACGGCTCAGACATGCACTGTCAACATATACATGGATGCGGACAGACCGTGGTCCACAGGAAAGCTGACACATCACATCTGCAAAGCGAACGACAGAACATGTGCATGCGGGCATCCGATGGAGAATGCGCAGCACTTTACTTTCGACTGTCCACGGTTCAAACGAGAAAGAGCCCTATTCTTAGGAAACAAGAGAACAAGGGCAGAACTAGACAAACCAGAGTAGGGAAGGGAGGGAAAGGAAGTTTTAGAGACCACACAGGCATTTTTCACTTGTCTTTACAGTGAGCTCCTTCTCTCCTCTTTTCGAGATCTGGGGTCGGGCCTTAGTCAGGCCCTTTTGGGGGTCATCTGCGCATGATACGGCTAATGACAGCATGGGGGCCCCACCTCACTCAGCATATTCTATAGCTCTTTCATTTTATACAGCACCGGATGCGGCAGATTGGCGTGCCTTGTCCTGAATCCACCTGGATTTTTGAGTCGCTCATCATGGTCCCCCTACTGGGACAGCATATGAGTAATGAGTATTTTTTAAAAAAAGAAAAAAGACTAGTGGAAAACGTGATTTAATAACTTGATAATTATTCTGTACAGCTTTTCCCACCCCAACCAAGCAGCAAGCAATCGAGTTCAGCCACAAATTAGGCGAAAGCACCACCTTAGACTACAGCAGAGTTAAAAGTCTTACCCAAATAAGAGTGGGTGTGACGCCACGCAGTGCAATTACAGGATTGTGGGCACACGGAGGAATATTTAGGTGGGGAATATATGAAATTCCAGAGCGGCTATAGAGAGCAGCTAGATATGGCATGAAAACGGGGTCTCGATATGAAAAATATATTTACAAAAATAATAGAAAAAATCAAACCAAAAACGATATCAATAGCTGCAAGATGTCCTATGGCCTCGGTTCCCTATAGTGCCCCAAGATGTTCCTCCTAGCCTGAGTATTTGCACGAAAGGGAGTGAGGGAAACATCTAGGGAACCGATTGACGTTATGGTATGTCACATCTCACCCCCCTTATATCTCTCCTCCATACCCACTGGTGCGAATGTTTAGCCCCCGGGGGTTCGGTCGGGCTCTGTGCACGATGGCTGGGTTTGATGCCCTGTCAGGCATAGTCATTTCCGTGGCGGGCGGATAGTGACGTGAGTGGGAGGCATAGGAGCCCTAGCCCACCATTTTTGTGGGACCGGAGTGTTCGTGATTGGGCGAGACGGGTTGCCCATGATGCCGGCAGGGTTGGGAGTCTTTGGACTTGCTTTGGACGCCTTATGAGCCCATGGATTATGGGTCATTGTGGTGCCTTGTGGGGGAGTATTCTGGGCCTTGGGGCCGACGCTTGATATGGAGGAGGTGGTTGGCGTGGGTTTATTTGTTACCGCCCGTACTGGCTTCCATTCGTTCTCATCTTCCACATCCGAATTCTCCGCTTCATCCTGGTCCTCCTCATCTGAATCCTGGTCCTCCTCATCTGAATCCTGGTCCTCCTCATCTGAGTCCAGGAATGGACAGTCTTTCACATGTCCAGCAGAGATATCTCGTCCCCGGCAACGGTTGTAGTCGCATTGAACATGGGTGAAGTTTTTGCATCCTCTTGGTTTGGACATTTTGTTAAAGGACTAAATCTAGGGACAAAGATGTACGAAGGAAGGATTATTGGTGGTGTAATGTAGAAGACTTTGCAGAACACTTGATGTTGTCAATGTTTTCTGGGGGACTCAATCTGATGTGAGGAAGGGGTAGAACGGTGCTGACCTGTCCCCTTATATACTGATTTTTGTGTCAATTGCTCGCATGTGCGTTCAGTGTCCAAATTACCTATTGAGTTTCACACGGACTTGATAGCAAATCTTCGTGCTATTTGACAACGGGGAGAAAGCGTTTTTTTTTTCAATAAAACCGGAAAGGTTAACTTAACATGATTGCAATAGAGCCCAACCATGCTTTACGTTAACTTTTGGGATTGGAATTGGGAGATTCACGCGATTTCTTTTGGTAACTCAGTACTCGTATACAAACTATTTACTTTTTATCCAGCTGGATTGTCCAACCCGCCCGGTGATTCATGCCACTCCACCTGTTCCTCTCGAGTTACCCGGCAGTGGGAGTGAACAACGAATAGAATTTGCGGAGTTCACAATGGAGGTCGGAATGTGGGTTACAGACTGCAGGACTGAATATTGTAAAAAGTATAGACATACATATTACTGCGCACAGAAGCGGGCCTCCGCTCTCCCACCATAACTTGTCCTGCGTGCCGAATCTCGGTGCGATTTTACCTATATAGTGGATTGTCTTTTCGCTAGGGTAGCCAGATAAAATTGAGTAGCCCCCCTAACGGGGCTACATAGGAGTACTAAGTATAAAAAAAAAAAAAAAAAGATAAAATTGAGGGAGAGTAAAATTAGCTAGATGTGTTATGCTGGCGGGAAAAAATCAAAAAGGAATATCGGCTCAGCTGGGAATCGAACCCAGATCACCTGCCCTCTGCTTGAAATTAGCAGGTACCTACATAGCAGATGTCAGACCATTAGACCACTGTGCCTTTCTATGATAGTAGTCTATAGCAGGTGGTCTTGTGTTGCCTTGACACAGGTACCCTTAAGCTGGGATACTCTCAGCTGATCTAGGACCCGGTCAGAGATCCCACCCACCACATTACAACTCTAGAGATGATCATGGACAACGAACTCTCATTCCGCAAGCACATCAAGTTCCATACACAGAAAGCCAGGAAGATGCCAGATGTTCTCTCAAGGCTGGCCAATAGCAACAAAGGCATGAGTCCTTAATCCATCCATTCCCTTTAGAGACGCAGTTTCACTTTGGGATCCGAGTTCTGATTGAGACCTTCGGGCAGACGGGACCCTAGGCCAGCAGACATGGGTACCAGGCGCTACACAAGATTTATGGGGAATACTAGAGTGCAAACTACAACATGACCTATCTGCGAGTTGGGCAGGTCATGTAGCAGTACAAACAGGGAACCCAGACATACGGGCAATGCTCCCCAATTCATTCTCAAATCCCCGGGATCCGATAACCTCCGCCTTCCACATCGCCACTCCGCGGATCCTCCCTCTTCTCAGCTTCGGTAATTGCGACAAATCCACCCAGAACACTCTCGCTCTCTACACTTTATACGAACCGTCAGATGCAAACGGGGTGGGCAGCTAAGCTTTGTGGGAAGATGGACGAGGGCTGGAGGCTGTGCTACCCAGATGGCACTGGGAGGGCAAGACACACCGCATCTGCTTTTACTTCGGAAGATTGGAGGGGTAACCCCCTTCAAAGGGACACGAGTATTTAGGAGGGGAGTCCACAGTCGCAGATTCAGAACGACAAGCCATCGCTTTAGACCTCCGAGCCAACAAAGGCAGCGGCATGTTAGCCATTCTGTCAGACTCGGCCGCAGCCATATCCAACGCCATCAAGTTCTCCAGAAGATAGTCAGCAAGGAGTGGGGTCGAGTCTGAGCTAGCGGAAGTACTCGAGAAACGGCACCTAGAACATCAGGACAGCCGCATTCTTTGGATCCGGTCTCCAAAGGGAACGAGGAAGCCGACAAGCTAGCCGCCTTGGCCCCTGCTTTGGAGCAATTCTCCCTGAGCCCCTTAAGAGTGACAGAAGGGGGTATTAGACAAGGCTCAAAGGCACCTAGAAGCGAAGTGCATACATCCAAAGGCTTTGTGTTTGGAGATCAGTGGAACCGACAAGCCTCCTCAGCTTAGACGTGGCTAAGTGCTGACAGAGGCTCTCAAAAGCACTCGTTCCACATATTCGGGAAATCGAACGCAGAAGCATGCCGTGCTGCCATCACACATAAGACGGTCGACACCTTCGGTTTCGTATATAGATGGCTCGTCGGGAGAGGAGGCTATTGAGGTACTTATACATTCTCCCCGGTCAACAGCCCTTGAGTCCAGTTTCATGTTTACTTATGTTATATCAGTTTGGTTTGTTAGGTGCGGCTTCAGGCAGGCCTCTCGGAGTTATTTTTTTTTTATTTTTTTTTTTTTAAATACTCCTTACTCCTATTTAGTCCCAGTGAGGGGACCATGAAGAGCCACCCGGAAGTCCGGCTGGAAGGCCTCTCGGGGTCCGGTTAAAGAAGACCTCTAGGGGTCCGGTTAGTGACAGCATGGGGACTCAGCGACACTTGAGTTCATCCCTTTTCCAGTTTATATCGTTATATGTTCTTCTATACAGACGGAGGAAGGTGGGGTAGGGGGAGGTTTGTTTCGATAGAATTCGCAGGCAGAATAGAAGGGTGAAGAGGACTGGGGGGATGGCTATGGTATGGTATGGGGAGGTGGTGGGAATCAGAGGAGCTCTAGAAAGAGCGCGGAGAGAGGAAAGTGTCCTGGTGTTGACTGACTCACGTGCAAGGATTCTGGCAATTGGGGCGGCGGGCAAGTTAGGAGAAGCCAGGACAGAAGATCTTAATTGGATTGTCGAGGAGGTGGCGAACAGAGAAGGAAGGTTAGGGAGGGGCAGTCCGATTTGGCTGGGTCAAGGCGCACATTGGCATATATGGTTTTAAATGCTTGTTCCTCTTATGCGGTCCCAGTAGGGGGACCATAAGGAAGAGCATGGCATGGCAGAGGAATAGTCACGAAGGGTGGGGGGGGGGGGGTAGGTACGCCTGGAACAGGAAGAGGCAGGCAAGCCGAAAGGTGATTGGAACTGGGATGGGGAGGGTATTGGAAGTGGAATGGGAAGGCGCGGGTCGACTATGTGCATTGAAGAACTGGGAGGGGAAAACTACAAGTGTGGAGAGCTATCTTAGATCCCACGGTATTCACAATCTATAGGTTCTTCGAGGTGGACCCGGAAACGGGCAGGCATGTCGCTTTGTCATGTCCTGCCGGCAGATGGATTGGAAGAAGGTGGAGTTCTTGGGAACAAGCGGACGAAAAGGACAGATGGTTGCGGAAAAGAAAAGATGGTTGCGGAAAATGAAGGACAGGGACAAGGAAATATTCGAGCACTTGGTTGAGAATTTCTTTTCTAGAGTTAAGGTGTCGGGGGGTGGGAGCTGGCAGCGGAGGAAGGTGAAGCAGTTTTTTTGGTGCGGGTTTCTTTTGTCTTTGGGAGGCTGGACCTGCTTCTGGTACCGAGAGCATAAGCTGAACCTTTTAAGGGCAGTCTTCGGGACTCCGGCATGACCTTAGGTATGAGACAATAAAAATAAAATAAAATAATAAAAACGTTAACCATATGTTATATCTGCTGCAGCATTTTGGCTCTCGAGTTTTTTTATATTGCGGTATATAGGCGCCGGACCTGGAACATTAACTTGCTTCGTCCTGAATCCACCCGGGTTTCCGGTTGCTCCTCGTGGTCGGTCCCCTTACCAGGGGGACCGAATAGGAGTAATAATTATTAACAACAAAAAAAAGAGGAGAATTGACAGAGAGGTATGAAGCATAGGCTTTGAACCTTGCCCAGGGAGCATTTAGCGACACAGTTTAGTCCCTTGTATATTGCCTCTACCATCGCATCGCATCTCCTAAACCAAAAGAAAAAAAATAATGGCCCAGCTGGGAATTGAACCCAGATCACCCACCCTCTGCCTGAAATTAGCAGGTAACCTACACAGCAGGTGTCATACCATTAAACTACTGTGCCTTTTTATGATAGCTGCCTAATAACTTGAGTCTTGTATTGCCTTTTTGAAAGTACCAAGTATAGACTTATAAACGCCACCTAGTCAGTTGTACATAAAAGCGCCTTGTATAATAATAACTCTCGGACCAAACTGGTTCTCTCGGATTGCTTCCCTCTCAGGTTTTATAAATGTGTACTTTGATGCTCTGGGTACTTGTAGTTCAATGAATGAAATCTAAAAAAGGTAAAATGATAATGGCTCAGCTGGGAATTGAACCCAGGTCACCCGCCCTCTGCATGAAATCAGCAGGTACCTACATAGCAGGTGTCATACCATTAGACCACTGTGCCTTTTTATGATACCTGTCTGCAACGCTGGTCTTGTGTTGCCTTCCGAGAAGTACCAAGCAGGTATTCTTCTTTCTTTCTCCTCTTGTCACCTCTCTTCTCTTCATTTCTCCCCTCCTTTGTTTTTTTCATCGAACATCTTGTACCAACAACATGTACCCACAGTCTACTCTGGTTGGCACCCTATGGTCAACGTTCTTATATCCTTCCTATTTCAAAAGGTAGTACTGGAATCCTCGATAACCTGCCCCCTCTTTGGACACAAGAAGATATTTCACATTTGCACTCCTGTCACGTTCCTAACACCTACTCTCTGTTTCTATATTGTATCCCTTATCCGGGCCAAGCGACAATCAAGCACCATTAACCTCAGTTCGAGCCCCAGGACTGCATCCTGTTGGATGTCGGAAATAAACTGCTAGCAGCTTTGTACAAAGGCTAGCAGCTATACGACCTGGTCTTGGTCTATAAGACAATGAGTGAGCCAGAGCATCTACGACAGACAAGAAGCCCATACATTCTTCAAAAGTCCCAACGTCTAGGCCTGGGCATGAGCAGAGCCCGGTAGGGAAAAAGGCTGGAGCCCCAAAATAAATGATAAAGGCTCTCGAGCCTTCTTGGAAAATGACGAGCCCCGGGCCTATCAACATTAGCTTCTTCCGGATCCCCCATTGTCGTCGTCTTTTCCACTCGTCTCTTCTCCCCACCCGGGTGGCTCCTGATGGTCCTCTTACTGGGATCGAATAGGAGTAATGAGTTTTTTTTTTTTAAAAAAAAAAAAGGACCCCCCACATACGAAAACCACCACCAATATGGCGAATGAGAGCGATACAGGGAGCTGTAAGAGAATAAGGGCTAATGTTGTGATTCGACGAAGGTTCCAACGATTTTAAGGATGTTTACATTCCTTGGCGAATATTGAGTTCTCGCGGGGGGAAAAGAAGGAGGGGGGGGAACACAGCAACTCAGGCATTATATATCCCATCTTTGCCACCCCACGTACCTTCAGTTACTTCCACTATGATGCAGAATAAAAACAGCTATCTGAATGCTCTGACCGAACAACTAAATCTTTGGAATTGGGAAACAAGTACTTCATAAAGTTCAGCGCAATACTACAAAAGCTCGACAGCGCATGATCCGGCAATAGGTGACGTTGTCAGTTTCCATATTCGGGTGCCAAGATCGACATCGTACAGATGATCGACGGCTGTACTGTCCTGTTCTTCGAAAACACCTTCCTTCCCCGCTACGAATATTCGGATCTTCAGCAGTTAGCTACAGCTGGGATAAAGACTGTAGGGGAAGTTATTTTAGTTCTATTTTCTAAAAATAATGAGCTGAGGGGGGTCTGCTTCGCTGGAGAATGGGACAGCGCGTCTATCCTTGAAAGAGACTCGGGAATCGGGACAGAGAAAAGGCAGATGTACATCATCCCGATTGGCATGCATCAGAACGACGTTAACCAACTCGAAAACTACAGAAGATTTCTGATACATTGGACACATCGAACATTCACCGTTTAAAAGGAGACCTGGACTTAGGTATACCTGCAATTGCGTGTCCGCTGGCTATCAGGAACTCCATTACGTATCCAAGAGCAATTGGTTTGCACACGAAAGGATGGAAGCAGCTTGGCTTTTAGCATCTGATGCCATACCAATCAGATGGTCCGGCTGGGGCTTTCCAACGGCGTGCCGCCAGAGAGGTCTTCCGGGACCAGTGTATCTCAGTAGCAGTGAAGAAACATTACCAGATGAAGATGAAGATCAAATGGAACCAATAATGCAAGGCACACCAGTACAATTTCATGCAGGCTTCAATATTACCAATCGTCGATCTGAATGACCGCATATTTCCGTGCAATCGATGGCTGCTTGTCGTACTGCACTAAGTATACATCCTGAGGTTTGTTTAACTCCGATTGCCATCCATAGGAAGGGCAACAGTAACATCTTAATCCATTGTGCAATTCACATTTTGGTTGAAATTTCGATGTACTTTCTATGTTTCATATTTTTTAAACCCAAGTACTCAAACTTCAATTGAAAGTGTCGCTTGCAAATGCCCCACATTTTGTAATCACATAGATGGGAAGATTATGAAACACTGAACTAATGCAGGGAACAAAATATTAATTATGACATAAGGTTCTCAACATATCGTAAGCAGGCCGACATGCAGGCGAATCCTTTTTCTTAACCCCAATAGATTCACCTGCCCCCATTACAGCTACCGGTAACGAAAAGGGATAATATGATCCTGCATCAAACTCCGGTATTCCTCGAGGCGTGTTTCCTTGATTATGGTTTACAGTCAATTATCCAAGACCTTTAAATCATCCGTGTCTTTAGCATTTTATGATGGTGTTTGCTTTCTTGTACACCAACATCCCCCAGGCACCAGATAATTTTGCTTCATGCCCTTAACCGCCCCCCCGCCCCCCATCCCACTTCCTCTTCCCATCCTTCCCGGTTGATTGGTTGCCTTTTAATCCCCTCCAAACCTTAGAGTGAGGGTTTTCTTTTTCTTTTATTTTTTCCCCTGAAGTCAACGGAAGGTTATGGCTGCTTTCGGGACAGGAAAGCGAAAAAAATATTTCCGATCTCCGGAGCCTATATAAAGTACTTAGCAAAAGAAAAGACCTCTCTGCCTCCACTGTCCAAATACTACTACCTTTATGTGAGAGGTTCAGGTTGGTCTCCACAAAGTCTTCCGTTACCTCCGTGTCCCATTCCTCAACATTCCCGCATCCATCCGAGTATCTCATCTGCCTGCTCCCCCAAACTCCACCTTCATTCCGATCCACTCCCCGTGAGTACAGGACAGGGCAATGCCACGTGCTTGCCTGTCTCTGGCTCTATCGCACAATACCCTGTTTTCCCCGCGGGGGTCTGTCCACCTCTGTAACTTCTTCTTACCGGTTCGGCATTGCGAGTAGTTGAATCCAACTCTTTCCTATTCTATCTTGAGGGCCCTGCCTATATCGGTACTCTCACCTCCCTTCCCGCCTTCGTCTTACGAGCCCAGTCCCGTCCCACCCCTCCTCCGGATTTTTTTGTAATTTCATTTTTAAATATTCACCCCTCCTTTGGATATCCATGAGCTGACTGGCACCTTCCTCTGTTACCTTTCTTTCTATCCAGGCTGTCTGCTTTTCATTTCCGTAGGGCATTGACCCACCCCCTGTTATCTCCTGCCGATCCCATCGACCACCTAATTGACCCTTAATCACCGCCCTTGGAGGCCCATGTGCCGGAGAATGAGCGGTGACAACTTCCCATCCATAAGGCAGGCTGGGGAGCGATTACTTTCTTCACGGGTGACAGCATGGCGGAAAATGGAAAGGTTGGATACGACTGGTCCTCTCTGAGAATAAGTATTGCCTGCAGCAAAGGTGGTACAGTAATCGCGGAGATGAAGAAGTGGTAGTGATGAGAAGAGCTTTAGAGAATGCCCCACCAATGGACTACAGAGTCCTCTTCTTATCCGATTTGCAGGCAGGCTAGGGGCGGTGTGGAAAGGGGGAAAAAAAAGCAGGGCTAACTTTTCCAACACCTCACCCTACCAAGGATGTGGCTGTAATCAAAGCAGTCCTTACACTATAAACTTGGTAGATCCACCCTGCCCTCCACTTCATTCGCATGAGATATCTGACGCTGACGGGTCTCTCATGATTTTCCTATTAGTCTAGCCCGTGCTGCCTCCATAGCCGCCCTTGGGGATAATATTAAAGGTATTAGACGGAAAAAAAAAAAAAAAAGGCACTTTCACGTGAATGATAAACACCCAGCTTGCGCGACACCATAATCCTAACCCACTCGCTAGGGGGTAGGTATTTAGTCTACAGAGATCAATTCTTCACTCAAAGTATTGAACGGAGCAATATAACTATTCCTTATTTTCAGATGTAGCTTATACATGTAAACAAAAATCACAATTGTGGGTCAAAATCGCCAAAACGCCGACGATCAAATCAAAGACTCCCAATGGTCGAAAACGCGCAAAAACCTCGTCGTGTCCATCGTGAGGACATGGACAAAAACTCCTCCTACACCCCTATATAGGATCTTTCCGACTTGATCTCACTCCTCAAATAAGGAAGTAATGTAATCATCATCGGAATTCTCCCCAACCACCTCTCCTGGACCCTCTGAACGGGGTAACATTCCGCGCTGGTGTTCCGCCTCCAGGGCATGTGGTTGCCCCTCCTCAGTTGACCCCCAAATCGACGAGTTACCCCCAGCATCCTTATCCATCTCCAGCTCAGCTGTGCAATCAACCGGCGGCAACTTCTGAATCTCCAGACCAATTTGTTCCCAAATATCGAACTCCTCATTATAGTCATCCTCCTTGTCGCCGGAAGACTCGTCTGCCTGTTGACGAGTTGCAGAGGGGTTGAGGGCGGTCATATCGCGAGATTTTGCCGGAGTACGTTTTGCAACTCCCTTTTTGTTTGAAGTCGTGGGCGACGGACGAACGGGTTTCTTTGGGGGAGTAATATGAGTTCCCGCGGCTGCTGCATTCTTTCGCTGATATCTTTCCCGGTCCCTTTGCCTCCTCCGAGCCTTCTTTTCCTCTTCTGTTAGCTTGACTCCTTGCCCTTTCCTGGGTAGTGAGATCGGTGCTCCTTGTGATGTGGGTACAGCTGCCGCTGGTGAGGTTTTCTCATGAACGGAACGCACATGAGTCACCTCCTCCTCGACAACCAACTCACCACTCCCATGCCATGACACTTCATCATGTTCATCCTCATATGGGTCTGTCTCCCCGCTTTGGTCATCTTCAGCCTCGGCGGCAGCGTTTTTGCCCTGCGGGTGTGCTGAGGCAGGTAGAACCCTCCCCCCCCGCTCATCAACCTCGAAAACGGCATCCGGGTCGTCACCCACCTTCTCCACTCCCTGCTTTATAGGCCTTTCTAGTCTCGGAAACTCATCGGGGTTTGTAATCCACCGCTTTCGGCTCATGGCAATTTTGCGGGGCATGTTGTGAGCCAAGTGCTCATTTGCCCTGCTAATATCGTAGGGAGCGACGGTGAAATTAGTGTAAGTCGTTGTCCGCCCAGACTTACCTCTAGTCTTGGGGAAAACCTGGTTACTCGAGACGGGGGGAGATTTTGTGGTTGAAGTTCGTAGATTGTTGGCCGGGGGAGAAGCCGAGGGTGAAGGTGTGAGGATACCGGCCCCGGTTGTCACTTCACCACCACTCGTTCGAGTAATGGGGGAAGATGAAGGGGTGAGGAGATTGACTTTGGTTATGGTCAATGGGGAAGATGAAGGTGTGAGGGGATTGGCCTTGGTTGTGGTCAATGGGGAAGGTGAAGGGGTGAGGAGATTGACCTTGGTTATGATCAATTCGTCGTCGCAGGCGGAGGCTGGAGTAGCCCTCTTTCGCTCTTTTCGCTTCTCAGTTCTAGCCCGTTTGCGTTGCGGGGCCACTGCCGTAGCAATCTCCAAAGACTCAGAGTGGATTTTCCTTTTACAAGATTGCACGATGCCCGGGCTATGTTGATGTACCTCCCCGTTCAAGAGCACCCGTTCCTTTTCGTGAGGGCTCGCTAGACTCCAGTCATTTTTGGACGCGGGAACCGCTTCCTCAGTTGCAACTGGTGGGGATGGGGATGGGGATGGGGCGGGAGTCTGTATCTTCTCTCCTTGGCTTTGCGAAAGTCTGGAAAGGGGGGGCGTCGAGGGTCTGGAGTGGGTGAGCATGGGATCTAGGTGGATATCTTGAGCCTGCCTGGGACCCGCTCTACGACTTTGTTCGGAGAACACAGCTGGGTTATTTTGGCGTTGACCGCTTTGTAATTGCCAGTTGAATCCATTGGAATTCGCAAGACCCATTATTTGCGGATTGTACATGGTATTTGGTATATTGAATTGGCTCCGGGATGCCAAATTCATCGTGATACGCATTGGGTCAGGAGCAGGATACCCATGCATGCCCTGAGCTAGCCCTAATGGAATTTGGTCAGTTTGTCCAAGCTTAATATTCGCATGAAGATCCGTGATTACGCCTAGTAGCATACCTTGTTGCAGACTCAACTGCTGTTGGTGTCGTTGCTGCTCGAATGCAAGGTGCTCAAATTGTAGTTGTGGGGTAACTACCATCGTTGGGTCCGCCATATGCCGATAGGTGTGCGCCATTGGTGCATTCATACTGGCTAGGGATGAGGATAGGCATGCATACCAAGTGCTGGACCAGCAATGGGTGGAGCTGAGACAGTTGGAGTGCAGGGTCCCATAACATGACGCATGGTATTCATTTGAGCTTGCGTCATTCCTTGAGGCGGTGCATGTACATTACCGCGGAGCTGTGTGTAAAAATGATATCCTCCATCGCTCGCTGGTTGAAGCGCATATGCATGCTGGTTTCGTGTAAAATGAGCCGGCCTAGAATAGTAAGCTGCGTTAAATGCCGTGTCCGCTGGCATGTTGATATGGTAGAGGCCCTGCGTAGGTCGAGATTGGCCTGACATGGTGGATAAGGAGTAGATCGAAGTACTAGTGGTGATGGGTATTCTGAAATAGAAAAGTTAGTCTTGGTACAAAGAATCGACACTATTACCTCGTGTGTAGAATGGTAGCAGTTTTATGTACAGATGAAGTAGGATTTATATACAGGTGAAGCAGGTTGTATGGAAAAGCGTTGGGCGTGTATAATATGCAATGTGGAGGATATGTACGACAAATAGTGTGATCTAGAGGTTTGTATCATGAAGAGACAAAGGAAGAACGAAACGGAGGGCGGAGACGGATGGTATATGACTCCAGGCGCAAAAGAACACGTCCTTGAATTCCAATGTATATAGAAGCTTTACCTAGTTTGGGAGAGTTTGAAATAATGACGGGAGTGTAGACCTCTCTGGCCGAAGATCTCCGGGATATATGTCAAGATAATGACTGGTTGGGTTAGCAACAGAGTTTACGCTTCTTTGTCATTAGGGGAGGGAACCATCTTAACCTTATTACCAGTCTAGACCTCGTGAACACGCAGATGAGGACAGCGAGCTTGATGTAAATTTCTTTTTTAAAAAAAGAAAATTTTAAAAAAAAAAAGGACTTGATGTATATTCCCAGGGCGTTCAAGATAAGTCGGAGTATGAACCACCTTTATATGTGGGTAGATCTATAAATGCCAGCCGTTAGAATAAATTCAAGGGACATTCGCCGTGGGACCCGTAGCGTTCATCTAAGCTAACAGTAAAATCTTTCTAGGCCACTCACTGTACTAAAATTTCCCAAATCTCCAAAGATATTAATATCAGTTGTCGCTACTGAGTTAAGGTTCCCCTCCCCGCTCTAGGTATCGAGCGAGTAGAAGATAGTTGGTTGATGCGACTGCCAGGATCTAAATGCGTCAGTAAACTCTATTGCTTCATATTCATAGTGAACTACGCACCGAGCCGGCAAGATTTCGGCCTGCGATTTGCGCCTGATAATGGAGGAAATGTGAGCCGAAGCCGGACAAGTGCCTGGTGGAGTTAATCTGTATAGCTTCAGAAGAGTCCAGAACCTTGAAGCCCGGTGGAGGAGTGCTGGCAAAGGTGCTTGCCCCTTGGAGCTCTGATTAGATATTCTTGTTGTAGAAAGCGGGGAATCTCTCGTGGTGGTTCACTCGACCTGCTGCGGGTGCTCTGGTTGTTCAGTTCTGTCCTTTAGCTGGGTTCTTCAGAGTGGGGTTGATGGCTGGCCTCTTGGTTGACATTGACCCGCACCAGCGTAGTGCCCGGCTTACTCAGACCAAGTGGCTCAGTTCAATGTAGGCTCGTAGCTCGATCTCTACAAGAGGCTTGTGCCAACCAGACTAGTAGCTTGATGGAGGTGGCTCATGCGTGTTCAGGCTAGGATTTCGGGCAGGCAACCGGACTGACTAGGACACCCAAACTCGACTGAATCGGCCAACAATACTACCGAATCTGGTGTACTCCTATCCAGGCGCACTCCTGGCCTGAATTTGAGCCTTCTCAACCCCTATCGACGTCAACCAGCTCACATAGAGGGGACAGGTAGCAAGTTCCAAGCAACTGGGTAGGCTGGTAAGTAAGTAGGCAATCGTATTATTCTTGTATAGATAATCAAAGTCATCATTCACAATTTATCACGCTTTTCATACTTCGAATCTTAGAAAAGCCCAAGAACTTGCTCCTACAGCATCAGTATATCCTTTCGAGCTATGGTATATACACTATACAGCTACATACATAAAAAAATGTCTTCTGTCTTGGCGAAACAGTGACAACAGTCAAAATAGCCAAAGTAGGCCCTCGTGTGACAACAGCTGAAGAGCTCTGGATCTATAACCCTGGGGGTTTATCTACCTCGAGTATTGTTCTCTAGTAGACTAACTCAGGCACTACACATCATGCTTCAATCTGATATTGATAGGTCTTTCTTTAACGTTCAGCGAGTGAAGGTTCACAGATGCTAATGCCTACAAGCAGTGAGTACTCTAAGAGAAAACTGACTTCTAGGTCTTACCAGATGGCTATAGTGTGGTCAAGGAAGCATGAACACCCAGGTGGTGATCCTTGTGTTCAAGTAGCGTGGTTGGTGTTCAAGATCGTTGGAGGATGAAGTCCTGCACCGGTCAGCATCCCTTATACCAGCATGAGGGCTAGGGGAAATTTCTAGCAATTTAGTTCTCGTGTGCCAGCAAGAGGATCGAGCAAACACCTAAGGGTACGGCCTTGGGTCACAACGCAGGTACGCACCTCGGAATGTCCCTTTCAATCCCTCTCCGTCACTACACGGATATCAACAAACCCTCTGGCCTCCGTAGGCCATCTGATACTCCGTCCACAAGCCCTTGACCCTACGACGTCTCTACCCGTTTCATTGATAACTCCGGTGAGTTTGCTTTCGTTCCCATTACCTTTCTTCCTGCCCAGCGATCGATCCATTCCTTCGCTTCTCTAAATACTGTTGCTAACCCACACTAGTCCTACCATGTCCAACTCCCCTAAAACTCCCTCAACCCTGCCCATCACCAGCCCTTCAATGTCCAACGCCCCTGAGAGTCCCTCAACTCTCCCCCACGGCGTTGACCCCCAACTCGATGAGTGCCGCAGCATCCTCATCGACAACCAGCAATTCCTCCAATCGACTTACGAAGCTATCCTCCAGGCCATAACAGCCATACGCACCACTCCCGGAGCCTGCCGGCTCACCTTAAAACACTGGACTCTCCAATACGCTGTTCTCAGATCCCATCATTCTCACTATGTTGACCTAATGGGGCAAATTGCGAAAGAAATATATGGGGATGATTGGGATAGTGAAGTGATGGAGAGTGTGTATACGCTTAAGGTTAGGGGGACATCGGGGCAGCCGAACGTGGACAGGCATGAGCTGGTATGTGTAAGGTAAACGTGAATTTTTTTTATTGAGTGAAGACTAATGAAAGATGATAGAGGGAGACACTGTTGCTGAAGGCTAGAGACGAGGATTTGAAGGATTTATTGATTGCAGAGATGAGGCATCAGCAGCTAGAAATAGACTATATCGGCTATGAGTTGGAGACCATGAAGGATTGGTTGACGGATTACCCTGAGCTCAGATTTTAGAAGGTTTCTCCAGTTGGACTAATGTTGTCAACATTGAGATGGGAGTGGTGGGGATGTGGGCCGGAAACTCTTGCTAGGGGGTGGGGGGGTTTCATTTACCAAATTTTTGTTGTTGGGCGGAAAAAATTGAGTTTTGACAGGTAGGGAGGATTACCCTTCACAAGCTTGAACATGAGTTTTGTCTATGGGTTCTTCAAAGGGTGTTTCTGGGAAATCTCAACCAAGATCGAGGAGGTGCGGCATTTATCTCGATGTCATTCTAAGGCAGACAAAGATAATTTACTCGAGAGTAGAGCACTGTTCTGTTCTCTTGTTACCCCGCATACATACTATGTAAATGGAAAAGGGATTTTGAAATACCGTATAAATTTACTTATGGGAGAGTGCAAAGAAAAGTTGATCCCAATCTAGGCTTTGTACAATATGTGCTTTTCACTATGAGGATACCTGATTGAGGAGATGAAAAAGAGACAATAAATTCGGGAGGCCGCACCCCATATAGATACCCTCAACCTCAAAGACAGGTAGGTAATGCCTTTTATCTCGGACCATAAAGTTACCTTTTTTTTCCCTGATATGTCCGCGTATCCAGAGAGGTGGTAGAGTCCAATGTTGTCACACAAGTCCCAGGAAATCAGTCTCGCCAGGAGGGTTTTGAATGGCATGAGACTAGGTTTTGAATGCAACTTCAGATTGCACACACTAGGATGAATTATCAGAATCCACGTGCTCCCGGGGGATTATAATTTGTTTGTTTTCATTATTTATTTTTATAAAGAGGGGGAGGGAACCATGAAAACCCCCCATATAAGAAAGAAAAGGAAAACCCCAAGTTGGGGGAAAAAAAAAAAATTAAACAAAAGTCGAGTGAGTGTAAAACCTACCAAATCCCGAGTACATAGAAACATCTTCAATTCCTCTTACTCCAGTATCTCATTCCATTCGGGATACATATCAAAATTATAGGGGTGGTGCGGAAATCCCTCAGGGGCAGCGACCCCCCGGCAGTAGATGACCAAGAAGCATGGGTCTTCCCTCAGCAGTACTCCATGATCTGTGTCTTTGTTTGGTTAAGCTCTCTACTGTAGAGAGTGCGCATTTCCCCCAGCTTGTACTTGATCAATTTCTTTTCTTTTTAATCATTGATTACTCGTATTCAAGTTATTCTAACCTATGGCGAGGGACCGCATCCCCAGAACAACTCCGGTGGATTGCCCTGCCCAACTCTAGCGCTGGCCTTTGCACTATCTAACTCCACCAAAAATTCAAAAGCCTATATACATTATCTCCACCTCGTCAGGCTTCTCACACCTCCTCACCCCAACTCTCGTCCACCTCCGCTTCTTGGTACGACGTCTTTACCCCATTTTCAAGCTAAGGGCATTCAAGTAAGTGAATGGCATGCTGGGTCCTCCCGCATACGCAAAATGGACTCCCCGCTCTCCCAATCCAATGCGTCCATGCTTCCTGTGGGCCCGATCCGTCACAATATGTCAGGCCCCTGATTGCCCGATTTTTCCACCCTATATACCTTGCCTACAATCTTTTTTTTTTTAAAAATAAATTACTCATATGCAGCCCCAGTAAAGGGGGCATGATCAGCCAACCTGGTTGGATCTGCACGACCGGCAGAAAGAGAGTAATGTACCCTATGGCCCCGGCAAAACGTGGAAAGAGCTCGAGCACGAGAGCCGCAAAAGTCGAACTTCATCAAACCACATCATGAGAAGCCTCAACTTATGTTCGCTCAGGTGGATCAGGTGAAATTAAACCCTTATGTCTCCGGTAAAAACTGAAAGCTGTCGCAAGTGGGAAAAGCCCGAAGAAGCCCCACAAATGTGGAACCTCGTCTTCACAGGAGTGTAAAACTCTCAACAAAGCTTCTTATTCCCTTAGGTGGAAGAAGGGAAAATCGCTTGCATAATAAAGGGGAAGAAAGCCAAAGGTGAATGTCATCTGTCCCAGTTATATTTCATAGTACGGAAGAATTTCTTACCCACCCGGAGCACGTGCTTGACAATCTCCTCCGCCAGGTAGCTCCGACTCTTCTAAGTTCTTGCACCAACCAGCGAATATCTAGAATTTAGACATTCTCGTTATCTTCGTCGATCGAACGGCGCATCAGACCGAGCTTTTATTTCGTTTGGGCTGCATGTAGCACTATGGCTCGTGCTTGTACTGTTGGCGACTTTGTGATTAGAGGGTTCTGGGGTGGTCCCGGTGGTGCCGCTTCCGCCAGGTTTTTGCCTTTACCCTTCTCCCTTATTCTTTTGTGGGCTGGCTCTTTCAAGGTAGTTGTGGCCGCTGCCTCTACGTACGTATGTGCTGGAGGAGGGGTCGTTGTTGGTAGAAATGCGGTGTACTGGTGTCTTGAGTACCGGAGTCTGTGTCTCCACACCCGATACTTGTGGTGGCATTGGTGGTGGTGGGACCGTAATTGCTGTAAGCTGCTCCGTTATGCGCTTTTTGACATCCAATGTTTCCCCGCTGCATCCTGGGACTTAATATTGACTTTGAAGACCACTCGATGAGACTTTGATGGTGGGGATGCAACCATGCTTGCCTTTGGTGGTAGGGCTGTAGCAATGCTTGTGTCGCTCTCGTATCCGCTGAGGGAAGGTGGCTGTAGTTGCCCGGTGACTGGAAGCCGGGTCCTTAGTGGTGGATTTCGCCGATCCAACTTCCCGGGATAGTCTTTTCTCTTTCCCCTGCCTGATATGCCATCTTCGGTGTGTTCGATTGGTTTTGGAGGCTGTTGGTTTCCGGCACCGCAGTGTTGGCTAATCTACTGAGTTCACATAATCGATAATGTTCTGGTCCTTCACAACCTCCTTCCTCTCTCGTCATGGGAATGGTCGTTTGGTTTTTGATTGACTTTACTTGACTACAGACCCTCAGTCTCTCTCGGGTTTTTCTAGTCTTCGGGTTGGGTTCCTGTAGGTTGGCTTTTCGGAGGTAAGTAGCCTATCTGTTATTGCCTGATCTCTCATAATCGGCCCAGGGAGATTGTGCATGTGCTTTTGGGCACCGCAATTTGATTGTCTTGAATCTGAAGGAGGGCAAAAAGGCCGCAGAGTCGTCATCTCTTCTGGGAGCTCCTGTGAACAAAATGTCATTAGCGAGTGAACTCCGGGGTGGCATTGTCGATGCAGAGAAGAGATTAGCCCTGTAAACTTCTTCCTTTGCCCTAGTTACTATGATTTCCCAAGGGTCAGATACCATCTTCGAAGTATAGGCTTACTCCCTGCAATATTTTACCTCCGCCGTTGATGGTTCGGGAGTTGGTACTCCTGGGGGCCGACTTTCCTTCATGTGTCTTCCCAGTTATAACTAGATAGCCGTTGTCGATGTAGGATGCCTGTGAGCATTTGTCCGACTGCTGAGATACAGGGACCCCGATGAGCCCGTACAAATCCCGCTGCAAAGTTGGAGTCTATATGAGAGGGTTGGATGCCGCCACGATCGGTCGCGCTCATTGGACATCTGCAGGCACCGCTCCTTGCTGGGGAGCCCTGTGAGAGATTGATGGCTGATGAGATGGCCGCCAATGATTCGGATAGCCTTGCCTCTTTGTCAACTTACTATCGTTCATCTCTAGTTTCTCTTCAAGGCTGTCTACCTCACCGCAAAGTACATCTCGTTCACGGGCGTAGACTTTCATCCTTGGGACAATTTCCCGCGCCTCCTCATAATCCTTGCCGCCATCCTCTTTAAAGCCTTTCTAACAGCAGCCCTTCATACTCATCTAGAATTGACAAATGTTATTAAGGAGAAACTCCGCCACATACTTCCAGTCCTCCCTGGTCATTGATAGCACTCACCAGATGTAGTGCTTACCTGATCTGATAGATATTTTATATCACACCCTTCCGAGCCGTATTACATACAGTATACTCTCGATACAAGCATACTAGATGTAAGAATATATCGGTTACAAGCATACCTTCACCAGTCCCACATAGTAAATAAGGATACTAGAATCTTCTTATTTTTTTTGCTTAGTCACCATACATATCCTTGTATCTAGAGAAGCACTAAACTCTCATGCGTTCGTAAGAACAATCTAGCAGTAGGGTCTTGGCATGAGACTACACTAAACCACAAATAGGAAGTTATCGATAAGAAACTACCCCGCAGAATCACATCTGCGGCAAGACAGGTACTACATACAATACCAAAGACCAGTGGAATAATGTCAGCATACTCAGCGCAGGATCACTGACTTTCTGGGGCCTCCCGGAGCCACCTCGTCTTCCTCTGCCCCCCCTCCTCCTCCACTCCTTGGGACTCTGCCCCCCATCCTCCTCCACTCCTTGGGACTCTGGCCCTCAAATGTACTCTTATTTGTCTATTTATTGCTTGTATGCTCTCGTTGTATTTACTATCTTATTCCGCGACTTTTCCTACTGCCAGCTAGCTTCATTCTATATTTTCCTATTTTCTCTTGATGTAAGAATATATTGGTTACAAGCATACTTCCCCCTGTCCGAAAGATATGCTTGTATCGAGAGTATACTGTACCCTTACCATCGTGTAGAATTCTTCACAGCTGCTAAATTCAGGTACTATATCACAATTGGAACACCATTGACGGAATAAAATTTTCATGGTTATAAATCCAACTCCCAAACCATCCAAATCACCACCCCGATATAAAAAAAGAAAGACTACCCTGTTAAAAAGCACACCACAGCTACCCTGTTAAAATGGACACCCGAGCAATCCTGTATTCTCTTGCTTCTGATTGGCCAAATAACAATCCCTGCCCATTACCTTACCCTGAACTTCCATGTATATTGTCAATGCTCCGGACCTGTATTTTCCTAAGAATCAAGCAAGTCTTCACTCACATCGTTCACTGCTACCTAAGTGCACTCTGCGTTCCATTGTCCACTTGGCGTACTATCATCCGCTATAGTAGGCATATTGCTATATATCCGCTCTGCACCCGTGTTGCCTCGCTAGCACCATTTCCGCTGCCTAACATATATTCCACACATATCTTTGTTATACCCAGGCAGCTAACCTCACCCGATCATTCCTGCCTCTGCCGCTTCTGGCCCGGCCCCTCTGCTTAAGCCGGCCAATCATCCAATACATCCAACTACTCCATTAGGAACAATATACAGCTCAAAGGGGAATGGATACCTAACTACCAATAACTCCGTCACAGTCTTTTGCATTTCCAGAAGCCTTTCGTATATTCATCATTGCCTTATCTGCCTTGATACCGCATTGCTGAATGTGGTAATTGTTTTCGGCCGTATAGTTCGGGTTTGCAATCACAGTGTTGTTAGTATCTGCTACTGTCGGGTTACCAAATTTCTATTGCCAAAAAAATACAAAACAAGATTACTAGGACCCAGCAGGGTAACGAGAGGTCAGAATCGATCTCACTCATAGCCAGCATTGCCTTTCGGCAGGTAGGCAGCTAATCATGAAATTGTCTTCCGCGCATCCTCCCGATCGATGGGTCCAGGAGCGTGGGCAACATTGACACAGACAGGCTCTTGCTGTAGGCTGGGGAGAACTCCTTACAGCGATAAGGCTCATACCCAAGCGGCAAGGCTTTCGGTGTATCAATGTGGGGGGAATAGGGGGGGGCGAGGGGGAATAGGGGGAGCGGGCGGGGAATACTTACAGCTAGTCCCTACAACGCCTAATCCTCCTCTGGGTAAGAGTAATTCCGGGCGTAGTCCGTTAGGAGGGATCTTCATGGTTCGGTTCCAAGTTCGTGGTGCGATTTTAATCCTTAGGGAAGGATACCGGTAGGAGGGTGTCGAGATCGTTAAGAAAGCGGCCAAAGTTCCATTGCTTGCTCTTGGAAAGTAGAGGAGTGCCCCCTCTCGAAGGTGTTGATCGGGATGATGGATGGGAGGTGGGTATATATAATGTGCGATGTCGGGCATTCTCGGCGCAACTCCCCCCCGAATGCCGAATAACCCCCGCGAATGCCAAGAATGCCGGACATCGCAACCTTCTACCTAAGTACTTCCGAGTGCCATCTTCGCTGACAGACCTTCTGCCTGCTTCCTCCACCTCTGTCAGCCTCCCATGAAGCTGAGAGAGCCCGTAGAAGTCTGTGGCCAACGGGGTTCATTGCCACACTATCCGCTGAAAGAATCAAAAATCAAAGTTCTGTTGGAACTTTAATCTTAGGGGGAATTCTGTAGTTCTGCTCGGATTATCACGAACATTGAACACCCCAGTATATTGACAACATTCAGAATTCATATTCATACCTTCCCTAAAATCTCCCTTCCCCCCCCCCCCCCAACCTTCCTACTCAAAAAAGTATAGAACTGCAGCGAGTTTGGGAAAGCATCGGTACATTCCGTTGCCATACAAATTTGTATGGGAAGGTACATGACAACTACTTCAGCCCTATCCTTATGTGCACAATGTAAATCTTGTTAAATCTGTCACATTTCTTAGGATATAAGTATTCTTGGAAAAATTCCAAAAGTAAAGCTTTCTCCTCTCTTCGAGTCTCTCACGATCATTTCTGGTAAACTGTTAGCGTCACGAGGGAAAATTTGGTGCAACCCCTGCTCGTGTTCTAGCCTCCGGTGAGACTTGGACTAAGGTTATTCACACCCTTCCTTCTTTATTCATCGACCTGCAATAGTGCAGCCCAATCTAGTTTCATGAACAATTTTGGGTGCACTAGATGCATGCGAGACCACTTCCTGAAAGTTTCTTCCAGGCCAAATTCAAGTCTGTGGTCTATCTGCTCGCCCCATCATCAAGTGAGTGTCCAAATAGCATATACTCAACAAGAGGTTCTTTTGTATGATAAGGACGTGGTTTATGAACTCATGGAAATACCACCTATGACCGATCAATTTTTTTCGGCCACAACTCAACAAAATTAAATCCAAAGAAAAAATGTCCAATATAATGCATCTGGAAGTACGGGGATTAGAATGACAAGGCCTAAAACTGCATTGGAAAGTAAATGCAGTCTGTGACTATATTCCGGCTTCCATTCTGACTCCGCAAATTCTATTCGTTCACTGCTGGGTAACTCGAGAGGCAACATGTGAAATGTGTGGCGACAGTCCAGCCGGGTAGGTACCGCTCCCTCGTCACAAAGCAAAATACGAGTACTGAGTTACCAATGAATCTCCATTATCACCCATTTCACCCGAACGTACAATACTGGGTAAAGTATAATGACTAATGAATTGGGCTTTAGTGCAATATGTTAAGTTAACCTTTCTAGGTTTATTAAAAAAAACCTTTCTGCCCGTTTGTCAACTAGCATGAATGTTTGCTATCCAGTCAGTGTGAACTCTATAGGTAATTGGTACACCGAACACACTTGACACAAAAATCAGTATATAAGGGACTGTTCACCACCGTTCTACCCCTTCCTCACATAAGACTGAGTCCCCAGACAATATTGAAACCAGCTCAAGTGTTCTGCAAAAGACTCAACTTGTTTTCTACCTTACACCTTACACCACCACCAATCCTTACCTTCAAACATCTTTGTTCCTAAGCTCTTTTATACTTAACCAAAATGTCTAAACCAAGGGGATGCAAAATATTCACTCATGTCCAATGCGACTACAACCGTTGCCGTGGACGAGATATCTCCGCCGGACATGTGAAAGACTGTCCATTCCAGGATTCGGATGAGGAGAATTCAGATGAGGAGGACCAGGATGAAGCGGAGGATTCAAATGTGGAGGATGATGAGAACGAATGGAAGGCAGTAAGACCAGTAAGACAGAAACCTGCGCCAACCACCGGCGTATCAAGTATCAGTTTCAAGGCCCAGAATACCCTCCTACAAGCCACCACAACGCCCCATAATCCATGGGTTCATAAGACCTCCAAAGCGAGTCCAAAGACTCCCAACACCGCCGGCATCCTGGGCAACTCGTCTCGCCCAGTCACGAACACTCCCGCGGCCCCACGTAACTCCTGGGCTAGGGCTCCGATGCCCCCCACCCACGTCACTATCCGCCCGAAGCGCAAATGACAGCTAAAAGTTCGCGCCAGTGGGTATGAGGAGAGGTGTAAGGGGGGGTGAGATGTGGCATACAATACCCTCAATCGGTTCTCTAGATGTTTCACTCACTCGATTTCGTTCAAATACACAAGCTACTATCTTGGGGGGCTATATAGGGAACCTAACTATTAGGGCCATAGGTCATCTTGTACTTAGTCTATAAATATATGTTTTTTGTTTGATTTTTCCTGTATTATGTATCGACGTAGATTTTTCATATCTTCCTTCCATATCTACTGCTGCTATCTATAGCCGCTCGGGAGCTTCAGAGATTCCCCACCTAAAATTTTCCTCTGTGTGCCCAGAAGCATGTAATTGCACCGTTTGGCCCCAAACCCACTTTTATTTGGGTAAGATTTAGTTCTCTGCTATATCCTAGGATGGCGATTTCGCCGGATCTGTGGCTAAATCGATTACTTGCTGGTTAGTTGGGAATCAGTGATTATGGGAAAAGCTGTATCAAATAATTATTAAGCAAGTTCCGCCGCATGACTATAGGTCGAATCGGCGTATAGACTAAAAAAAAAAAAAAATTAAGCAAGTTATTAAATCACGTTAACTACTAGTCGATACCTAAGCTCAAGGCCTGCCCGCCATGTTTGGTGAATTTTGTCGAGTATGAAAATGTTCTGAACCATATGGCAATACGTTCAGCAAAGGGCCAATATAGCTAAGCCCATTCACTAATCACATTAATTACCGATCAATTCAACCAATCTGACGGCCACCCGACGCAAATCAAGATGGTATGACGGAACAGGCCAGGTCAAAGTCACAGGCCCCATCCACGCAGCAGTTAACTACATGGGAGCGGAACCGGAAGAGTTCTCTTTTGGAGATGGGGAATATTACCGTAAATGCCTGATCACTATCGTCCTAGCAGACAACACGAGGTCGAGCAGTAAAAGACTTACCGAAGACGGATACTAAGTCACCTTTCGCTGCCCCAAGCACCACGAACAATGCCCCGAGCTCATAGGGAGCGCCTCAACTTGAGAAGACCCGTAAAAACTATCTGGAGGAAGGAAGAGGGAGAAGACAAGGAGTGGGACGCAGTGCAGGCGTACTTCGCCTACGTATTCCGCTCCCTAGCTGGACGTTTGAATGGCTTCTATTTATTGATTTATCTATCTTTCATTGAATGTACATAGTGAGCTCACCCAGGCCTCCGAGTGGCTCGTCATGCGACCCCTAAGGTTGCGTGTGCATACGAGTATTGAGTTCAATAAAAAAAAGAAAATCCCTATGACAGGACAAACCTTTTTCCGGTGACATCTCAACAAATTTGAAATTAGAATAAAATGTCCAAGTGTGATGGATCTGGAAGTACGGGGATTAGAATGATAAGGAATATTTTCTTTTTATTTTTTTTCAGTACTCGTGTGCGCAACCTTAGGGGTCGTATGACGAGCCACCCGGAAGCCCGGATGAAATTCAAGGCTACGATATTACTGGCAACCCACAATGTTGGCCCAACTCCCAACCCTCCCACCCGCGTCTATAGCCCTCCATCCTTTCTCCCCTCTATACCCAACCCAGCCAGAGGGAGGACAGCCCTTACACTTAACTTGTTGCGTCTAAATTCAATCCCGCGATTAGCCAGCCACCCCCGTGAACAGCTGGCAAGAACAAGATGAATGGTCTCAAATCCCATCAGCAAGACTGCTACAACTTAGCACTACACATCTCTTATTATATTCCACTGAATCCCGTGTTGCAATTATTGCCATAGGGAGCTATTGCAATTACTTCTGGCTACCATCTTTCACGGGGAAGCGGATCATCACAGAGAAATGGATCAATTCATCGGCTATCTACCTGACGCACGAGATCTAGTTACACGGAGCCCAGAACGAGTGTGAGAGCGTAAGGAGGGGCCAGGGGTAGGGGAAGGGGGTGTCCGAGGCTGTAAGGACTCAACTGGGGGGCCTGGAGCCGGAGTAGCAAGTGTTATTGTAGAAAAAATAGAACCAGATGAGGAAATAGAGGGGCAATCTAAATCACTTTCCCAGTTATCCATCTCTTCCCCGCTAATAGCCTCTTCACTATCTGATGAATTAATAACAACAAAGGAAACCACCTTGCGTTTTCCAGCCTGCTTGGGTGTATGGGGAGGGTTGGATACTTGGGGTTTGCCAGCTCGCTTAGCGGCTTTCTGCTGCTTTTCCTCCTTCTTTGCCTCTCGTGCCTCTCGTTCAATATAGAGCTCTTTCAGTGCCTTACCATCCATAACTCGACCCCGAGCCCTTCCTATCTCTCGCTTATCAACCTTCAATGCAAGCTTTTGTGCCTCCTGCTACTACTGTAGTGTCCTGCGCTCTAACTCATGGTCCTTATCTGCTGCAATTCCAAACTTCTCAAGTTGCTCAATTGTAATGAATGGTACTAGACAGTATTCATTCGGTACCGTTTATACAATCTATATCCGTAGGCACGGACGTTTGTGTATTTCGGTTCTGCTGAGGTGAGACCTCAAAAGGGTAGGGAGATTACTATGTGGGATGTTCCCGAAGGGAACAGTAATTAACTGGTGTAATCTATCTTATATGATTTGTGCTATCTAAGCTATATGATCTTGATCTGATCGGAATATAGGCTTGCTTGCTCTGAAGGCTTGCTTGGTTGCTTCTTGTCTTTCTGTGGATTCCAGAGGGAATCCAGCGGCCTATTTATACTCCTCTGAGATCTGATGACTAAGGAAATAAATACAATAAAGGGTGGCACACCAGAAGGTGGTGCGCTGTACAAAAGGGGTCATGTGGCCATAGTAATGAGTTACACGCCATAAACGATAGTCATGTGGCCATAGTAATGAGTCACACGCCTTAAACAGAGGTCACGCGGCCATAATGAGGGTGTCTTCATATGGCAAGTGCCATGGAACTTCCCATGGCAGATTCCGCGTGCTATGGATGCTTATAAAGCAATAGGAGGTGGTAGAAGGCTAGTCCTTCAACCGAGAGCTTAGTTACATAAACATAGTAGTAATATAGGAAATACAAAAGTATATAATCAATTATATAAGCAATGAGATAATGTTCTCCATTACACTTCCCCACATAGAAGGATTTCCTATCCTTACTTCCTTCGCTCTGCCATATTGGTTTCCATACGTCCTAAGATTTGATGCATTGTTAATACATTAGCATTAACGTGAATATCCTTAGTGTTTCCTTGACTCATGATTCTATCTCATTCTTGTTGGATGAGAGCTCGGGTCTCATCTCTGGTTTGTGGTCCTTGTTTTCCTTTAGTCCTTCGACGTCTCTTGAATGTGTCTTCCATACTTCCGGTCATCCAGAAGTCTTAAAGAATTTCGGTGGTGATATCCTTGGCGTTTACCCAGGAATCATATTTAGGAGTGTATCCTAGCCATCTGACCTTATATTGTCTTTCTCCAGTTCGAGGAGCTGTTCTGAATTCTAATACCTTTTCAACTTCATAACGATCATCTTGAATTGGTCCTGGTTCCTGAGATTGTCTGTGAGGGAACTGGATGGGATCGTTTTTATAGTATGGTTTGAGTTTGCTAATATGAAAAGTATTATATATGAGGTGGAGGTCAGGTTGACTGGATAGGTCTAGGCTATAGTTATTGCGTTTCCGATTACTAGAAATAATGGGAAAAGGGCCTAGCCATTTTGGTTTGAGTTTGGGTGAGACGTTCAATAGGTTGACGTTTTCTGAGGAAAGCATAACTTGTTGTCCGACTGAAAATTTGGCTGTATTGGGTAGTCGTTTGTTCGCTTGAGATGCTTGAGTCTTCTTGGCGTCATATAGGTTTTTAGACGTTACCTCATGACGTTCATTTGCTGGTACATATGCATTAATGGAGTATGGAAGTATCGATATGCCAAGATGTGCATTAAATCCAAATAGTGTGGAAAAGGGACTATTCTGTCTAGCAGCATTATATCTAGAGTTAAGTTTCAACTGTATCTCTGGTAGTTTCTTAAGCCAATCAAATCCTTCGATTTTACAAGCTCTTGCTACTTGTAGAATTTCTTTGTTCACAATTTCCGATTGTCCGTCTGCACGTGGATGATATGCGGTGGACGGTTCCAACTTGATTCCTTTATTCCTAGCCCAATCTTGAAAGTGCGTTGACATAAAAAGAGTGTCGCGGTCAAAAACAATACAGAAAGGGTATCCCATAGTTGGGACTACATGAGTATCAAAGGTAGCAGTACATTGTTCTGCTGTGAAATTATCTGAGACAGGAATAAGAAACTTGAATCCTGATTGTCTATCGACAATCGTCCAAAGTCGTGAAATACAAACTACATGATCTTCTTCAACAGGAATATTCGGGTACAAAATTGAACACTTAGTAAACACAGGTGCTACTTTAAGAAAATCCATCGATATGTCAGTCCATGGCCTGCTTGGTACATGTAATGGGGTTACGAGTCCAAGTGGCGCCTTATTGGAATACTTTGTCCGTTGACAAGTATCACAACTTCTGATATAGTCCTTAGTTGGTTCTGCAAAGGACTGGCAATCATATCGGTTAGTAAGATATTTCATCGTTTTTTCAATGCCACCATGAGCGGTTGCTTCATGTGCATCTTTAATAACCAATTCGAGATAGTTCTTACCTTCGATGTTAAAGGTAGAGGGCAAGACAAGTCTCCATTGTCCTTGTCGGTTCTTGACATACAAAAATCCATCTTTTATTCTATGATCCTTACGGTTCACAAAGGTATCATAGTAGTTCTTCCAGATAGGACATACTCTCATGCATGATTGATACGGCTTTCATACCTGTTCCTTGGTCAAGCCAGTGTGTGATGAAGTAGTCCTTGTTGTCTTCCCATCTGTCGCTGATGTGCTTCTCTTCAATGAGCTTGTTGAGGGTCGGTTCGATCCTTGTGTTGAAGTCATTGATGGTAGGTTTCTTCTCCTTGCAAGTAGAAGCATTATGTCCTGAAAACTTACAGAAATCACAACGCTGTCTGGAGGTCTTGGTATCTTGAATGAAAGAGGGTAAATCTTCGTCAATGGCTACTCGCTTTTTAGAACGAATGGTGACGGCGGCGGTGTTGATTGGAATTGCGTTGCTGCTGCTAGCGGTTGCAGCTGGTTGTTGAGGTGCATTCTATGGTTGTTGTGGGGCAACAGGAGTATTCATGATCTCCTGTTCCATTTGTCGGTTGGTCATCTGTTCGGTAGGGTTACTGAACTGAATGCTGGGTTGGAGAGTGGGTTGTGTCGGCTTGTTGGCGATCCATCTTTTTGCCCATTCTCCGATTTCCTGGATAGCTTCTTCTCGGCTGAGAGCTGGTGGAGGTGGATAAGCTGGCGTTTGTTGTACTGGTGCTAGTTCCTTTTGAGGCTCATTTGCGGCTAGGATATGCGCAATACGAGTCATAAGGAATTCCTTCTCCTTCTTAAGAACTGAGGCTGTCAGGTCACAGTTCAAACTGCCATGTCCGTGGTGGTTGCAGATTGCACATGTTTCGACGGTGAACATGCGGTTGTTCATGGCGTGGGAGCTGCCATGAACTGGACAGTAAAAATCACGGCAAAAGGACCAGTGCATCCTTTTGTGTTGTTGCCAATTGCTATGAGCCAGGTCGATAGCAATTTCTTTCGCTTCTTCAGGAGCGAGGGTATTTTGTTGTGCGTTTTCAGAAGATGGAGGCCTATATCTTAGTCCAAGAACTGTTAAGGGTTTATTCTTGTTTATATTGGGTACACGATCATACCCACTGAAAACTTCTTCTGGTATAGTAGATAGAGTCTCATCGTCTGAGGACTCTTCTTCCTTCATCATGTCATATTCGCTTTCTTCATCCTGGATGCCCTCGAAGTATGGACAGAAGATATGGTGTCCAAGTTCTTCGGCTCTTCCATGACATTTGTTGAAGTCGCAGTTGACATGCTTGAAATTAATAGCTCCGCGAGACACCAATTGTTCTGAGTAGAGGTTTCTGGTGATGGAAAGTTCTTAAAGCATTGGTAGAGATGTTGCGGTTGTAGGTGTGGTTAGGAGGATCGATGCTGTTGGAGATATAATCGTCCTTGGTGGTGGGAGTATCCAAGTATTTATGCTTTCTTGATAGAGCGTCTGCTATCAAATTTTCCTTTCCTGCAGTATGCTGTATGTCTGTATCAAATTCCATTAGGTAATCTTGCCATCGCCTCAATTTTTGACTTGCAGGCGTTTGAGTATGGAAGGTTACTAACGGTTTGTGGTCGGTAAGGATAGTGAACTTGTGACCTCTCAATTGTGCTTCAAAAAATTTTAATGAGTCAATAATCGCTAATAATTCCTTTTGAAAGGTAGGATAATTGAGTTGTGCTGGATTAAATTTTCTAGAGTGGAAGCATGATGGTCTGATGTGCGTAACGGTCCTTGACCTATCCAAGATCCTAGTCCTACATCACTAGCATCACAGACTAAATATTTGGGTTCAGTAGATTCATTATTCCAGGGTTTTAAAACATGTGGGGAATTACGAGTTCCTTGAGTTTTTCAAACGCTGCGTTATGAGTATCTGTCCATTCCCATTTCTTTGTTTCTCCTTGCAGTTCTGACAGGGTGCTTGCATACGATGCCAAGTCAGGAATAAATCTGCTGAGATAATTAACTATTCCAAGGAATCCTCTAAGATCCTTTTTTCTTGTAGGAGTCGGAAATGTTAATATAGTAGTCCTCTTCTTCGGGTCTACATGTAATCCATCTGATGTCAAAACGTGTCCTAAGATTTCCAATCTTGGAGTAAAGAACTGGCATTTGCTTTCTTTGAGATAGAATTTCTCATCCTGTAGACGTTGAAGTACTTTCTTCAATAATTCTACATGTTCTTCATACGTTTTAGAGAATATAATAATATCATTAATATAGATGATTAAATTTTTATAGACCATGTCCTTAAAAATTTCATGCATAACGCGAACCATGGTAGCTAGGTGCGTTACGATCCCCTTGTTGCATAACTCTACTTCTGAAATATCCCATGTGACATAAAAAGGTAGAGTGTTGCTCAGATTCTTCATCTTCCTAATATTAAAAAATCCGTCGGCTAAGTCGACCTTAGTCCAAATGGGATTCTCCGCTACTAGTTCAATTGCTTCATTAATATCTGGCAATGGGGTGTGATCCGGTTCGACGGCTAAATTGCGGTCTCGACAGTCATTACATGTCGGCTTCTTCCGGTTTATCTCGTTTAGGGATAGTGAACATGACTACAGCATTTGTGTCATTTTCTACTCTATATATGCGACCTGATGCTTCTTCTTCGACTAATTTGTCATGGATTTGTTGTCTAAATCGATGTCCTGAGGGTCGCCATTTTGGTATCCAAGTAGCTCCTGCTTTTGGTTTGATAGAGTGATTAATTTTTCTTAGTGGCGGTAATTCCCGTGGAATTGTCTTGGGAAATAATAAGGGAAACTCCGTTACAGGGTTGAATTGTTTCTGTACCGTAGAAACAGCTGTCACGAGTTCTCTTTCTGAATCGGTTTCGTCTGCGTCACTAATATTTTCCCAATTATCCGGTTCACTATAATCTGTGACTGATTCACAGCTGACCTGTGTATACGCTGATCTTATACCATTCGCCATGGTTCTAGATCCCTTCCATACACTTAGCTGGAATCGTGGAATGTTTTCCGGTTGGATAGTAACTGGTTCCTGATGGGCAGGAATTATTGCTCGCACTTTGCTGAGAGCAGGTTCTCCTAGTATCATGTCCCATCCAGTCAAATGAGCTACATAGAACGTTCGTTCTTCTACATAACCTATCCAATCAAGTTTGATAGTACAAGCTTTGTCTATCGTTCCTTTTGAGCCTTTAATTGTAGTACTTAATGATTTCTTCTCGATACTTCTAGTTGGTATTTTGTATAGGTGTACAAATTGAGAATTGATTAAGTCTCCTCCCTTCGTTTGGAGATCAATTAAAGCTAGTGCGGGGTGTTCGTTAGCTTTAACGAATACCTTGCTAAAATCTGGTACCTGTCTTGACAAGGGTCGTTCCTTGATTTTATCCTTGTTGTTTTTATCCTTGTGGCTATCGGCATAGCTAAATCTTGTGCGGCTGTACGCATGGGTACCTTATTTTTTCGTTTCCTACAGTCCTTGTAGGAGTGTCCAGGGTTCCAACACCATAGACATTTCTTGTCTTTAATTAATTGCATCTTCGTCTTCTGATCCAATTTTTTTGTGATGGTGTCCCAATCTGAGTCCTTCCGATTTTCTGTGTTGGGTTTGGTGTTGGGATTGCTGCTAGGATTAAATCCTGTTTTTTGTCGTTGATTCTGGTCCCTGCGTGGACCGTGACTTCGATTTTCATTCCGAGGGTGTTGTCGTCGGGATGTATTTGTTGTGGATGGTGGGGCAATATCCTTTTGGAAGCTTCATATGACTCCGCTTGATGTACGAGCTGATCATATGACCATTCTTCTTTGATTAAAGGAATTAATGTAGCTGACATGTATGGCGGCAGGTGATTAAGAAACTTTCTTCTTTTTACTTCCTGCGATATTGATTGTTTGCCATCCTTGTCAATCAATTTGATTTGCATTTCAGTAAGCCAGTTGGCAAACTGTTTGATTCCCATGTGACGTCCGTCCTTGTATGGTGTGGCTGTCTCCCATCGTTTCCACAAAATGTCCTTACTAGTAGAGGGTATCAGAAAATCCCTTAGCGCTAGTATGAATCCAAAGAATGTCGCATTCTTTCCTTTTTCTCTTAGGAATTGATTATAAGTAGTGAGCGCGCTCCCTTCCATTCTGAATCCAACAATTTCCAGAGCTGAAGCGCCTTCTAAATCTATTCTTTTGAGAACAAACCAACGTTGCATTGCTGTGGCCCAAGAGTCAAAATATTGTGAGTCTTGCCATTTTTTGTCTTCTCCTCTTAATTTTTCTGGCATATCAATCTTTATTCCTTTTAAAGCATTCGTTGCTTTATGGTTACCCGTTGTAACCATTCCTGTTGTAGATTCCCATTGTTGGTGTTCAACTGATTTTCCTCGTTTGGGTTTTCTTTTAAGAGTTTGACTTGCAACTGACGATGCCTTATCAGAGTCCGAGCTATCATCTCCGCTATCATCGGGGTCTCGTCCTCCTCCTTGTGTTTTCTGCTGCTGTTGGTCTAGTCCTGTATCTAGATCATCATCGTCTTCTGGTAATTCTATATCTTCTGGTGGTTGGTCTTTGTCGTCTGGTTCTTTGGCTGACCCAGTCCTCCTTTCTGGTGTCTCAGGTGCTCGACCTTTGCCTTTCGATTGATCTTTTGGTGTTCTCAGGAACGCTCCTGGAAGTTCTTTGCTAGGATTGAAAAAATCCTCCGCGGTATGTGCTGATTCTTCTAGATGAGTGCCGCTCATCATGAATGCCATTATTTCTTCCCAGTTATTTATTACCCAATTCGGTTTCCTTAAAAGTGGAACAACAGGTTTCCTTAATTCTTTACTTAAAAATGCGTTCATTTCTAAGTCTTCTTCTTTGAATGGGTAAGGTGTTAGCCATAAGTAGTGTTTTGCTACGGCTTCCATTAAGAGTCGAGTATCATCAGGATGATACTGTTGGGCATGTCCCATTGAGCGAGTATATTTCAAAATCTCCTCAATTGTTGGAAGATGTCTTCCCAAAATTCTTCTGGTGCGAGAGGTAAAGCCATACTAAAATATAGTTTGGTTCCTGCTCCACCTGGTTCTCCTATTTCTATATCGATGGGCAGATTTATTTCCCCTTCTGTGTTAGGAACTATAAATCTGGTCTTTCTGGGAGTTTCTTCTACTAATTTCTTAATATCTTCGGGTAACATAGTTAACCGTCTCGACCTCTTAGTCTTCTTACTAAGTTCAGACGCCATTATGTCTGATTTCGTCGTCTGTCCGCAACCAAATGCAGCTGGTTATGCGATACGATCGTCGAGTTACTTTTCTTCTTTGGCACCTTTCTGTGCTGATGGTGTGGTGGCTGATGATCCTTATGATCTCCGTTCGACTGACGGTTCTGTTGGCTCGGTGGCTCACGAGGCTGGTGAGGCTGGATGTCAGGATCCTGATGTTTCTTATGGTCCTGGTTTTTCTTCGTCTACTGGTCTAGAATCTAGTTCTAGTTCTTCCGGCAAGAGTGTCACGTTTTCTGATTGGTGTGTTGAGGTAGACGTTGGGGGCGCAGAGGTATTGGTAGAGATGTCTGGGCCTAAGGAAGGTTCTGATGGAGGTAATTCTTTTCTGGAGGAAATGGCTGCAGTGGAGGCAGCGAGATTTGAGCCTTGGGATTGTGACGCTTGGTTGTTTAGACCAATTATTCCTGGGACCTGGGGGCCGGTTTTTCAATGGTGTACTGGATTTACAGGTACAGATGTAATGGCGGTTGCCAGGAGTGCAAGATGAGTTGTCGATCTTATTGGGAAAAGTGTTGTGAACGAGGGTGGGATTGTTTAATATGGGATACCACTGCCCGTTAGAGCTCTGCTTAGCTTGCTTCTAAGTCTTTTGTTGATGTACTGCAGTTGAGAGTCTGATGTCTCGTTTGTTGGATTTTTTGTTGGCTAGCTAGTTGAATAACGATATCGATTTTATATGTGCACTTGGGTGTCGAATTGTATACACTTGCGTGAGTGTAATAAAGGTATCCGAAGGTTGATCAGGCCTTGGATTTAAGAGTAAAGATTAGGTAAGTAAGTTAAAAAAAATGTAATGAATGGTACTAGACAGTATTCATTCGGTACCGTTTATACAATCTATATCCGTAGGCACGGACGTTTGTGTATTTCGGTTCTGCTGAGGTAAGACCTCAGAAGGGTAGGGAGATTACTATGTGGGACGTTCCCGAAGGGAACAGTAATTAACTGGTGTAATCTATCTTATATGATTTGTGCTATCTAAGCTATATGATCTTGATCTGATCGGAATATAGGCTTGCTTGCTCTGAAGGCTTGCTTGGTTGCTTCTTGTCTTTCTGTGGATTCCAGAGGGAATCCAGCGGCCTATTTATACTCCTCTGAGATCTGATGACTAAGGAAATAAATACAATAAAGGGTGGCACACCAGAAGGTGGTGCGCTGTACAAAAGGGGTCATGTGGCCATAGTAATGAGTCACACGCCATAAACGATGGTCATGTGGCCATAGTAATGAGTCACACGCCTTAAACAGAGGTCACGCGGCCATAATGAGGGTGTCTTCATATGGCAAGTGCCATGGAACTTCCCATGGCAGATTCCGCGTGCTATGGACGCTTATAAAGCAATAGGAGGTGGTAGAAGGCTAGTCCTTCAACCGAGAGCTTAGTTACATAAACATAGTAGTAATATAGGAAATACAAAAGTATATAATCAATTATATAAGCAATGAGATAACGTTCTCCATTACATCAATAAGATCAGCCAGTTCCACTCAATTAATCACTGCATCCTTTGATCTTAGGCACAAGGTTGCCTGTCTGACCTGTCGGTGTAGCTCAGCCGTGTTGCGTGGTGTAGGGGGTTCAAGCGGGGGATCGACAACATGAGTTCTTGGTAGTGCTTGTCCATGCGTCAACTTGTCTAAGACATGTCGTGGATTGTGTGGAATAAGACCTGCTCCCCGCCAAGCACTAAGAATATTCTTTTGGGTATATGTTGTATTGCATGCCTCAATAAGCATTGGAAGAAAATTGCCTTTGTTAATTGCAACATTACCAAAGCGAACAAGCTGATCAACCTGCTTTCCATATGCCTTCTGTAGTGGTGAGAATAATCCGACATCAAGTGGTTGTAGGAGATGGGTAGAATGCGCCGGAAGACAGTAGGCAATGATATTGACGCTGAAGCAGAACTCAATAAACTCTATCGTAATATAAGACTCATGACCATCCACAATTAGTAAACGATAACCTCTATTTTTTACCTCCTTCGACTCTTTTGTACACTCATAAAAATGCTTGATCCATTCCATCCCTAAGGTATGACTTGTCCATCCTTTTTTTGATACACTAAACTTCCACCGATCACAATCAACCTCTGGATGTTTTAGAGATTGATACCAGCCCATATAGTGCCCAGCTCCTTTATAGATAATGAATGGAGGCAATACAATCCCTTCTCCACCAATTGCTTCTACAACAGTAATCATTTTACGATTTCCATCAGTTGCCAGCTTGCCAGTTATTCCACGACCTCGTCTTAAGCAAATAACCTTAGCACGATCTGAAATACCTTAGCGAAACCCCTTCTCATCTATATTGTAGGTTGTAGTATCAGTAATCCGATATAGGCACTTAAGCTGTATAAGCTTATTAAAATGATCTCGGATAATTCCTGGATCACTAGCTTTGATCTGCTTCTTATCGAACTGGCTGCTGAACTTTGAAACTAATTGTGGGTGACAATCAAGGAAGCGTGTAATCCAATTTTTGCCCACTGTAGAGCTTTCATCCCATTTTTTTCCCTTTAATAATGCAACACCTTCCTTAACATGTGCTATACGCGGAGGAAATCCCCACTCCTCTAATTTCAGGATCCACCATACAATAGCCTTCTCTTCTACTGGTATACACAACTGCTGTGATATATGTGACCTTACTCTGGATTCTCCACCATTCAGTCGTCTATACAATATTGTATATCTAAGTCCAAAGGCTTCTGCTGTTTTTCAGATCGATTTGTATTTCCCTCTTGAACTGCCACTATTGCTCGCCGGATTCGGAGCTCCCGCTGGGCTTCCGATACCTGCTTTCGTTGCTTTAGCCTTCCCATGATATGCTTCAGGCCTTCTATACTCCCATATCAGCTTCTATATACCACTAAGTAGGGTTTTCACATGTTATCTAAAACGTTTATACAGACCGGACAATTTTATTTCCAACACTCAGGCCACGTCCTAGATTCTTAGAAATGCGTATTAGGCATTGGATATGGTGCGACAAACCCTATAGAGTTGAATGCTACAACTGGCGTTCAAATCCGTTGCGAACTGATGTTGTAATTACCCCGCAGCTGCCCACCACTGATCTGCGTGGGGGCTGATCCACATCCCTGTGATGATCTGCATCCCCGTGAAAGATGGTAGTGAGTCTATAAATAAGATGAATAGTGTCCAGTTGATTTGAATAGTTTAAACTGATGGAATATGAATATTGGGCCCTTCAACGTCCAGCAAGGAGGCTGTATAGGTAGGCGAAGTACGCCTCCAACGCGTTCCACTCATACTCTTCTCCCTCTTCTCTCCTCCAGATCGGCTCATCCAGCTCTTCCCATTGTGAGGCACAGCCTATGAGCTCACGGCGTTGTTCCTGGTGATGAGGCAATGAAAGGCGACGTGGTATCCATCTTCAGTGGATGGTTGCAGTGTTGACATGCAGGCGAGTCTGTTTGGTAAATAGCCAGCTGTTGGAGGGCCCCCAGTTGGTGCCGAGCCAGGTGTAGGCGGAGAGTGCATGCCTGTGCCATAGGACTCTGTTTGCACCAACCCTGGTTCTGACCGTTGGACCTCTCTGCTGGCTTCCTGGCTTGCTGGCTACCTTAATGCCTGCTGTTGAATGTGGTAATCTGTGCCAGCTGACGAGGAAAGGCAAGATGTCTTAGAAGGTTCGGATGGCTTTGAAGTGTGGGCGTGTGGGCAAACGGTATGGATTGGAATGTGGCAGATGTTCTGTTTGCACGGTGTATGGGCACATAAGGCCCGCTCTATGCTTCTTCTCTTCTCCTTCTTCTCCTTCTCCTTCTTCTTCTCTCAACGATCGTGCGAGTTGAATAGGATCAATATAAGCAACCTTCTACCACAATCAGAGCATTGTGTGATTATTTCTTCTGCTGCTCTGCCTGCTCCCAGAAATGCGCCCTATGCCGACTCATATGCTGCTTTCAGGTCTGTCTTCTCATTGCCTTGGATGCCGATATGGTTCCTGACCCCATATGGCTGTGATTAAGAATGTACGTTCCGCGGGTGCATCCTTCAGTTTCCTTTCAATCTCGGATCTTGGTGGGCCTCCTTTGGCTAAGTTCTTCAGAGCTTGTAGACTTGCCATGGAGTCGGTGAGGACAAGGAGTTTGTGGATGGGAATGTTGAGGGCCAATGCCAGTCATCTTTCCTCTCCAGGAGCTACCGTTGCTAACGTTCCCAAGAAGAATTCCTGCTGTGTGTTGTGTGTTATCACCGCTGCTGCCACATCTCCATAAGGCCTAAGACCGCGTTGGAAAAGCAAATGCAGTCTGTGACTACATTCCGAACACGAGGCGTCTCGAGACAAGACGGGGCCTGCTCTCGAGACTTTTGGATATCGAGCACCAACCAACACAATCATAATTACAGTATATTCGAACTTGCTAGCTAGCTAGTATACCTAGTTATTATCAATCATCATCATCTTCGCCTTCGACGTCAATTTCCTCTTCTATACCCTCTTCTGCTAAACTTTGCTCTAAAATCATCTGGAGTATGAGCAGCCGACACTGAAATTTGGCTCATTGTGCTGATTGGTGATGCAGTATAGGAAGTGCAGATAATGAGCGGAGAAAGAGTATAATGAACGGAGAAAGAGAAGAAGAAATCTCTACCTTTAAGTACATATTTACAAGCGAAGGCTATCGTAGGCTGCTAAACTGATTGTCGCAACCCCATGAAAGGATCTTCGCAGCCACTGAAAAATTTTCACAAAAAGTCTCGAGACGTTGCCGAAGTGTCTCGAGACGCTCATCACAAAGTAAATAGTTTGTATACGCCTAAGCACGAAAAACCGTGTGGATTTCCATGATCACGCATTTCCAATCCCAAAAACCTAACGTTCACTCATAAACAATACTAAGTAAAGTATGGTGAGTAATGTTCAGGTTAAGTTAACCTTTCCAGGTTCATTAACCGTTTGGCAAATAGCACGAAGATTTGCTATCCAGTCAGTGTGAACTCAATAGGTAATTGGTACGCTGAAACCACTTGCATGCAATTGACACAAAAATCACTATATAAGAGACTGTTCACCACCGTTCCACCCCTTTCTCACATCAGAACTGAGACCTCCATGCAAAATTGACACCATCAAGTCTCTGCAAAAGATTCAAGAGGTTTTCTACCTTAGACCAACACCAATCCTTACCTTTATCCATCTTTGTCCCTAAGTCTTTATCCTTTATCAAGATGTCTAAACCAAGAGGATGCAAAAGCTTCACCCATGTCCAATGCGACTACAACCGATGCCGTGGACGAGATATCTCCGCTGGACATGTGAAAGACTGTCCATTCCAGGATTCGGATGAGGAGGACCGGGATGAAGCGGAGAATTCAGATGTGGAGGATGATGAGAACGAATGGAAGCCGGTACGAGAAGTAAAAAACAAACCCACGCCAACTACCGCGGGCGAATCAAGCATCAGTCTCAAGGCCCAGAATACGCCCGCACAAGCCACCACAAAGTCCCATAATCCATGGGTTCATAAGACCTGCAAAGCGAGTCCAAAGACGACTCCCAACACCGCCGGCATCATGGGCAACCCGGCTCGCCCAGTGATGAACACTCCCTCCTGCCCACGCAAATCTTGGGCTAGGGCTCCGATGCCTCCCACCCACCTCACTATCCGCCAGGCACGCAAATGAGTGTGCCCGACCGAAGCCCTAGCGGCTAGACATTCGCACCAGTGGGTATAGAGGAGAGATGTCAGTGGGGGCGAGCGGTGGTATAGATTACCCTCAATCGCTTCTCAAGGATAAATATCTTGGGGGTCATATAGGGAGCCGAATGATTGAGACCATAGGTCGTCTTGCTATTGTATTGATATATGTTTTTGGTTTGATTTTTTCCTTGTTATTTTTGGAATAGTATTATTCAAATGAGACTCTGTTTTCCTGCCATATCTAGCTGCTATCTATAGCTGCGCCGGAATTTCAGAAATTCCCCACATTCGTCCGTGTGCACAGATTCAAGTAATTGCATCGTTTGCAACTTTATTTGGGTAAGACTTTTAGTTCTGTGGTATAGTCTAAGGTGGCGATTTCGCCGGATTTGTGACTAAAGCGGACCGGAATAGCTCTCTTTTGGAGATAGGGAATACTACTGTAAATGCTTGATCACCTTCTTCGACATCATCCCAGTAGACAACACGACGTCGAGCAGTGAAAGAGAGTGGCAGAAGGAGCTGATAAGAAATCAGAGAAAGAGATATTTACCGACGGCACCGGGGGAAAGCACGGGGGGTAGCAGCAGCCGCGGTAACACACAATATTGAACAGGGAGCCTATCTGGGAGGCCTAGCCACTGTATCTGACAGATAGGAAAAGTACTGGCACTGGCTCTCAAGACTCCCACATGAGACTAACCCACTGATAAACTCCTCGTTCTCTCCCTCTTACAAACACTTCGAAACCTAGTCAAAGGATGAACACCCAGATACGGGAATTGAAAGGGAGCTCAAGTATGCACTCGCAAGACTCGCATCACATCCATAGGATGGGTTAGAAGCCACATCGGTATACCGGGGAATGAGTATTTTTATTTAAGTAAAAAAAAAAAAAAAAACTATCACCCGGTACCTAGTGCTTCATCGCAGGGATGTGCAGCTATTCCGGCTATGTCAGTATTAGGAATGGGCATTCCTGCGAGGGCTGTCCTCTCCAGAGAATTGGCCCAATGCAATTATGATGGTCAGCAAAGGTAGACTCACATGTGGATATGCGTATTAAAGTAGGGTTGCAGACTCTGGCGAGGCTTGCCACATGATACATATACCAACCCAGCGGTCAGTTAATGTAGGCTCACCGGTAGAAAATGAAGAGTCTGATAGAGAAGCTCCACAAGCTCTACAAAACTGCGAAGACCTAGTCCGACGTGTTCAAAATATATACCAGTAAAGCTCGTCAAAATATAACGAAGCGTTTTTTTTTCTTTTTAGAGAAAAAAAAAACCATTACTCCTATTCGGTCCCAGTAAGGGGAGTGAACAACAACATAATATCGAGGTTTTTGCTATTGGAGATATTGTTAGTATACATATATCTCGACAAGATAGATATGGTACTGATGACCGACGTCTTTATTGTCTTGTTCTTCGAAAACCTCATTCTGATCGACATTCTTTATTATCTACATTGCGCGACAATATATCAGTGAAGCTGCTCGCCGTACTGCAGTTTATATCCCTAAGTATGTCTTCCGCATTTTCTTCCACCTAGACTTATATTTACGACAGAATTCTTCAAGTGCAAGGTGAAATGCCAAACGCGACAATGCAGCTGTATCAAATCCGATTTGCATTGTAGCAGCGCTGCCATCCATCACATAGCTGCTTGACTACTCCTATCGACCAAGTTGCACAATCGCAATTGGACTTTCAAGCGGACTTGGAGGCGGAACTGGAAGAATTTATGAAACGCAGACCTTGAGGACCATGGTGATATTTCATTGCTAAGTACCATTCATGCTTGTCTGTACTAACAAGCAAGCATGGTGATATTTTATTATTTAGTATAATTCATCTTCATTAGCACTGATGTATTTTTTATCTTCTTTCTTTCTTATGTTTTTTTATATATATGTTCTGGTCCGTTCCGGAATTCAGTCCATACCGGTATAGACTGGATATCGCAACGGACCAGGCCGTTACGGGATTAAATTGTTCAATGCCACCGATGGCAGCAGGGATTTACCACGACACCAAGCGACATTATAATTACTAAATAGGGACATATCCGATATGAAGGTTATTTTGTAGCAACATTTGGTCAAAGAACATCGGAGATAACATAGGCGACCAGTCCAAAAAAAATACTCAGTAGAGGTATACCAGAAATGAAAGTTATTATGTAGAGAAATGTTCTGGTCCGTTACGGAATTGAAACCACTAGTTCGTGAGAATTTTCTTCAGCGCAACACACTTGTTCAACGTAACATATTCTGCACATTGACATTACCAGAGCACACCGCAGCAGTACCAACATTACCAACATACGGTGACATTACCAACATACCACGACATTCCCGCCCTTACCATAATGTCAGTTGGTCAGAAGATAATGGTGCTATTGATTTGGATCAGTTTCACCCCCTAGGTTTCACTCGATCTCGAAGCGCAATTATTGAAGTAAATCCCAGGTGACCTTTGAGAAGTAATTCTTTGTAATCCAATACAAGTACATGGTGACTAACAAGAACTACCTAGGTATATCAGAATTAAAGCATACCTGCGAGACCCAAACTTGAAGGCCCCAGCAGGCGATTTTCCAGCAATCAATCTGCGATGGAAGGAAAATAATGATGGGAAACAAGTGGCTTTGGAGCATGATGTAACATGTTCGTGATACTTTGCTGCATGCAGAAAAGAACTAGACCTATAGTACTATGAACGAGAGGTCTCATGAAATTACTCGTAGTGAAGTTTGAGCTTTTGTTTTGTATAAAATATAATAGACTCGGTTTCCACTCAATTTGCCTTCGTTCATCGCTGAGTGTATATATATGCCATCCCGGAACGGCCCAGTTCATACCGGTATAGACTGAATCCCGGAACGGACCAGAACATCTATACTCATTACTATTTCATAAATTACTACATTTGGTTGTCGCATTCCCGGGGAGGCCAACTCATGGCCTCGGGAGGAATTTCGTTTTTACATTCCCGGAAAGACGCTATTCGTGCGTAGACCATCCCTCCCGAAAATAGTGTGGATTCCCGGGCAGGATGTCCATCCGCGAATGGGACATCCTATACGCGAATCAGCAAATTCCCAGACAAGACAGAACATCAGGATGCCTGCAGGGAAAAGATCTACCAAATCGCCACCAGTGTAATATATATTCGGTCAAATACAACTCAGAGAGCGTAATAGAACCGAGGGTAGGCAAATTGTAGTCATATATAATTGAGTCTAATACTAATTAAGTGCTAGTTGGAGCGATGGGGAAGTTAAAGCAATGTCAACTTCAGGCGGCCAAAGAGGAGGCTGATGGAGAGAAAGCAAACAAGGACGGTTTATATCAATACGAAAGGCAGCGAGTTCATTATTCTACTGCGCAGAGGCACCTAAAAGGAGTAAAATCTTGGGAATTAGCACATACACATCAACAGCTATTAATGCCCACAGAACAGAAATCAATTGTAAGGTGGATTATTCAACTAGAGAAGTTCGGATTTCTATATCAAGTGAGTTATGTAAAGAAACCAATTGTGTTATTGAAGCATCCAGAGCTTGATCTAGGCATTAAGGCATATTTTGAAGAAATTCTCAGCAGAAATTACTTGACTTCTTAGATTGATATCTAAATCTAGTATCTAAGCTCAGCAGTAACCTCAATAAGTAGCATATCAAACAAAGTGATCTAAAAGTTATTCAATATTATTTTGCTAAAGTTCAGTGAGAACAGAAGAAATATTTCATTTCTGAATACAATATTTTAATATAGAGAAAAAGAATATCAATAAGGATATCTAATAGACTTAAGGTTATTTGTCAATAATAAGAATATAGTATGACTAGAAAGATAGCAACTAATAGTAAAAGTTAACTACTAGAGTAGAGACTATTTGTAGAGATAGGATGCTCCACATATTATTTATAAGAGTGTTTCATATTATATAGAGCAGTTATTAGTAATTGAATTGTTTACAAGGACTAGAAGTTTACTTATACTGGATAGAATAATAGCTTTCTGAGTATTGTATTGTTGAAGTATTTTAATAATAGTTACAAAATATGCTTTTAGCACAACAATATTAACTACTTATACTTGATAGCTGTGAGATTTACATTTATAATAAATTTCATCAAATATTGTATTTCTTATTTAATTATTGTATATTATCTTCCTTCATATACAATACATCTACTTCAGCTATTAGATATTTGTATATTTTTACTTTTACAAGTATATGGGAAGGAGGTCTATTATTTAACATATGTTGGGAATGTAGCAATTAACAAGGGAAACGTTCTACCACTTTTAGGGGTAGGAGGCCTGTGCATAAAAGATGTCTCAGCCACTGTCTCGGAAGAATAAAGGCAAGCACCTCAACAGCGCAAGGTACCTGTCCACTTTGAAAAGTCAGAGGGATCTAGTATATCTGAGGCATCGCTAGATGAGCCAAGATAGAGCTAGAAGATTGGTAGTCTGATCTGGAGGCTCCACTCGATTCGGACTCCTCAGTTGAATTGGTTATTATGGTGGCTACGCCCTTTTCTGAGATGTGTCAAGCACCCCCATTGCCCCAAACTCCTCCCAGACCTCATCCTGTATCTCCTATCATTAACAAGCGTTGGATCTACTGTGTATCGGATCTCGGGCTACTAGAAGTTGATTGCGTAAACTGATGCATCTCCCAGCGATGATGCATTACCCGGTGATGTATAGTATAGCGCAGGCAAGCACTATCTTGCCTACACTTGGCTGCGCACCAACTGAGGGCCCTTCAATAGCTGGCTGTTCACCATTAGGAAAACGGACTTGCCAGTATGCCCGCACTGAACTACCCACCACCAGGGCACAACACCGGGAGCTCATAGGAAGTGCCTCAACATGGGAAGAGGTTGATGAACTGATCTGGAAGAAAGAAGAGGGAGAAGAGTATGAGTGGGACGCGGTGGATGCGTACTTCGCCAAACTATACATCTCCATAGCTAGACATTGAAGGGAGTTTTAATATTGATGTTATTTATTGATTAGCCATCATTCATTGTACATAGCTAGGTCAGGGTGGACAGACCTTTGAATCCACCCGGGCCTCTAGGTGGACCCCTAAGATTGCGTGCACATGTTTCGGGCCCACAGCAAGAAAATTAAACTCGCGAGAGGCCTGGGCCCACAGCGAGACCACCCATCTCCTGGCTGGCCCGGGCCAGCGGGAGAATACGGAATGGCCGGGCCACCCGCGAGTATGAGAAAATTGAGGTTCATGGTATATTGATGATTTCGATGATATGGCGGTCGGGTGAGCTCACAGTTGTTCCCATACAGGACTTGCACTAATAAAACGTATGCATCCCGATTCACCAATCCCATCCTAGTATTTAGCAAATGTTCAATCCACGCTGCTTACAAAACAACCACTTAAAAAAAAAAAAAAAAAAAAATACAAAACAACCACTACCAGATACAAAATAATCACTACAACAAATGAACAAATGCGTAAAATTATCACCATACTAGCACAAACCACATATATTAACTAAAAAAAAACGTAGAATACGACAAGCAAAAAATAAAAAAGAAAGTAATAAACTAATAACATGACAAATAATACGATGGAAGAAAAAAAAAAAAGCCCGATCATTGAGCTTTTTCTTATTTCTTTTGTAAACCCAACCATTGAGCTCTATAGTTATTAGATACTCGCTAGAGAGTATCAATGATCTAGTTTTTTAATTTATTTTTTGTCGACGCATTATATTTTATGTTATTTTTTAATTTTTTATCATTTACCTATTTTTGCCTGTCGCATGTTATGTTTTTTTTGTTTTGTTTTCAACTTTAATATTATTGGTTTCTTTGCTGGTGTGGTAATATTTTGACTCATATTTTGGGTTTGTTTATTTCTTGGTGCGGTCATTGTTTTGTATACAATGTGGATACCTATTAACCAATAGGTTAGTTTTACGCCATGTAAAGAGTGGCTCTGTATGATACTAAATGTAAATATAAAGGCAAATTTCCAACCCGCCCCTGTTCCTACCCGAAAATGTATAGATGTACTGCCCGATATCATCTCGTTCTAGTTTATTTATACTATAGTATAAACTTTATATGGAAGTGAGTAGATTACATGAATTATGAGTGAGTAACTCACCTCTATGCTCACATCGTGGATGACAATATAAACATCCTAGTGAGTCATTTCTCAATAGTGAGTAAAAGTGTGCGCCAATGGGTAAAGGATGGTGAAGTAGTTGAACTACTCACCCTTATGATTCACTCCCTTACTTACCACGGCACCCATATAAAGTGAGCTTGCTTGTCACTCACTAGAGGTTAGTATAGTTCGCTTACTTCTTATTCCTCTATGACTCACCTCATTTCACTCACTTACTACATACGATGCTTCTTTATTCACTAGTTCATTTACTATATTATGCCTCTATATTTATTTACTTACATGTTTACTACATACTTTTGGTATGACTCTCAGATTGCCCGTGACATGGCTCATGAGTCAGACAGCTTTTGGTATGACTCTTAGATTGCCTACGAGATGGCCTATAATAGTAGGAGTAAATATTAGATACTCGAGAGATATCTTATATAAATTATTTATATACTTCAGTATAATAGTTGATTAGTCTCGATCTAATAGTTGATTACACCTATAGTCTAATTGGACAACACCCCTGCCATTACACTTAGATCTTCATGTTTTCCCAATTGAGTAATTTTATTGCCTAGCTTAGCTTATATAATGCCAAGCCCACACAGCACGACTCTCGTTATCTATTATTCTTGTCGGGAAGTCTATATTGTTAGTCTTAATGATTGGTTTTGGCATCCTGAGCCTTGTTGTATATATACTTCCCTTCCTCGTACTTTTTTTTCTGTTCTCTCTGTACAGTTCACCCTCTTGCCTTATCAATTCTATAATATTCTAACTAGACTAAATACTTCTACACTTATTGGCTCCTATGTGAGTATTAGTATGCGCAATAATATGAAGTAATATATGTGCAATGATATTGAGTAAGATATGTACAGAATGATATGAAGTAATATGTATGCAATTAACAAATGTAAAGTAAGATGTGTGCACAATGATATGACTTGGAAGCAATATGTATGTAATGTGCAATGATGTGAAGTAAGATGTGTGCGTACAATGTAGTTTATATTAGCACAATAACTTTTGAAAGAGGTCTATGCACAACAATATTCTAGTTGCTCATATCTACGTTCACAGGAAAAGTGTGTAACAGTGGCTCACTTATGGCTCCACTAACATGTTCACTTCAGCCTTCAATTGTGCTCACTACATGTGAAAATCTTTTCACATGGTATGAGTTTTCAGTAAGTAACGCCCATACAAAACATGCACTGCATGTGAGCCAGGATAATCATATGCTTACTCACTACCATCTTTCACGGGGATGCAGATCATCACAGGGATGTGGATCAGCCCCCACGCAGATCAGTGGTGGGCAGCTGCGGGGTAATTACAACATCAGTTCGCAACGGATTTGAACGCCAGTTATAGCATTCAACTCTATAGGGTTTGTCGTACCATATCCAATGCCTAATACGTATTTCTAAGAATCTAGGACGTGGCCTGAGTATTGGAAATAAAATTGTCCGGTCTGTATAAACGTTTTAGATAACATGTAAAACCCTACTTAGTGGTATATAGAAGCTGATATGGGAGTATAGAAGGCCTGAAGCATATCATGGGAAGGCTAAAGCAACGAAAGCAGGTATCGGAAGCCCAGCGGGAGCTCCGAATCCGGCGAGCAATAGTGGCAGTTCAAGAGGGGAAATACAAATCGATCCGAAAAACAGCAGAAGCCTTTGGACTTGGATATACAACATTGCATAGACGACTGAATGGTGGAGAATCCAAAGTAAGGTCACACATATCACAGCAGTTGTGTACACCAGCGGAAGAGAAGGCTATTGTACGTGGATCCTGAAATTAGAGGAGTGGGGATTTCTTCCGCATATAGCACATGTTAAGGAAGGTGTTGCATTATTAAAGGGAAAAAAATGGGATGAAAGCTCTACGGTGGGCAAAAATTGGATTACACGCTTCCTTGATCGTCACTCACAATTAGTTTCAAAGTTCAGCAGCCAGTTCGATAAGAAGCGGATCAAAGCTAGTGATCCAGGAATTATCCGAGATCATTTTAATAAGCTTATACAGCTTAAGCGCCTATATCGGATTACTGATACTACAACCTATAATATGGATAAGAAGGGGTTTCGCCAAGGTATTTCAGATCGTGCTAAGGTTATTTGCTTAAGACGAGGTCATGGAATGACTGGCAAGCTGGCAACTGATGGAAATCGTGAAATGATTACTGTTGTGGAAGCAATTGGTGGAGAAGGGATTGTATTGCCTCCATTAATTATCTATAAAGGAGCTGAGTACTATATAGGCTGGTATCAATCTCTAAAACATCCAGAGGTTGATTGTGATTGGTGGAAGTTTAGTGTATCAAAAAAAGGATGGACAAGTCATACCTTAGGGATGGAATAGATCAAGTATTTTCATGAGTATACAAAAGAGTCGAAGGAGGTAAAAAATGGAGGTTATTATTTACTAATTGTGGATGGTCATAGGTCTCATATTACGATTGAGTTTATTGAGTTCTGCCTCAGCATCAATATTATTGCCTACTGTCTTCCGGCGTATTCTACCCATCTCCTACAACCACTTGATGTCGGATTATTCTCACCACTACAGAAGGCATATGGAAAGCAGGTTGATCAGCTTGTTCGCTTTGGTAATGTTGCAATTAACAAAGGCAATTTTCTTTCAATGCTTATTAGGCACGCAATGCAACATATACCCAAAAGAATATTCTTAGTGCTTGGCAGGGAGCAGGTCTTATTCCACACAATCCATGACATGTCTTAGACAAGTTGACGCACGGACAAGCACTACCAAGAACCCATGTTATCGATCCCCCGCTTGAACCCCCTACACCACGCAACACGGCTGAGCTATACCGACAGGTCAGACAGGCAACCTTGCGCCTAAGATCAAAGGATGCAGTGATTAATCGAGCGGAACTGGCTGATCTTATTGAGCAACTTGAGAAGTTTGGAATTGTAGCAGATAAGGACCATGAGTTAGAGCGCAGGACACTACAGCAGTGGCAGGAGGCACAAAAGCTTACATTGAAGGTTGATAAGGAGAGATAGGAAGGGCTCGGGTCGAGTTATGGATGGTAAGGCACTGAAAGAGCTCTATATTCAACGAGAGGCACGAGAGGCAAAGAAGGAGGAAAAGCGGCAGAAAGCCACTAAGCGAGCTGGCAAACCCAAGTATCCAACCCTCCCCATACACCCAAGCAGGCTGGAAAACGCAAGGTGGTTTCTTTGTTGTTATTAATTCATCAGATAGTGAAGAGGCTATTAGCGGGGAAGAGATGGATAACTGGGAAAGTGATTTAGATTGCCCTCTATTTCCTTATCTGGTTCTATTTTTTCTACAATAACACTTGCTACTCCGGCTCCAGGCCCCCCAGTTGAGTCCTTACAGCCTCAGACACCCCTTCCCCTACCCCTGGCCCCTCCTTACGCTCTCACACTCGTTCTGGGCTCCGTGTAACTAGATCTCGTGCGTCAAGTAGATAGCCGATGAATTGATCCATTTCTCTGTGATGATCCGCTTCCCCGTGAAAGATGGTATAGAATTCACTATTCGATACACCTTATAGGTCACCTTTTTATCCCCTATACCATTCACATGTTGTACATACATTGAGGTGAATATTGAGGTGAGTATTTTCCTTACTCACTTTTTTTGTACCATAGTGTTTAATGTCTGATCTCATTTCCTACCTTACTCGCACTTTGTATTGCATCGCGTGCTTATTCCATGTTATATCTGCTATATATCAATTTTACTTACTTGGGTAATTATGAGCTCCCGTGTTCTCCCGAGGGGCCCGGGCCCATAGCGAGAACAGTTGTTGTCTCGCTGTGGGCCCGGAACACACACACGAGTACTAAATTAAAAAAAAAAATAAAAAAAAAAAAACCTATAACCGTCCAAACTTTTTTCCAGCCAACATCTCAACAGAATTGAAATCAGAATAAAATTTCCAATTTTAATGGATCTGTAAGTACGGGCATTAGAATGATAAGTCCTGAGACTGCGTTGGAAAGTAAATACAGCCTGTGACTACATTCCGACCCCCATTGTGACTCTGCCAATTCCATTCGTTGTTTTTCTTTTTTGCTTGGAGTCTATACGACTGTGGAGCCTAAGGCTATGAGACGGTCTATTCGTTTTTCACTTCCACTGCCAAGTAACTTGAGAGGCAACACGTGAAATGGTGTGAATGACAGGGCGGGTTGGGCTATCCAGCCGGGTACCGCTCTCTCGTCAGAAAGTAAATAATTTGTATACAAGTAGTGAATTGCCAAAAGATACCGTGTGAATCGCCATGATCAAGCATTTCCAATCCCAAAGATCTAACGTACAAAACTAGGGTATGGTGACTAATGGATTGGGCTCTATTGTAATCATGTTAAGTTCACCTTTCTAGGTTTAGTTTAAAAAAATCCTTTCTCCCCGATTGTCAAATAGCACGAAGGTTTTCTATCCAGTCAGTGTGAAACCCAATAGGTAGTTGGTACACTGAACGCATGTGCATGAAATTGACACGAAGATGAGTATATAAGGGACTGTTCACCACCGTTCTACCTACCCCCTTCCTCATATCAGACTGAGTCCCCCAGAAAACACTGATACCATCAAGTCTCTGGAAAAGATTCAACAGGCTTTCACCACCAATCCTTACCTTTGTCCATCTTAGCCCTAAGTCTTTTATCCTTAATCAAGATGTCTAAACCAAGAGGATGCAAAAACTTCACCCATGTCCAATGCGACTACAACCGTTGCCGTGGACGAGATATCTCCGCCGGACATGTGAAAGACTGTCCATTCCAAGATTCAGATGAGGAGGACCAGGATGAAGGGGAGGATTCAGATGTGGAGGATGATGAGCACGGATGGAAGCCAGTAGGAGAAGTGAAACATAAACCTACGCCAGGTACTGCCTGCATATCAAGCATCACTCCCAAGGCCCAGAATCCCCCCCAACAAGCCACCACGAAGTCCCATAATCCATGGGCTCATAGGACATCCAAATCGGTTCCAAAGACTCCCAACACCGCCGGCATCATGGGCAACCCATCTCGCCCAGTCACTGACGTTCCCTCCGCCCCACGTAAATCTTGGGCTAGGGCTCCAATGCCTCCCACCCACGTCACTATTCGCCCAGCACGCAAATGACTGTGCCTGGCAGAGCCTCAAATCCAGCCCTCCTGTTCAGATTTGGCCGAAGCGCCAGGGGCTAAAATACGTACACGTGGGTATAGGGGAGAGGTGTATTTGGGGGGGGGGGGGGTTTGAGCTGTGGCATAGAATACCGGATTTCGTGCAAATACAGAAGCTAGGCTGAATATCTTGGGGCGCTATATAGGGAACGGAATGATTGAGCCATAGGAGCTATTAATATATATTTTTGGTTTGATTTTCTTCCTTATTACTAGACATAGATTTTTCGTATCGAGGCTCTCTTTTCCTTCCATATCTAGCTGGTATCTATAGCCGCTCTGGAATGTCATACATTTCCCACCGAACTATTCCCCCGTGTGCCCAGAATCTGTAATCGCACCGTTTGGCCCCACATGAACTTTTATTCGGGTAAGACTTTTAGTTCTATGCTCTAGTGTTCTGACCCATACGGTAAAACTAGAAGAGCTCTCTTTTGGAGATATGGAATATTACCATAAACGCCTGATCACCTACTTCGACATCATCCCAGTAGACAACACGACGTCGAGCAGTAAAAAAAAGTGGCAGAAGGACCTGGACAAGAAAGCAGAGGAAGGGTTGTCCATGGTATTTACCGACGGCACTGGGGAAAGCACGGAGAGGTAGCATTCAGCTGCGGTAACACACACAATATGGAACTGGGAGGCTACCTGGGAGGTCTAGCCACTATAGCTGATGGAGTTTTAGATGTTGATGTTATTTATTGATGTATTAATCCACCATTCATTGTATGTACATAGTTAGGTCAGAAAAATCGCCTCAGGGGTGGCCCGTGCGCACTCGAGTACTAAGTTCAAGGAAAAAAAGGAAAAAAAGAAAAAAAAAGAGAAAAAAAAACTTTTTACCCAACAGAATTGAAATCAGAATAAATCCAATTTTAATGGATCTGGAAGTACGGGGATTAGAATGATAAAGCCTAAAACTGCGTTGGAAAAGTAAATGCAGTCTGTGACTACATTTCGGCGTCCATTGTGACTCCGCAAATTCTATTCGTTGTTTACTTCCACTGCCGGGTAACTCGAGAGGCAACACGTGGAATGGTGTGAATGGCGGGGTACATCTCTCTCGTCACAAAGTAAATAGTCTGTATACGAGTACTGAGCTAACAAAAAATCGTGTGAATCTCCATGATCAACCATTTCCAATACCAAAACCTGACGTACAATACTGGGTAAAGTATGGTGACTAATGGATTGAGTTCTATTTGATTTTTTTTTTTGATTTGTTTTAATACTCATTACTCACACGTGGTCCCGTTGAGGGTACCATGGTGAGCCACCCGGAAAACCCGGGAGGATTCAGGGACAAGGCAAGTTAATCGGCCAGGTCTGATGCTCAATACAAAGAATAACTCGAGTGGAACAAGGCCCCATGCTGTCATTAACGGACTTGTGTCCGATGACCCAGAGGGTCTGACTGAACCTCGACCGAAAAGAAAAAGCCAAATGTCATGAACTTGCGGGCGAGGAAATAAAGCTTAAGTGGAACTGTCCCTAAAATTGACAACTCGCTCAAGTGAAAAACGAAACCCACACAATAACTTCTCTTTCTCCGCAGTTTCATCTAGAACAATCGCAGAAGAGTTTTCTACCCATGTGAAGTCCTTGGTCGACTTTGGTCTTCTCCTTCATGTAAATAAACAATGACGACGCCAACTTCCCGGCTCTTCTATGTTCTTCCAGCGAATTCCGAAGATTTGGACGCCGGTTGCTTTGTTGTCCTCCTCGATCCAAAGTCGTATCCAGCCTGGCTCGAATTTTGTGGGTGCTGCGTGTAGGACAGGTTCTTGCTAATGTTGGGGGAGTGGTAGGTTTGACTGTGGGCCGAGTCGTGGTAGTGTGGATGGCGAAATATGGGAAGGGTTCGGGGGTGGTTTCGCCGCCGCCGGCGCTTTACCTTTCCCTTCCCACTTGATTTCTGGAGGAGGGATATAGTATTTACGGAGACACCAGTCCTTCTGGTTGAAGTCGGATTCTTTGGAAGGTTCGGAAGTGGTGCCACTGCCGCAGGTTTCTTGTGGGTTTGTGGCGGACGGAGGTTCGGGGATGGAAGTACTGCCACTTTCACTAACTCTTTGCCTTTGCCCCTTGGTGGTGGGGCTCGTTCTGACAGTTGTGCTGGTGGGGGGTAGTTCTGTTGGAACAAGGGTAACAGGTAAGCTGACTGCAGAATGAATGCACTGCTGAGTGAGATTTGTACGGCTGAGCGAGATTGAGCGCTTAAGGGTTTCTGTGTTTGGGTGTCTAGGAAGGTCAGTGGGGTATTTAAGACGGACGGATTTCCTTACGTTCATATCATCAATTATCATTAAGCAAGCGGCGTCTGCTCTAGTATACGAATATACTATTCTCTCTCTCTCTCTCTCTCACAATATAACACGAACGTGATTCAGAATGTTCGGGGATCTTGTTGGTGTAGGTTACCGAGTGGTGTGTTCTGAAGGAGCCTGGCTTGTTTGCCTCCTTTCTCAAACTAGCAATCTCCTCCTTCAAACTAGCCATCTCCACCTCCACACTCGCAACCTCCACCTCCAAACCTACCCGTTCCTCACCCCACTTCCGGTCCTCGCCTATGCAGTATGCTAATGCCATATCATATCCTGCTTTCTTTTTCCTCCGCCTCTTTCCATGAGGTCCTCGGATCTTCTTCCTCCTCCTCCTTGCTTATCCCAGCTGATTTCGATCCAACTACATCCATTTGACCGTCTGGGGTCCCCAACAGGACTCGAAGATAAGCGTAGAAGTTAAGACTACCAGAGGAAATCAACTTCACGAGTTGCCACTTCGAAGACTTGAGCATGGGGTGCTTGCTGAGACCGACCCCGGCTTTAGAACCGTCCTGTCGAGTCCAGCCAGTCCCTACGACTGGCTGGGCCCTCACAATACTAGTAGTCCTCAGACAGAACTACCTTAGCAACCACAAATACGTTTGCGAGCATATTTCAAAACGCAGAAGGTCCCCCTGGGCCAAACCACCCTCCCTCAATCGATAGAGCTTGACGAACTCTCTCACCTCACCCTAATTTTACGCTCGGGGACCCTCATCTATACATTTCTCCGCCCTTCGGTCCCAAAATTCCCACAATATCCTGCGATTCTTCCAGACTGCACGTTATCGAATTTTTTGCCACGTCGACACTTCAGCCAGCCCTCTCATCACGACTCCCCAATCCTCGAAAATATAACTCCCTCACCTACCCTCATTCTAATCAACCGTTCTAGCGGCGGCTACCTACTATCCAATACACAGCTTCGGAACTCAACCTTAAATCCTCCAACCACGCCACCGGCTGTACCACAACGACATGCCGGCCAAGGGAAAGAGAAAGGACAATCCCAGAAAGATGGATCAAGTAACTCCACCACTCAAGACTCTGCTGCCAGCCACTGGGCACCTACAGGGATACGAAACCGATACCAGCATCACCGCCCCACTCCAGGATGGTCACGAAAGCAACGCAAGCCTATCCACCGCAGCCTGTGGCCCCCACGACACGACCTCCACATTTGAGAAGAGAATAGCCTCTTTATTAGAGAGTCTTTTTGAACTAGGAGGTTTAGGAAATTGTGGGTCAACAGCCTAGACCAAGAAGGACCCTCAGAACACGTACCAGTTTCATACCAAATGGGACTATGGTGTATTCACGAGCCAAAACACTTTGGAGTGGTTGCTCGATATCGACTTAGGCAGCTCCAAGCTCCGGGAGGTAGCAGAGGTAAGTGCTTTATCAAAGCAAACCACTTTTGTGAACCAACGTCGATCAGGAACTCGCGAACCTACGAAACGAGAACAGCAGTCTGAGGAGTGAAGTGGAGACCCTCAGATTTACACTATCACAAATCCCATTACCGCTACAGACTCTGGTTTCAGACTCTGCCAGACTGGCAGATCATACTCCCGATCACCCCGACAAGGAACAACATTTCCACGAACACCGATCCCCAACCGACACCCCCCAGTACGCACATATGCGGAGGCAGCGACCTCAACCAGCCAGATCCACAAGAAACTCAACACCGCGTCCACTCTCCCCCAGCACCTAAAAACGCGAAGGCATCGAATTCAAGAGGGAAAGATAAAGGCAAAGCGCCCGGCGGCGTCGGCACCAACCCGAACCCTCCGAAGAAGTCACCATTATATGCACCACCCCCGACACCATTCCCCCCATATCGAGAACCAGCCGTTATATTCCACGCGGCCCCAACGAAGTACAAGGCTGGGCTTATGAGCTGCTGGATTGAAGAGAACAGCAAGGGGGCTCGAATTCTAGGCATCCGCTGGTTGCTGCAAGAAGGTAGAAGGGTCGCTAAACTGGTATCATCACTCATTATCTACGTGGCAGAGGGTATTGACATTACTCAATGGCCCCGCATTTCATTTTACGGGAGTGCTTTTTGGGTGAGAATTGTTTAATTTCCTACCAGCACTTCGGCCATTTGAGTTTTCCTACCTGAGTTTTTACCACCTGCGAGCCGTTATCATTTTTGAGATTTTCTGCCTGCGAGCGTTTTTTGGGGAGGGTTTTGCTTGAAAATCCTTACCACCTTTTGGCTTTCTTCGCAGTCAGGCCTCTTTGGGTTATCGGGCGCAAGCCCGTTGATGACAGCATGGGATCTCGACTCACTTGAGTTCGTTCTTTGGCTTTCCTCGCGCCGGACACGGCAGATTAACTTGCCTTGTCCTAAATCCTCCCGGGTTTCCGGTTGGTCCCTTAATGAGTAGGTATATATTATTAAAAAAATAAAAAACAAACTGACTGACAGCCGCGCAGGGTTTTAAGTCCCTTTCCGACTGTCTAGGAGCCACTATGTCCCGGCACACTCATGCTGCCTTTCCAGGGACCACGTCCGAAAACCTAGAGTGTTGATAGATGACATTGTGTGATTCCAAGGCCCTCGGGGTCTCGCCGGATGACCCAAACCCGCCAAGATTAGGCCTGCAATCATATTAAGTAAACCTTTCTAGGTATATAAAAAAAAGATTCTTTCTCCCCGTTTGTCAAATAGAACGAAGGTCTGCGATCCAGTCAGTGTGAACTCAATCGGTAATTGGTATACCGAACGCACTTGATTGCAATTGACACAAAAATCTGTATATAAGGGACTCTTCACTACCGTTCTACCCCTGCTTCACATCAGACTGAGTCCCCCAGACAACATTGACACCTTCAAGTGTTCTGCAAAAGATTCAATAGGTTTCTACCATAGACCACCACCAATCCTTACCTTCGTACATCTTTGTCCCGAAGGTTTTTAATCCTTTATCAAAATGTCTAAACCAAAAGGATGCAAAATCTTCACCCATGTCCAATACTACTACAACCGTTGTCGTGGACGAGTTAGCTCCGCTGGACATGCGAAGGACTGTCCATTCCAGGATTCAGATCAAGGGGACCAGGATGAAGCAGAGGATTCAGATGTGGAGGATGATGAGAACGAATGGAATCCAGTACGAACAGTAAAACATACGACAACCACCGCCGGCATATCAAGCATCGGCCCCAAGGCCCAGAATACTCCCGCACAAGCCACCACAAAGTCCCATAATCCATGGGTTCATAAGACCTCGAAAGCGAGTCCAAATACGACTCCCAATACCACCGGCAGCATGGGCAACCCGTCTCGCCCAGACACGAGCACTCCCTCAGCCCCACGGAAATTTTGGGCTAGGAAACCGATGCCTCCCACCCATGTCACTATCCGCCCGCCACGCAAATGACTGTGCCTGACAGAGCCTCAGAGCCCGCCCTCGTGCTCAGAGCTTGACCGAAGCCCCAGCGGCTAAAGATTCGCACCAGTGGTATAGAGGGGAGGTGTAAGGGGAGGTGAGCTGTGGCATAGCTATTGATATTTTTTTTTGTTTTGACTCTTTTCCTTTATTATTTCTGGACATGAATTTTTCATATCGAGACACTGTTTGCCTTCCATATCTAGCTGCTATCTATTGCCGCTCCGGATTTCAAGGATTCCCTAAACATTCCTCCGTTTGCCCAGAATCACCGTTTGGCCCACACCCACTTTTATTTGGGTAAGATTTTTTTGTTCTCTGCTATAGTCTAAGGTGGCGATTTCGTGATCCTTAAACCTCTTGTTTTGCTCGCTCTCTCGTTTTGCTCGTTGAGCTTTAAATCACTTGTTCCTCTCGCTGAGCTCATATACCTCTCCTTCTGCTCGTTGAGCTCTCTATTCGAAAAGCGCCTGATCTGTAGGTTTGAACTCATAATACGCCAGTATACCAACCGGTTACATACCCTGTATCTGCGGCTTTTGCATTGGTGATCTAGTAATTCACCCCTTACAAAGGCAAGTCATAAGTCAGGCAAGCATCTAAGCTATTATGCCCTTGTTTATCATACAATTCATGCAGAATTGATGTGATTCTTCTCATTGGTTGTTACGTAGGTGGTGTTTATTTAGGTCTGGTAAGAATAATGACAGGATCATGACTAAGTGGCGGATGAACGGACATATGACCAGTCAACTATCACTTCAGCTAATAAATCAGAGGAATATGTACGGATATGTGAATGTATGAACATGCGAATATATGCTCTATGTGCTGGAATCTCCTCCATCTTATATACATAAGAAGGCATACTGCGATGGCCTAAGCCATCTCATATGATGTTTGAGTGGCCGAGGGATGGCATAAGGACGAATGTGATGCACTATTTACATACTCTTCTGTCGCTAAAATAGCGTTACAATAGCATTGTGTTGCAATGTGCCAAAAAAAAATAAAAGTTACGTTCCAGATCCACGCTAGGCGGGGCTGTTGTGCACTAGTAAGAAGTACCGTATTTTCTGGTTGTTTATGACCCGGCGCTACTGCAAGTTCTCTCATACAAATCCAACGTTCTTGTCCGCACGAGCACTTCGATAGGTCTAGTTGAGTGAAAATCACACCTCTTCACGTTAGATCTTGCTAGCTCCGGGTCATAAAGAACCAGAAAATACGGTACACCATTGTAAAACAAATGTATTACAAAAAAAGATGCTCCCTGTGAGGCTCGAACTCACGACCTTTGGATGTCACAATCTAATTATTGCGTCATAGTATTAATATGAGACCAACGCTCTACCAACTGAGCCAAGGAAGCTAATTTAATATTATTTTGATTCAAAAGTATTACAAGTACTAGCCAAGGCTCTTGATAAACAACAGTACCTATCTAGAAAAATATTAGCTTAATCTACGAAAGTCCTCCACAATTCTCTACGCCATTAGAATATGCAATAACTTTTCAATTGATACTTCCAGCTAGATTTAAGGTTGGCTGGATAATCAAGTGTGAGGAGGCAGAATATTCAGCATCTTCTTCAAATCTTAGTCATGTCCGGTAAGATCTTAAAAAGACACTTTATCAAATACTTCTGTTTCTTTTTTTTTTAAAAAAAAAAAAAAAAATCATGCGGTCCCAGTAATGGGATGTACTTAGTCTCGCTCACTAAATACAGGCCCTAGGCAATCTAGGGAATCACACCAGTAATGTGACCTTTATGTAAAAAAGGTTAAAATACAGCTACTAGATTAAAGAGAGGAATATTCAGTCTCTCTGTTTTTTAAGCCACGCGCGATGCTCATTTCGAAAACGTAAATAGTGGCGCTAATTGTGAATAGCTTTGTTTCTACGACGTTTAAAATTTCTGCAACCGTCAAAAAATCACGGGAGCAGCGGAAGGACCGTTCCAGGTCTATAAACTTGAGAATTAGGAACGCCATATCAAGCTCAAATTCAATCACAATTTAGGTCTTTCACGGATTCTATTACATTGGCTGGATACAGTTGTCCGTAGCCGCTTGTTATCCCGAAAACTTTTTTTTCTCATTACTCATGTGCGATCCCGGTAGGTGGACCATGATGAATCCCGGGTGGATTCAGGAGTCCTGAAAGCATACAAACCCTTAAGGGGAGGCTTCGGGGTCCCACTGTAATCACAGGTATAGACTATAAGGCAAAAAAGGCGATAGGGAAGGATAAATTGACAGGGTGTTGGCTGTAGTATACTCGGGTTGGGATTAGATTGTGATAGGTGGTGGCTTTATATTCCTGGATAATTATTGTTTAGAGTGGTAGTAAAATATATTCGTTTAGGTGATGGAGAATCCATTTATATACACCTAAATGATCCAGTTTGGCGGAGCTCAGAGCCTGTGCCAGCTGGTAGCTTATCCATACATTATACCAATATTGACGAACCATTGATGCGGAACGAAAAAGACTGCATAGGTATAGTCTCATTCACCCATATTAGGTTCGCCCAACACAATATCATGCATATCACATTCACATACAGTAGCATTGATTGGCAGATGTTAGCATGGCGAATATTCTGACCCAGCAATACGGCCATTTAGCAATGGGAAATTATAGCTGGTAGGGCTAGTAATACTAGTATATATCGCTCAGTCTGTTTACAGGCACCGAGATTTGGACAATACATGGAAACTATTGTGCCACGGAAGGGAATTTGTTTCTCAAATATTTTCTCATGTCGCATGATATATCTTTTCCTTTAATTCCTTTTATGGTAAATCAGTACTCGTATTAATATTATATATTATATCTTTCATGCCTCTGCTTGTTTGGGCTGTGATGATGTCTGCCTTCATTTCTCCTTATACAGTACAACATGTGTATGTTTGTGGTGTTGGTCAGAATGGTTAAACGGGCCGGTAATTTGCGTGAATGGGCCGTCCAACCAGCTATAGTGGCCCATTGCTGAACGGTCCGGTCCTATTGCTATATGCGTTGTATTGCTATGTGGGTTAGAACACTGACAAACTCGACAAATATTTACCAAAACATGGTGGGCAGGCCTTGACTAGTATAATATAATTCGATAATTTGCTTGATAATTATTCCCTACATCTTTTCCCACTACCACGATACCCAACTACCTAGCAAGCAATCTATTTAGCCACAAATCTTGCGAAATCACCAACTTAAACTATAGCAGAGAACTAAAAATGTCACTCAAATAAAAGTTGGTGTGGGGCCAAAAAGTGGAATTACATGATTCTGGGCACATGAAGGAATAATTATGTGCGGAATCTCTAGAATTCCGGAGCGCTATAGATAGCAGCTAGGTAGATATGGAAGGAAAACAGTGTCTCGATATGAAAAATCTATGTCCACAAATAATAAAGGAAAAAAAAAAACATAAACATATATCAATAGCTTGCAAGATGACCAGCTATGATAATGGCCTCAACCATTCGGTTCCCTATTTCCATGTAGTGCCCCAATATATTCATCCTAGTATGAGTATTTGAACGAAATCGAGTGCAGGAAACATTTACAGAAGCGATTGACGGTATTCTATGCCACAGCTCCAACCCCTTACACATCTCCTCTATACCCACTTGTGCGAACTTTTAGCCGCTGGAGCATCGGTCGGGCTCTGAGAACAAGGGCTGGATTTGAGGCAAGTCATTTGCGTGAAGGGCGGATAGTGACATGGGTGGGAGGCATCGGGGCCCTAGCCCAAGATTTGCGTGGGGCAGAGGGAGTGTTCGTGACTGGGCGAGACGGGTTGCCCATGCTACCGGCGGTGTTGGGAGTCTTTGGACTCGCTTTGGAAGCCTTCTGAACCCATGGATCATGGGACCTTGTGGCTTGTACGGCAGTATTCTGGGCCTTGGGACCGATACTTGATACGCCGACGGTGGTTGGCGTGGATTTGTGTTTTACTGGTCGTACGGGATTCCATTCGTTCCCATCATTCTCCACATCTGAATCCTCCCCTTCATCCTGGTCCTCCTCATCTGAATCTTGGTCTTCCTCATCTGAATCCTGGAATGGACAGTCTTTCACATGTCCAGCAGAGATATCTCGTCCACGACAACGGTTGTAGTCGCATTGGACATGGGTGAAGTTTTTGCATCCTCTTGGTTTAGACATTTTGAGAAAGGATTAAAGGCTTAAGGGCAAAGATGTAGGAAGGTAAGGATTGGTGGTTGTGTAAGTCAGAAACCTATTGAATTCTTTGCAGAACACTTGAAGGTGTCAATGTCGTCTGGGGGACTCAGTCTGGTGTAAGAAAGGGGTAGAACGATGGTGAAGAGTCCCTTATATACAGATTTTTGTATCCATTTGCAATCAAGTGCGTTCAGTATACTAATTACCTATTGAGTTCACACTGAATGGATAGCAAACTTTCGACAAACGGGGAGAAAAGATTTCTTTCTTAATAAACCTTAACTTAACATAATTGCAATAACTTAGAGCCCAATCCATTAGTCACTATACTTTACATTCACCGATTTGACAAACACTACAGCAATAATTCTAGTATATCGCTCGGTCTCTTTACAGGCACCCAGATTTGGACAATACATTGGATACTCTTGTGCTATGGCGGGGAACTTGATATACTTATATTTTCTCCTGTCACATGGTACAATATCTTTTCTTTTGATTCATTTTGTGGTTCTCAGTAACTCGTATTAATACTATGTATTATAATCTTTCATGCCTCCACTTGTTTGGGCTGTGTGATGATGTCTGCCTTCATTTCTCCATAGTTCCGTAAACCATGTATATAGAATATACTAGAAATTGTTTGTGGTGTTGGTCAGATTGATTGAATGGGCCGGTAATTAGCTTGATTAGTGAATTACCCAGTCTAACAAGCAATAGTGGCCTATTGGTCAATGGCCCGACGCACTGAACGGGCCCGTATTGCTCTATGAGCCCCATTGCTATTCCTCTTTTTTTTTTTTTTTTTTTTTTAAAACTAATTACTACCTATGCGGCCCCGTTAGGGGGGCCATGAGGAGCCACCCGGAAACCCGGGTGGATTGAAGGGAGAGGCAAGTTAATCTGCCAACCCCGCGCCAAACTGAAAACACGGACGGAGAGGAGGCCCCATGCTGTCATTAACGGACTGGCCGAGGACCCGTGGGCCTGACTGAGCCTCCAAACTTGAAGAACTGAAAGGAACTAACGATTAGTGACCCGAGAGGAAAAATAAACTGAACTTATGAAATCGTTTATGGAATGAGAGTAAAAGGGGAAGTCACGTGACCAGGTGAAATGATACCCCAATAGCGTGGTATAGTTTGGGCACGTGACACAAATTGCTGGAAAGGCTGGGACATGAATAAGGGAATTCGTAAATGATAGAACTAATTGAGCTCATGATATAAGAGCTTGAAAAAGGCCTCAGTCGCCTCATAAGTCTCTTCCCCCTCTTTTTTCCATACCGGCTTGTCAAGCTCTTCCCAGCTGCTCCTACCATCTAGAATCATTCTGATGCGTCCGAAGCGTGGGCAGGCGAACGTGATGTGGGCTCCTGTTTCTGAAGGGGATGTGTAGCCATAGCTAAGTTGGTGCAGTTTCTTGATAGGACCTCCACAAAATCCTTTGCCAGCAGTGGGGCATGTCTTTAGCTCCCTAAGTTGATCTAGATGCTGCTGACGGGTAACAACACTCTTATATGCATTAATCAGTTTATTATGCTCAACGGGGGTTCAGGTCAGGAAAGTAGGATTTTAGCTGACTAGGTATGTACAGGTGCATTGCTTTTTAAAGATTTGGAGTCACAATGTTTAGTACAACGTAATAAAACATTGCAGCTCTTAGACACTCGCTACATGGCAGTGATCTGGTTGGCTCTATCGAGGAGTTGTGTCAACCAGACTACATGGAAATCTTTTGTATGTGTGGTATTGGTAGGATACTGTTATTATCAGTGTTATACTAGATTTATCATGTTGGCCATGGTTGAATTTCCGAGCTATTAGCATAAGAAGGCAATTGGCATGACGTTCAATCTGTTGACATTGCCGAGGCTCAGCTAGTGATGTGTTATTACCACTATAATTCGCTGATATATGGGTCTTGGGAGTTGACCTATCTTGCTCTATACTCAATAAACCCTGGCCCTACCAGGAGTCAAAGTCTCAACAACTTGCTAGAATAATACTCGATATATATGGAAAAAGTTAAGAAAATATAAAACAAAAGTAGATTTAAAATAAGTATCAAGGATATTAATATTTTGCTGTCGTCTACTATTGCAAGACAATAGATATCACTTACAAATAATAACCTCTTGTATAACTACTTTTAATATCTTCTTCATAATTATTTTCTTCTTCTGATAAAGATGTGAGTGCATAGACATAAGTAATACTATCCACTTCAGTCATAATATCTTACAGACCTTGTGCCTTTCCTGATATTCGAGCTATTCTGGTAGTAATAGATAATAATAAGATCTGTAGCTAACACGAAATTCACCAGGTCCTAATGGAAGTGATAATGAGCAGGGGGATTATATTACTGAAGAGTATGCTGTTCAATATGCTACGGGAGGAGATTCTGTAACTACTTAAGATACCAATGATACCACTGTCGGTTGTTCCGGAATTTTTTTTTTTTTCCGGGAAATTCTTTTATAAGACAGTACTCCGTGTTTAAGCTAGTAACGTATATAAAGTCGGTAAATTCAAGGCCCCTCCGACCTCACGTTTGTAAATAAGACAGCATTCTTACTTGCGAATTAATACGGTATGGTTACTAACCAGATAAGTTAACTGTATTGAAAATATATGTATTTTGCAAGCGGGTCGGTATTTTTATATCACATATATTCTTCTTTCGGACATTCTCACATCAAGAGTGTACTGCAAGTGAGTCTCGTAGCTTGTGATCAGGTATTCCACTCTCCTACAAGCTTCCACAAAAACGCTAGTTAAATACCCTACTCTAGACCTCTCACTCCTGTACCATACATCCGACTACCTCAATAAGACGACCTGTACCTTACAGCTATATAGATAAAATCCCAGGGCCAAGACCCGCAATACCCCTCATCCCAACATCCACCTTTCTTTACCCTGCAACCCAGACTCACTACCAGTACCTCCACCCCCTCTAGAAGAATCACAACCCCAATAACGCTGAACCGCAGGCAAGGATGGCAGCAAGTGGTTCAGGCGGGGGAATTTCTGACCCATCCATCATCAGTTCCTGTTCAACCTGACAGTGCGAATCGTAACAGTAACTCACCTGTACAGCAAACAGTTGCAGCGTGTTCCGATGGACATCCCAGTTGCGCAGGGTCTAGCGGAAGACCTACCACCGGGACCGAAATTAATGTTAGTGCGTAGCAATAGAGCTTTAGATCTTTAAACCCCTTGCTTACAAGCTGCAGTGACCTCTAGACCGGCGCAACACACGAAAAGTTCTGGGCATGCGATTTGCCTCACTGCAATACTACCCGAATCCACATGAGGTGCTGGGTGACGTATGTCCAGATTCGCTGGCATCGTAGCAGCAAGTCCCACAACTGATGAGATAAAGAAAAGAGTTGTAATGAAGTTAAAGTGTGCCATTTGTGCAACTCTGAAGTGGAATAACAAAAAATTGGAATGGATCGGTCTGGTTGGAATAGGGCTCTCGTGAGGAATAGATCAATATATCTAACGGATATCTTAGCATACAATGTAGAATGGCTACCTACTTGTCACCATATTTATATATTTTGCAGTGCCAGGAGTCTGTGGATACTGATCTACATATCATTCGTAGAAATCGTAATTTTTCCTGCAATGTGAGACACTCGTACTCTTGAACGGAGTTCCTCGATCACATGGATTCCAAAACAGACAATGCCCCGAATTGCCTTTACCTATAGCGCTTGATGGCTAAGGGAGGTCAGTGGGGGTTGGTCTAGTGGGTGTTGGTCTAGCTGTCGGATTGCCTGGCAAACTGTCTCAGGTTTATCTCCCTCTTTCTTTTCTCACGAGTCAATGATGAATTACCCCTGTACTTGAGAGACCTGGATACTTAATGCAGCTAGGTGGTAATTAAAACCAAACCGTCTTATGCAAGCAGGATGCATGGATGTCTGATATTTAGCGCTCTTAGCCAAGTACAGATATGTATAATTGCCGTATTGGAGAGTGCCAACCAGACTACCGTAGTAATTGGCAATTAACGCCCCCCCTCCTCACATACCGCCCCCCCTATATTTAGAGTTCTTGGGTGCGCTAGGCCAGATGGACTACGACTCAACCACCAGCCTGATCTTTTGGCTGATACTAATCTAGCTAGAACTTCTGTAGTCTGGCGGAACTTCTGATGCTATGGCACTGTCCCTCCTTAGTACCTAACTACACATAGATAGCGTTACATATGTACTTAAGATATATGTAGAATAGTTGGACTTACACTCTCTAAATATAGGGGGGGCGTTAATTGCCAATTACTACGGTATTAGAGTACTGCAAAAACTCAGAAGTCCCGTCGAACTCGGTCGCTATATACACAAGGAACTAATCCTAATTTAACCATCCTGTTGCATTGTCTAGGCGTAATTAGTATTAGTTCCTTGTGTATGGAGGTGTTACTTCTGCGTAGTCTGTTGGCACGATGTATTTTTTTTTTTTTGAACAACTCATTGCTTATATGCAGTCACGTTAGGGCCAGCAAGGGGTGGTTGCTACCAGACTTTTTTTTTTCTTTTTAAGCCAACGTGGTTCTAGTCTGTTTGCACTATAGTCTGGTTGGCACGGATTCAGGTACCGTTTTGGAGTAGCAGGCAAGTTAATATGCCATTTTCGGCGCTAAACACACAAACTCGAAAAGGCGCTCAGCATGATGAGTGTCACTGTCACCAATCTCACCGCAAATATAATATCACCGTGAATACTATCAAATCAAAATGTCTACCGAAGCCATGCTACCAATGTCTGCCAGTTGCAATCAATATTAGTGCAACAGGAAGTGGATCTAGGCAGAATTTAGTATTAGATCCTTATTTAAAGTATATAGCAACCGACATTAGTTCATAGATACTCACCGCGATGTTGTGACAACTTGGAAGACTTATACATTTGCATTAGAACTACGGTCTGTACAAAGTACATGCACGGGGGTTCAGGATACGAATATGCTGTCGCTCTTATGGAGTTTCTCGGCGTTATACCCCTGGTTTAATGAGACATTCCGCGGATTTGCGGCTCTCACATTATTGCTTTTTTGCCAGACAAAATCAACTCCAATTCTGCGGGGGGCGACTCTGCTGCATTTCTCACGTACCAGGATATAATTTCTTTTTTTGTTCTTTTAAAAACGCATTACACATATGCGGTACGGTTTGGGGTGCCATGATCAGCCACTCGGAATCCCAAGATAGGGCAAGTTAATCAGGCGAAGCCTAAATGAAATACGAGGTCGGGATCTCCCTAGCTCGTTGGGGCCTCCCTTGCTGTCATTAACGGCTAGTCTGGTTGGCACATTAACGGCTTAGGCCAGCTGTGGGGCCTGACCAAAAGGAACTGGGACTAGAAACAATAAACGTCATTAAAACTCGTACTCATGAAAACCAATAAAGGGAACTCGTGAAAACAATAAAGTGAGGGAGTGGTGTAGCCAGCTCTTCTAGGGTCCCGATCCGTCCTTAACCAAGCCCCATTCACATCTCCCTACTCCGATATCCTCCTTACTTCTGACTCACTTCCAGTTGGCTTTAGAGAGAGACCTCCCTCCATTGCTACGCCCTTTGTGCGTTTGACTTGGCCGAGACTAGGAAATGACCGAGATCTTGCGGATATATGCCATCCGAACCGTATTTTGAACATGTCACCTATGCATGCTAACCAAAAATCCCAGCCCGATGACTTCATCACTGCTACACACACATTGGTATTGATTCTGATACAGTCAAACCTTGCTGAACCGGACTGCATAAATTTCCAGGATCCCGTCCGGTTTGGACTAGCGTCCGGTATAGCAAAATATGACGGGCGGGGCACCTCATCACTCCGCAACACGAGCAGATCAAAAGAAAGAAGCATATTTATTATATTGGAAGGTACAGACATAATTCTATGATTAATAAGTAAGGTCTGTAACGTTCTGACATTATTGGACTCAGCAACGGATGAGCTGCAGGATCATGTATCATCAGTGGTTGATCAGGGTGTGGATAAAGCTACTGTACATATACAAATATGTGGTTGGAATTTGATGAAGACCTTGTAGTCCACAATAAGGACCCTGTAGTTGTTTCGCTCTCAGTCATTATTGAGGAAAATCTTCAGAAGCTCACTTCACCGCCATACTGATTTATCTTCTACCGATACTGCTACAGCAGCTCTATCCGATCCACCTACTTGCTAAGTAGTTATCAGCAGAAGCATCATCACTTAAGGACTTCTGGGTTCCAACTTCCTCTTCCTCAATTACCCCGTCCGGTTCTGCTAATTAATTTTCTATGTATATATTTTTTTATTCTCGAGATTCCTCGTCCGGTCCGGTTTACTATTTGTCCGGTATAGCCAATAGAATTTTGCACTGTTGTTCGAAAATCGCCAAAGCCCGTCCGTAATAGCAAGTTTTCCGGTTAAAGGCGTTCCGGTTTAGCAAGGTTTGACTGTAGACGCAACTAGAATTCGCACTTTAGGGCGGTTGCACGCACTTTGGTTCTTATACAGAGTGATCCCTATCTTGGTCACTCAACTCATTGGCTCTCCTATAGATTCTAGAGGGAGTACGTTTCTAAATTTAATATTATAAATCTCAATTGATTTGTGGCATAGTTTTGAAGTCTTTGTGGGAATCAGGCTCTTCGTTTATGCTTATATACATTTTTTTTTTTTTGAAGTCTTTACGTCCATGAAGCCTAATGCTTAGATACATACTTCAAAGTTTAGCTATGGCTTTTACAAGGACCAAAAATTAGAGAAAATGTCTTAGGAATTTATTTTAAATAATGAAGACCACGGTGACTTGCCAAGTCAAGATCCTAAAAGTGTGAGCGGCCAATGTAGATACCTGGGGAGACAACTACCACACTATCCAGCTCCCCAATCATACCACTTGGATATATCGTACACCAACAACGAACCTCCACGACTAATCGAACACAGAGAAAATTGACATGCCAGGCAAGGGAAGTAAATCACTACCTGGTACAAGTCACCGGGCACCCTCAACCACCATTAGAGAGGCTTTGGTATCCTGTAAGAATGACTGTTACTGCAGCAACCACCACACACTAATGCAATTGCTGGGTTCATGTTTAAGACGAGCAGGGGTAAAAAGATGTCAATATCTTTAATAACAAATCTCTTGATAAGGTTAGATTGTTCACTTGGCATTAAAAATTCCCCTACTCGGGTAGCAAAATCAATGTTTGTCAAAAAAAGCGATATCCTATCATACTACCACAAAATGTCACAACAATCCCCCCCTCCAGAACAGCCTGTCCAACCTGCTATAGATGCAAAGACCAAACGCATACACTATACTTCAGACTTGTGGTGCATCGCCATCATCATCATCCTCATCATCATCATTATCATCGGAGATATCTGCCACAAGGGTACTGGTATACTGAGCTATCAGAACTACACCCCACATGACCATGGTATCCGTAGTTTGGTTGGTGGTATCCGCCATATCTGCGATGTTGCATGTATATTTGTTGCACGTTGATGATTACTAAGGGAGATAGCAACAAGAGATATCCATGGAATTTCAAAACCTCTTTTTTTGCACTTGGGTGCTTACCGGGTAGGGTCAAAGTGTTGCGACATGGGTTGAGAGGTGTCATTCTTACAGGGGACAAAACCTCTCTATTTCCTGAAAGCGACGCAAGCATGGCCAACCACCACAGCCACAGTAAGGGATACCACTGAACCCCACATCCAAGTAACTTGGAGCGGTTTATGGTCTCTAAAGAACACACTGATAGAGCAGGGCCACAACACCGATCATGGGACTTCCATATCGCTAGAATTCTTGCTGTAATAGAGCAGACTCTCAAAATTGGTCTCAATGGAGTTCGTCCAGAAATCCAAGAGGGTTCAGCGAGACATCAGACGGAGCATTTGATTCCAAAAAGTTCGTCTGTATTCACCCCGGAGGGTGGTCGTGGGCTAGGAGGTTTACCGTTGGCCCGGCGTTGGGGGAAAGTCGCTGCTGATCTTGTCACTTTAGTTAGTTCAGGGCCACTCTGAAGGTGTAGTCTGGTTATAATTGAATTCAGCGACTGTAATTAGCCAATAGGCATTGCCATTCTATCATATGATTGCATACTCTGTTACAGGTAAACCTGGAACCTCGACATACTGAAATCCCGGCTGTACGGAAGGGATTTGTCAGACCATTCTTACACGCAGTTAAAGTGCCCTGGCTACAGTGAAACTAGGTGCGCTGATGTAACTACAAAATAAAAAAATAAGAAAGTGACGGGGCAGAGTGTGGTTGCAGCCAAAATAATATACGAAGGAAGTCGACTTCAATAGTACCAATTGTGGACATAGTACATTGCCATTCCTTGGCGGTGTGGCAAGAGCTTGCAGGATTCCTCCAATGTCATCTCTCCAGGCCGCTGGCTGACATGCCGACATTTTTCTGCCTAAATCGGCGGTGAGGAGGCATGTTGCAATATTATGGAGCTGAAGTAGAAAGAACACAAATTGAGTACATCCTATCTTTTTTATTCCACACTTCTCGCTGTACCCCTTCGCAGGCACCTAACATCTTGATATAGCGAAACCGGCTATAATGAAGGAAAGGGGTCGGAATCTTGGCTGTATCTCGCTGGATGCAATATTTTGCTATCGTTTTTTACAGAGGGTATAAACGATCTTTACCAAGTAGTTACTGTACCAAAAAGGAAGATGTTATCGCACGAGCAGCGCTGTCGCATTCCTATGTCATTGTGGATACTTTAATGTTAGTCGGCAACTCCTATTTATTTCCGTATACACAAGACAACTTTATTTTAGTGGCGTCGTGTGCACATAGTACGCATTGTGCAGAATACCACTACAGCAACGCGACTAAATCTCGTCACATACAGGGATCGTGCATTATGAACAGGGATCTGGAGATATATAGAATATATCGCTATATAGATAATAGACTATTGTTTTGTTTACTACTAGCAGCAATAACAAATGTCTTAAAATAGTAAATTGCATTATTTTAATATTAAAAATTTGTTTATTTACTATGTACTGCTATTACAATTAGATATATATATACTAAGATTTATAATATTAATATCTTAATTCTTTTTATTTAAATAGTTATAAATACTTAAAACAGTATTTGTAAGCCTTAGTAGGGAAAAACCTCACCTAACTATATAGTTAGTATAGTGAAAGAAACAAGTGATTATAAATATTAATATATAAGTTGAAAACTGAAATGAAAAATATAAATATATATTTTTTGCATTATGAGGGGCTACTTTACTAGAAAGAAAGAAACATGGAATACAGTACCTAATTTAGCTTTTTTACCTAACCCATTAAGCCCTATAGAAGGCTCAAAGAATTATATAGCTAATACTAATGGCATAAGGTAATTATCTAAATTACTACTGTAGTAGGAGCTATATGCCCCAAATAGTAGAATTCTTTTTATGTGATCTTTATAAAACATATTAAATAATCAAGAAAAACTAGAGAAACTATAAATATTAATATAATAACTAAATAATACTTTATTCTCTTTAGTAATTCTTTTAGATAATTTAGGCTTATTAGGATTACAATATCCTCTTTTAGCATCTTTCTTACTTTTGTAACGATGACTCTAGGGACAAGGTGACTAAGAGGTATACCAGGATAAGGGCAGGGCTAGGGTAAGATATATATAGGAATACTACATGTGTGACTAAGGGAAGGCTGGGACGGAGGGCAAGGGCAAGAGGTAAAAGAGACAGAGGGCAAGGGGCATGAGACACGTAGAGGCAGTTGCCGCGTGTATCGAAGGGAGGCAGCTGTGCTGCAGAGCTGTTTATGAGACAAGAGGGTGCACAAGAGAGGTGCACAAGTGCTGGGAGAGGCAAAGTCCTATATTGGATATACAAGACGTTGGATGGGGATCCAACGATAGTACAAGGGACAGGCTCTATATATATATAACTCGGTCAGGGCAATAGGGGAAATAAGCTTCCCAAGATCTCTATCTCGGAAGCCAAGCAAAGTAATGATAATAATAACCCATTACCTGTGATTGCAGGTGATGACAAAGACAACAATAGTAATAACCCATTACCTAAATTACAGGTGATGGCGAGGACAATTGAGCATATGGTTGTGATACTATCCCCCCCTTTAGGCTGGAGCCCCAGCGACTAGGAGGCCTAAGTATGACAACCAACAAAATCAATATAGAAAACAACAACAAGGGTAAAAACAACAATAAGGGTAAAAGCAAGAACCCCAACTCCAAACTACAACAAAGACATAGAGTCATAATATTAGTCGACTGGGCGGGGCTTCCTCAGGTATCATTAGTGGAATAGACATCAGCAAGAAAAAAGTGGCATCGGGATGCCAGGTAGTATCTCCAGGAGACAGGGTTGTCTCCTGTGTCTTTTGTGTCTTTTATGTCTCTTAGGTATCTCCTGAGTGTCTCCTATGTGTCTCCCAGTATCTCCCGGTGTCTCCTGGAAACACCGGAAGACTTTCTGCCAATCGGGGAGACACACCTTGTCTCCAGTGGCATTACTATCTCTAGAGACACTGGAGACAAACTATTTTTTTTCCTGATGGACTAATGAAGTCCTATATATTCTCCAAGTCCTCTGTAGGTTGTCAGGTAGCCTCCTCGTCCACTAACCACTTGACCTTATATTGAACTCATCCATAGCATTTCCTTGAGTCCAGTACCTCCTCAACCTCCTACTCCTCTTCACTTGCAATCACCACTGGAGGAGGTGGGGGGTGCTTTTGCCAGGAAAGGGGATCGTCAGTGGCTGGCTCGATCTTCAGGACATGAATGACTGCATAGTGCTTGATATCCTTGGAAAACCTCAGCCGATAAGCATGAGTACCCACAACTGCTAACACCTTATAGGGGCCTAGGAACTTGTGATCAAACTTACGAGAGGGTCATTCTGTCTGGAAGTGTCAACTAGAGAGCCATACTTTGTCTCTTGGTTGGTATTTTAGGGCCAGTAACCTAGACCCATTAGCATATTCTACTTGCTTGACCTGAGCATAACCTAACTCAGTCTTCAAGGTAGAGTGAAGTTCAGAAATCTGCATGGCAAACTCCTTAGCTGGAGCATTCTCCCTGGCCTTGCGCAGAGGTACTAGGGAGTTCACAAACCAAGGGTGCCATCCATAATTGCTTAGGAATGGGGACGTCTTCAGGGTCTCAGAGAACTAATTGTTAGCAGAGAATTTGCAGGTGGCCAACAATGATACCCAGTTGTTCTGTTGATAGCTGATATAAGCTCTCAAGTATTGTTTTATGATGGCGTTCATTCGTTCTGATTGGCCATCAGTTTAGGGGTGATACACCATGGACAGGTAGACTTTAATTGCCAGGAGCTCGCAGAATGATTTCCAGAAGTCCGACACGAACTGAGGGCATCGATCGGATACTATTGACTCACGAAGGCCATGATAACGGAATACATTATTTAAGTAAAGAGTAGCCAGCTCGGGGGTAGAGCAAGTGTCCCGATAGGGTACCACATGCCTCATTTGAGTTAGCCAGTCCACTACCATTAGGATAGCATTGAATTCCAAGTCCTCAGGTAGCCCAGTCATGAAATCCATAGTTAAGTACTACTAGGGCTTGTCTGGGATCTCCAGGGGCTTCAAAGTTCCATAGAGGGCATGGCGAGTAGGCTTCAATCTTTTACAGGTATGGCAGTTCACATATACCTTTCCATGTATTTCCACTGATCAATTCAGGTGTATTACCTAGCTAGCAGCTCTAAGGTCTTAGCCACTTTAGGGTGGCCAGCGGCTAAAGTGTCATAGTATTCTCTAATCAAGCTGAGGCACAAGTCTCCTTCCAGTATATAGAGCCGGTTTAGGTGGTATAGGAAGCTGTCCTGAGTGGTGCACTCGGCTAGGAAAATCTTGGTATGATGGCGTTGTCCAGATTCCACTCTAGCAACTATTTCCTTTACTAGGGGGTCCTCTGCATATGCCTGCTGTACCTGCCGAAGAAGGTCTGCCTCGAGGTCCAGTCCATCTTCCACATTGGCATTGGCATCAGCAAGGGTATTGGCTGCGAGGTTGAGATTTTCAGGTTTCAGTACCACCTGATTCTGGTACTTCAGCCTTTTATCCCCTCTTTTAGAGAGATCTCCTGATCTCCTGGTTAGTGCATCTGGCTTACCCCCAGCCTTTTCTGGCCAGTATCTGATCTTGAAGTTAAACTGGGACAGGAATTCTGACTATCTAGCCTGCCGACAATTCAACAACTTAGTGGTTATGAAGTATTCCAAGTTTTTTTGGTTGGAAAGGACCTTGATAACCCCCTTTACTAATTCCAGATAGGGCCTCTATTCCTTAAATGCTCATACAATAGCTATTAATTCCTTATCATAGATCTCGTAATTGCACTCTGTCGGGGACTGTTTCTTTGAGAAATAGGCTACTGGGTGAAGGATCCTATTGTCATTGTTCTGAGACAGAATTCCTACAGAAATATAGTCGGAGGCATCAGTTTCAACAATGCATATTCGATCAGGGTCGAAGTGGCCTAGGATCGGAGCTAAACAGAGGGCCTTCTTGAGGCTCTCAAAGGCCAGCTAAGCTGCCAGATTCTATTGGAAGGCCTTTTTCATCATCAGGGGTAAGCCAGCTTCTGTCTTTGTTCTCATCAAGGCCATCAATGGTGCCATGATCCTTGAATAGCCCAATATGAAGTGGTAGTAAAAGTTAGCAAATCCCAAAAAAGCCTATACATCCTTGAGGTTGGCTGGAGTCTCCCACTCTTGGATTGCTGCAACTTTAGCAGGGTCCATCCTGATACCCTCAGTAGTGATAATCAGCCTAAGATACTTGACCTCCTATACATGAAACTTGCACTTTTCTGGCTTCAGGTATAGCCTAGCTCGTTCTAGCTTCTCTAGCACTTATCGGACATAGATCTTGTGTTCCACTAGGTTATCTGAATATATGAGAATATCATCTAGGTAGGCGGTGCAGAACACATCTAAGAAATCTCGTAGAGTGTTGTTAATAAAGTGCTGGAAAGAGACCGGGGCATTGGTTAAGCTAAAGGGCATGACGTTGTACTTAAAGTGGCCGTAACATGTCCGAAAGGCAGTTTTCCACTCCTCGCCCTTAGTGATCCGTACTAGGTTGTAAGCTCTTCTCAGATCCAATTTGGTGAACTATTTCGCCTTAAATAGCCTAGCTAACGTCTTCTGGATCTAGGGCAAAGGGTATCTGTTTTTGACCATTTGTAATATGTAGGTAGGAGGACTGGAGAATCAGATAAGATAAGATAAGGATCTTATCTAATCAGATAATCTCAGGCTAGTAATGTATACTATAAAGTAGATTACTAATAGTATATTGTTTATTCTCACTATTAAAGTTATTACCAGTAGCATAAGATTACTGTAATAGGTAAAGTAGTATAGGAGTGCTAAAGGCACTTAGAAGATTAACCAGTGGAACTTCTATATTGATTGTACTCTAACTATGTTCTGAGTTCTAACTATATGTCTAACTGAAGGAAATTCAGGGGACTATATGTATTTCCAATGGGGCAGTGCTGGGGCAGTGTTGAGGCAGTGCACCATCATCTGACCCTTATATGATTTGAAATCTACATCATAGAAACTTCTAGATAGTACTTCCTAATACTATCTAGTACAAAATAGGTTAAGTCTTAACTTTGACTTATACATGTGAAAGCATGTGATAGCATGTGAAAGCATGTGATAACATGTGAAAGCATATGATAACATGTAAAATATTAGCAAGGCAGACAGCACATAGAATATTGTGTGTTTTGAGATACTTGCTTAGTAAGAAAATATATAAGAAATACATTTGTGAGGGAGAGGGTTAGTTATAAGGTATGAGTAAGCCACTTCCTTACATGTCTCCCTATTTAGATAAAAACTCCATCTTAGGAAATAAACATGGTATGGGTTATGTATATTAGTAGTTAACATTCAACCCATAATACCTATTGTTTCTATCTATATAGGTACTACTGCCTTCTGCTCCTGTATCATACTTGATATTATTATACCCCTCTTTGAAATCTCTGTCAACAAGTTTTTCCTTAAAGAAGTGTTAAAATATCAATTGGGCTATATCTATCTCTGTCCCTTTGCCTTTATCAATCTTGACTGCATTAAGTAAGACAGGGGGAGCAAGGACTTTCTTACTTTTATTATTAATCATTTTCAAAGTCTCTTTCCTTGTCTTATTTTTTCCAAGCTTTTTCTCACTAACCTTCCTCTTTTTGTAAGTTGCCTGCTTACTACTATTCAACTAGAATTCCTTTTTCAATGACTCATCAACACCATCAGCATATACCTACTCACTATACTTATGAGGCCATCCCTTCCATTTCACCTTATACTACAACTTCCCTATTCCAGGTTATGACCCATCAGCAAAAAAAAATCTGCGTCAGGATGCGCCCTTCCTTCATGCACGTCAGGCGCTTCATGTCGCTAGCACTGCTTCAGGTGCTTCCTATCTCATTCCTGTCCGTTTCTTACTTCGCACTACCAATGTACGTCCATAAATTCCGACGTATTGCATTCTTATTTCTACTATTCATAAACACTTATAAACACTAAAAATAAAAAACTATACAAGATACAAAAAAAAAAAAAACTTCCCAAATCAGCCCTCTCCCGTCCCACTACATATCCCAATAACATATACCAATAACTCTCCCCCCACTAAGCCCTCCCCCCGTCCTACCATACATTCCAATAACCCTCCACCCATCCCACCATATATCCCAATAACACTCCCCCTCTCAGTCCCAATTACCCCCCCGCCCGACGCTGTGTATCCCCTTTCTTCATGCCTCCATTTGTGGTAGTCCTAAGGCGGCATATGTTACACCCCCATTTATTTCTGCCTTCACATGCCTCACGGCTCTCCTCACCAGTTGTCTATTTGTGAGTCCTCCGCCAGCCTCCGTATTGGCTGCGGCTCTTGCCGCCAAGTCCGTAACATAGTCCGCGACCACCGCTCTGAACTGAACTACCTGCTTGCCAGTTAGTTTGTCCCCTTCCCCGTAGCAGAGTACCCTTAGCCCTCCCCCGGCATCACTCTCATGGATTGCATCATGAAATGCGGCTTTATGCTTCGCCTCTAGATCGGCTAGCACCCGCTGTTGTCGGCATATCCGACACCGACAATCCTCCAAACTTTCCTCAAATTTATGGTCCCTTCATGGAACCCCCCTCCTACCCCCTGTTCTCCTTGTGACCTCTTCTTCCGAGTCCTCTATCTCGTCCATATAATACTCTGGCCCATCAAATCGGCCCAGATTGAAGTAGTACGTGCTTGCATTGCACACAGCAGGAGGGGGACTATTAGCTCTCACTGCTGGGTCCCTATGCAACACAATCAATAACTTGATTGGTTGTGTTTCAATTAAACGCAAAAATGCATCTAACTCATCATCGGATCGGATGTGCGTGGTCTGGGGTGGGATCATAAGAGGGTCACCTGCGGCAGGGTCAAGGTCCTCCAATAAGCCTATTATTTCTCTCACCTTCCGTCCATCTGGAAGCTGAGAAGAAACCTTTACGTGGAGTGCATTTAATGACGCTTTATATAGAACCCCCAACTTTTTGACACCTGTTGCATTCCAATTCCAAACCCGAGGCTGTGGATGGTGTACCGCATCCTCTGGATCCAGGATGTAAATGACAATTGGGTGTCTATCCTCAAACCTGCCCCTCTTGCTGGGAGCCCTCTCTTCTGCGTCGGCTCCTTCTTATCTTCAACCTGCCCTGCCCCTGCCGCGAGCTCTTCTCGAGCTGCTGCCCTCTTTCGTTTCCCACGGGATTCCCGTACCTTTTTAAAACAATCGAGCATAAGCTCGTTCAATGCCTTGTAGGTAGGTTTCGTATCATCCGTCTGTGGATCCCGGCGGATTACAGCAGCTCCTGATGCAGGGAAATCATCTAGGCGACGCATTCCATTTGGAATGCAGCGTAGTCATTTCCCCCATCCTTTTTCCACTGCCAGCCTTTTGCCCTGATCTGGACCTCCACTTCATTTCGCCAACTAGTATATCTTGATGAATTTTTCCTCCTCCCCCCACTTACGATCGTGTGGGGCCAGCCCAATAGATCAATCGAGTTGTTAATTGCATTTGCAGTGGTAGGCATCGGATTGGTGGTTGAATGCATCGGTAGGATGCTTGATTCGGTAATGAAAAGCACTATTGATAGTAGAGAGATGTTAAGGATGTATGTCAATCATCGAAGGGATGTTGTCGGTATTTATACTTACCAGAAGTGAGATCTCCCATGGCCCTGTTTGACCTTCTAGATATCCCCGTGCTTCCTATGTCTAGAATCCGACCAAACAGATTTAGTTTTGACATTCTATGGCCCAATTCTACAGGCTAGTATAGTGTCCACTACCTTCGATCCATATCCCTGTTAAGAGGGGGTTGTGCCAACCAGACTAGATCTATATATTTCGCCAAGATTCCAAAATAGGCAATATCGAGAACTATCTAGGCTTCTCCATTCACTCTATTCAGCACACAGCGATAATGGATACTTGTAACACGTCCATTTTGCAAGTATCTTGAATCCGACGAAAAAAACCATCTGTCTCCATAATCCATGGCCAGGTTTATATACAATTGCGCTGTCATTTGTCTTACATAAAAAAAATATACATATATTGGTGTCTCAATTTAGCTTAGTTGACCAACACTTGTTATTGTACTAGCTCCTCTGCAGAGGTCAAGAGAAACTAATCGCTATGTCTAAAGTATCTCGTGATTTCTGAACTCCGCTGTACCAGGGAAAACGTCAAGACTGCCTGTTGTTGTTCCGACGAAACGTGTCACATGCCAACAACCTTATTATTTTCAATTCAGATGCAACTGGGAAAGACAATATAAATCTAATCATAAATCGAATTCCATGTTTCCAAATCAATCCGATTGTTTACAACTTAGTTGACAACACTCGTTGAGTTTCCTACCTCCATATGTTTCCTAGAAGTGCTATTGATCACTAGAGGGCTTATAGATATACTACCGATTCATATACGCCAACGGAATTCAACAAATGTTTCCATAGTCTTGATTGTACTAGCCCCTCCGCAGAGGCGAAATATTCAAGTGTAGAAACTAAGCGCTGTGTCTAGAGTGTCTCTTAATTTCTCAACCCACCTTTCTTGTTCCGACGAAACGTGTCACAATGCCAACAAACTTATTATTTTCAATTAGAAGCAACTGGGAAAGACAATATATTTCTAATCATAAATCAATTCCATGTTTCCAAATCAATCCGGTTGTTTACTAACCAGCTTTCTCCCGGCTCTAATGGTATTAGGTGTCCAATTCCCTCGATTTTAGCAATTGGGACAACTACTCCGTCCGAGCAGATTGGCAACCCGACGCGTACCATTCCCTCCGTAGCTTGAACCACTGCCCCTCCTAAACATTGAAGCAAAGTTACATACGCGAGACGATATACCATTCCCTGCTTACTTGTGAGTTTAAAAAGCGCATTTAAACTTCCGAGTATTCGTCCATTCAATAAATTGGGCTGTCTCCCACTAGACGTAGGGTATCTTCTGACCCAGACCCAATCATTTCTCTTTTGCCCTCGAAACTCCTTTTCCCCGGTACATCTTGCAATATGTATAAGAAAACCTGATCCGCTAAACTTTGGCACAGGAATTTGAAGAGCACCATAAGCCCGAATATGCACATCTAAAAGCCTAAGTACCTCGGAATCTGCAACCTTGAGTTCACGGGTTAAAAATACTCTCGTAGCTAATTTCAAATGGGACAAGCCAGCTGTATGTTCCAAGTCTTCGAGATTTGATACTCTTCCTAAATCAATTTGGCCTTGCAATTTCAGGTAAACACGGCCCTCCTGAGAGCTTATTCCGACGTCCTTGGTCTAATCATTCAATTCCCTAATGTGGCTCCAAGCAGCAATTGTGAAATCTTTCATGGCAAATGTATGGTCTCTTGTATAGGTGGTGATGATTTGGGGTGTTGCGTCGACCTTATTACTCCGACAGTATGCATCCTTGAATCCCTTGTGCATGGCTTCACTTATATCAGTCGAGTATTGACCCAGAGCACCAAACTTTGGTATCTGTTCAGCATAATGGGAGATCAGATGAATCTTCGGGAAATTGTAATGTGCTCCGTCTTTCAAAATCTCATCAACCAACTCCTTTCTTTCAAAAGTGTATTCCTGACGGTGCTTAATCTTCTCTGACGCAGTGAGGTCTGCGGTAACCAATGCCTCCGTCTGCTCCCTTAGCAACTTCTTGTGCGCCTCGGCAGCGGCCTTCTTTGCTCTTTTGCCTGCGCGAAAGCGTAAGAACACATCTTTGGTTTCGTGGAAGTCTCACAAATATTGTCGTAAATATGAAATTGTCTCATCCGTATGGCTAGGATACTGAGTCATCAGATAGAAGTCAGTGAGGCTACGAACACAGAAAATTGCTTTGTTAAACTCTTGTAGTTGACCTCCAGTTGGGCGTGGTTGGTTGGCATTCTGACGCAAGGCAGCAGTAAATGTACCAAGAATTACTCTAGCAAAGTTCCGCATTTCCTTTCCTGACCATTGCGAGACGACTCAGTATGCTTTCGTGGGAACAGAGAACCCCGAATAGGGTGGCAATCGACGCCATACGTAGTCAAACGCATTTATTCTCTCGTGATGCTCCAGAAAACCTTGAATCTACTCCATCAAATGCGCCAATACTCCAAGGAGGATATTATGCAAGATATCCGCTCGAACTAGATCTGGTGGATTCAAATTAGGGACTGACCACAAAGCGTTGTTAATGTTCTTAATGCCATATTCATTCAGACTTGTAGTGTCAGATTTCTGGTAGGCAGTAGCATAATCTGCGTGAGAACGACAAGGAGAACCAGTCTCCGAATATTCACCCAGCTTCTCCACCGGAGTTATGCAAGTGGGACAGCGATTACTAGCAATACCATAGATTGTAGCATTTTCCATATGGTCAGCGAGCCAACAAAACAGCTTAGGAAAGCATAGTCGAATGTTCCCATCAGTACAAACCATTTTATATCCCTTCTAACATCTTGCATCGGATAAAGGCTGCAAGAGGTGCATCAAAACCTCATGGATAGTTTGTAAAGCATGAATTTCCTGTGTTTCGACTGAATAGCCAGGTATTTTATTGACTCGTTTCGGTCCTATTAGTAAAAGTGCTATAGGTATCCAGGCATGTATAGTATGTATATTTTGTATAGAGCTTCGGATGTTTCCTATGCTCATATACACCAGCCACAATTTTTTATCCCCAGAAAAATTGGTGAGGTGAGTTTCGTCTGATGCTAAAAGAATTGGAACCAGTGTTCCTCCATCGGGAAGTAATTCCTATTTATAAATTAGATGAGAATCCGACGCCCTATGTCTAAACCACTCACCTGAGTTTCCTCCCACCATTTCGCAGTATTGATCTCACTATATACTCGATTCCCTTGCTTATCATATTCCGGGTGATGCCTCCATACCAAATCAGAGGCATAAGGCTTCTGACACAGAAGATACTCCACCGCTGAGATAATATTGCGATAATGGAACTGTACTCCCTAGAGCAAAGGATAGTTTACCATACTTGAGCGTCAGCGAGGTTCATTTGCTGCGGCATCCATGAGCTTATACATTGTGTAGGCAGAATGAAATTGAACTTTATGCGTTAGGTTCAGGCTTTTCAAAATGCCATCGTGGAAGAATTGCTCAATCTTTCCCTTGGAAGTCTTTGCTGAATTAAAGAAGCATGCAGTCGATAATTAACTGAATCCCAGAAGGGAGAATATAAATTGAAATTGGGATCTTCTTCCAGAAAGGAATGTTTTCGTATAGGTATGCCGGCGTGTGGATTGTAGATTGAAACGCCTGTATCGGGTTGTTGACCCTCATCGTCGGATTCTGACTCACTAGAAAAGTTACGAGCTTCCTTATCTGATCCCTCACTAGCAAACTCAGTATCGGAAGAAAGGTAATCTGGAGAACAAATGGCCGCTAGCATGTCTATGTCTAGATTTGAAGTTGCTGGGTTGGTGGAGTCCGATAACTGCCGCTTTCTAGTTTTTGGTGCTTCCAGCTTTTCCCCCGGGTGAACTTTAGCTATGTGATTAGAATACTGCCCAGCGGAAGCGTAGAGTTTCGGACACCATTGGCATCATGTTTTATGCCTATTCATATTGTTTCCGTATGGCAGAATGTTTGTTGTAGCAATACCTCGCTGTCGATCCGACGTATTGTATAGGATGGATTAACGTAATCGTTCAAGGAGGTAGTAGATAAGAGGCACTAAGCCTATATGAGCCTAACCGGTGATGGGTGGATAAGTTCATACCATATTCTGCCTAGCTAGACTAATTCTGCCTTCGCTTTTGTTATGAGTTGTATAAAAGTCGCTTATCAGCAAGTTTACAATTTTAGCCTCTGTGCCCCTGACTGGAGGCACCCCATGTCGAGAAAAAAATTACTGCATCCAGAAATTGTTGGCAGCTACCGCAGTGATATAGAATCTAAAATGTCTAAGGAGAAACAATTTGCAGCGTCGGAAATCGATTTAGAGTGTCCGAAATGCTGTATTGTTATAACAAACGGAAACACAGATTATTAGTTGTAACAAAGGTGAATGGGTCATAGGAATTCTCGAATGATTTGTCAAATCTTCTGTATAAATCCAAGTAAACACTATTATCCAATTATGCAGGCAAACCATAAATACCTCTATCTTTCCACAATTCTGACTTCATAATAGCCAACTAGCTTTACTTACTTCCCCAACTCAGACAACCCCCCGATCACAACTCAAAGTGCACTGCTAAATAGTATCAGTAGATCTAGTCTCGATCCAGTATATCTATTCACATAAAGTTAGAACAACTTAACTATATCAAGTAACTCCATTACCTAACACACTGATATAGACCTTTTGGGATGATATCGACGGAATCTGCTGGTAGAGCTAATGCTCATTTGGACCATGGTGAGGGCGATCCCCAACCACAGGCACATACCGGTAAGCAATCGCATCGAAATACCTTTAGGGAGTGCTTAAGACATATTGTGTCTAAAACTGCTCTCAGAACGTCCGCTAGGGTGCTTATTGGGAATCAGGAGAACAGGTAGCTGATACACATACTTAGGCATCACAAAGAGATATGAAAGTGTTGAAAGCCGAAAGTTGCAGCTTGCAAAACGAATTGAAAGGCAACAAGACATCTTGGAGAAGATGCAAAGGACAAGAGCTAGAGCAACAGCTATGATTATGATGGATCAGAGTTTAGGTGTAGAATTGCATGATGCACACACAAGGGCGGCCAGGGCAAGACGGCTCGCGTCAGAGGAATAAGGGCAAGTTGTGGTTGTGCAGAAGGTCCGAGCTGATACAAGTTTTCTTTAGTTAGTTGAATTTTTAGGATAGAGCTGGGAATAAAAGCAAGGAGAAGCCTCACGTTGGATGGGATCCCTCACAACCTTTTATCATTTTCCAATGACACGCAAGTCCTCTAACCATCCAATGCAACAGGCAGACACGAGAGGTCGGAAACGTGCTGCTTCCCAAGCTATAGCACTACCTACGACTACAAAACGGTTAGTTCCCGCATCGGTGCAATTAAGGAATGAAATTAGCTTCGATGATAGGATTGATGATTTTGATGAGGAGGTATATAGCATTAAAATTTTGTGCAAGCATGTGCCAACTGACTAATATGGAACATAGAGCGACAGGAGTAGTAGTGAATCTGACGAAGAAAACGAAACCAGTATACCGACTAGTGTTTTGGTACTGGGTATAGGCAAAAAGACTAGGTCATTTGCCGGTATTCCAGGTATATATCAAGGAATAACGAATACTACACGGAAGATCGTTGAACACTACACACTATACAAGAAGCCTCTGTTAACACTAGGGGAGATCCTATTGTTGATACAGAATGCATGGGCACGAGCACAAACCGAATGTCGATATCTGGAAAGGGTGTCGGCAGTTGATATCTATGTATGTGAGCAGCTTCCGTATAAACATGTCGATTACTAATGTGGCGTAGCTCAAAAGTATACGTACGAGGACTAGAGCTCATTTAGTAGCCGAATGTCATTCCCACATTACGAAGATCTATGGTATTAACCACTTATCAAAGGATGCCATGAAGGAGAAGGTTGAATATTTACTGGACGGGGATCGATTCATTTGCAGGCGGGCAAAACGGGAGGTAAGTATACCCTCGCAGCCAGCAATCCAACGTTAAGGAGGTGTTATAGTTGTATCAGGGGCGATTTCGAGCCCAGGAAATTGTAGCTATTATATATCAGAAATATTTCGAAGGTAGGAAGAGAAAGGGTAATCGGGAGCCCAATTTTTTGGAAAAAATCAACGGTGTCTTCATTTGCTTGGTCGCTACAGCAATAAGGCATTGCTTAAAGGCTTGGAGGACTGGCAAATGTGCAGACAGTGTGCAAGAGTTCAAGTACGAAACTGCCTGGTGTAAGTTAGCATGCCAAAAGACCTATATCGTCGGGAAAAAGCTAATGTCAGTAGTAACGTATGAAAGGATATCAAAGACATGGGCGAGTCATGGACCGCGGGTGCAGGAACTGATCGTGAGCAACGTCAAAGCAGATCTCTCACGTCAGATTGCGGCCCACGTGAAGATTGTTGAGATTGAGCCGACAGATGCCCCACAACTTGAAGATCAAGGTGTTACAGGCGAGCTGTAACTACGAGAATACTTTTCGGGGAAAGGATAGATAGTAGCGGAGTAAAGTATAAACGCAGCTATAACTTGGGTGTAATGCGAACTCGATAAGAGTAAAGCTATATGAGACTTAGAACACCGCTTGGGTCTTATTGTATTAACTATGTAAAAGCGGTAGCTTATATAGAAGCGTTGATCTGATAACCTATTATCAGATCTGACGACACTTCCTATAATGGCTTAGTAGCACTGACGTCAGGTAGCTGCCTAAAACAGGAAGACGCTTCCTGTTTAGGAACTCTGCAGGCTAACATACATTGATTAGGCAGCCCAAACTATAACGCTTTGCAGTCAGGCTGTCTTACAGGAGATAAGCTTGAATACAACGAATAACAACATAGGAATGTCATATATTAGAACATCATAGAAACACACTGAAGAGAATACATGCATGAGATCCAATATCAGAGAACACACACTTCCTTTACCCAATCCCTTTAACGTCTGCACTCCCGATGCACTACCCGCATCTGTATGGGTGATCAGGCCATCACAGTCAGCAATGTAGCAGGGTATTGGTTATCCCGGTGGAGGGTAGGTCTCTTACCTGAGTCGTAACATTACTCCCCGTTTCCAGGCAGCTGTCCACAGCTGAATACAAGTTCCTCCTGACCCTAGGTTTGGAACAAGTACTTAGTAAAGACTCAGGTAACGGCGGTGGCTAGGTACTAACCAAACATCATTAGATACCTCTCTCCCTAACAGGGTACCACAAGACTGGTGTGTCTACACATGCATGCCATGGCCGTTAAAAACCAAACCTCTCGCCAAAAAACCCACAGGGAAAAGGCGACGAGTAGGAGGGTAAAAGGTACCATGTCTTCACTCATAAACCACTGGACGTAGGTCCAAACCTCAGACGTCTCTTTCATCTCGTGGCTTATTGGGGAATTTCTCTCGGTACTCTCTGAGCTTCTCTGGGCAGTTATCCAACTTGTCAAAGGTCTCCCAAGTGTCTTCAAACTCCGTATATCCTTCCCAACGCACCCTATACTTGACTATTCCTCTATTCTTGCGAGAGTCCACGATGGATTTGACTTCGAAGATATCTGGTTGATCTTCGTCCATATCTTGTGGCTCGTCTCGTCGTCTGAATGGCTTTAGGAGGGTAACATGAACAACATTATGCCATCGTGTGCCTTGTGGAACTTCGAGCCTGTATGCGTGTGAACCAATAGCTTCAATGACCTTGTAGGGCCCTATCCACTTGCTGGTAAGGGAACGGTTGTTCCCAGCTCGTATCTGTAGGTTCCGGCGGTCAACCAATACCCAATCGTCAATAGCAAACCTGCGTGCCTTTTCGAGGTGTATAGCACTTCTTTTATGATTGATTTGCTTGAGGGTATCATGAATTTGGTTGTGTACAGTTGTCATTCGGTCTAGCCATTCTTCTGCAGCGGGGGAGGAGAATTCATAGTCATCTGAAAGGTGAATGGTGCGAGGGTCAAGCCATACAGACTTCGGTAAGGGGAGTACTTATGGGTAGAGTGGGCGGCAGTATTATAGGCAAACTCAGCTAAGGGTAGCCATCGTTTCCAACGAGCTTACCTATCGTGACAGTAGATGCGGAGGTACTGCTTAAGTGTTTGGACTGCTCATTCAGCAAGTCCATCGGTCTGAGGGTGATAGGCAGTGGAGAGGCGGAGGGTTATATTGAGCTTTTGGTTAAGCTCCTTGAGGAATCTAGAAGCAAACTGTGGACCACGGTCAGAGGTGATATGTCGGGGGAGGCCATAGAGTCTCCATATTTCGTTAATATAGGTGTCAGCAACATCGGATGCTGTCCATGTAGTCTTTGCCGGAATATAGTGTTGTACTTTTGTAAACCGGTCCGTGATAACGAGTATTGCATTGAAACCTTCTGACTCTGGTAGCTCACCAACGAAGTCCATAGCTATTTCCTCAAATGGTCGTTCTCCAGTTGGCATCGGTACCAACTTCGTTTGCCTGCTATGCCTGTCTGCCTTTGCTTTTTGACACTTGGTACATCCTGCCACATAATTCGCAATATCTTCCTGCCACTTATCCCATGTAAAATTCCTTGACACTAGCTCTTGAGTACGATGTCTTCCCCAATGTCCTACCACTTGACTATCATGGTGCTGTCTTAGCACTTCCAACTTAAACTCGGAGGGTACCACCCATAGTCCATCCTTCTTTTGCCATCCGGCCACATCTATTCCTTCCACTTCAACATCTTCGGCTTCCTCTTCATCCTCTTCTCCAAGTACCATTAGCTGTCCATCTTCGAAAAATCTAGCATCCATGCCGGATTTCTCTTCCCCTGAACGTCTAGACAGGCCATCAGGCTTGCCCATCTTCGAACCGGGTCTGTAGTGAATATTGTAGATGAACTCAGACATGCGGAGGTACCAGGTAGCTTGACGGGAGTTGAGCTTCTGTTTGGTGTTGAAATATTGTAACCCTTGGTGGTCTGTATAGACGTTCACTGAAACGCCAACCAACCAATCTCGCCACTTCCGGAAGCAATCCACAATTGCAAACAACTCCTTATCATGAATAGGCCAGTTGCGTTGAGCTGCGGAGAGGGTTTTTGCATGGTATTCAACAGGATGAAGCTGCTTTCCTCCATTGACAACATGATACTGAGAGAGGATACCAGCGATAGCTTGGTTGCTAGCATCAGTCTCTATGATTGTCTCGAGTTGTCTGTCAAACTGTGTGAGGATAGGAGCAGTGAGGAATCATTCCCGGAGGTCATCAAAGGCTTGCTGTTGCTCGTGTCCCCAACTGAAAGGAACGTCTTTCGTTAAGTCGATTAAGGGACGTGCCTTTGCACTGTAGTTGGCAATGAATCGACGGTAGTAGTTGGCGAAGCCTAGGAATGCTTGAACCTCTTTCTTTTTGGTAGGAATAGGCCACTTGGACATGGTTTCGAGTTTAGAGGGATCCATTTGGACGTGTTGACCATTGATAATATGACCGAGGAATAAGGTCTCCTGGACATGGAACTCAGACTTCATGAGGTTAATAGCTAACCCATGTTGGATGCATTGCTGAAGAACTTTTTCGACTATTTGTTGATGTTCTTCCTCTGTCTCACCTCCATAGATGAGTATGTCGTCCAAGTACCAGATACATCCTTCCATATCCTTGAAGATCGTATCCATCATCTCTTGAAATGTAGCGGGAGCATTGGTCAACCCAAATGGCATCACGGTATACTCGAATAGTCCCTTTTTCGTTCTGAATGCTGTCTTCCATTCATCTCCTGGTGCAATTCTGATGAGGTTATACCCATTTTTGAGGTCCAATCGTGTGAACCATTTACCTCCACGAGTTCTATCGAGCAACTCGGAGATAAGAGGAAGTGGGTATTTGTTTGGTATGGTGAGACGATTAAGGGCTCGGTAATCGACACATAGCCTTAAAGATCCATCTTTCTTTCGAACAAATAGGATGGGAGCACCAGCGGAGGAGCGTGAGCGTCGAACTTTGGTAGGGGAAGGTTCTCATCGAGGTACTTCTGAAGGGCTTCGTCTTCCTCCCATGTGGTCTTGTAGATAGCCCCGAATGGTATCTTTGCGGTTGGGTCTTGGAGGGGGATTTCATGGTCCCATGGCTTGTGTTCAGGGAGTCTAGCTGCCTGTTCTGCGGTAAAGCAATGTGCGTAACGAGAGTATCGTTCGCTTGCGTCAATGATAAGCACGATCTCGCCATCCTCTAGTGGCTCTTCAACTTCAAGAACAGAAACAGTAGGAATCCATCTAACGGAACACGGGATAATCAAACCTGTAGAGACCTGTCTCAGGCACCTGTCCTGAGTATCCACCGAAAATCCATTTTCTTCCAACCAAGACAAGCCCAAGATAACATCCTTCTTCCCAATATCCAAAATTTCGGCATCCATCTTGAACTTACCCAAAAAACGAGAAGAGGAATCCAACATATCAAACTTAGTATTAACCACATATTTTCCTCCAGAAATTCGAGATCCATCTCCCTGCCTAACCTTAACTTCCCTGGCTCTTTTCCAAATTCCCAACTTGACTGCTAATCTTTTTCCAACAACTGGAGCACTAGCTCCACAGTCTACCACTGCTTCAACTTCTTCCCCAGCAATAAAAATCCGGACCGTCAGGAGAGGTGAATGTCTAGGAGTACGTCCGACGGTAGGTGATGTACTCCTTACTCGTTTCCCGACTCTTCTCCTTCGGAACCAAGCTCTGTAATCCGAAGTTGTCCTTTATCTGTTCGAGCTTTCTTGTTGGCTGGTACAAGCGCCTGGCTTGTACTAGTGGTAGTTTTTGGTTTATAGGAATAAGGTTCAGAGGCATGCTTCCCATATGTACACTCTTTTGCCTTATGATCGGTTCTCCCACATTTCACACATCGTCCTTCCTGTATTCTACTTTTATATATTGGAGAGGGGATGCGAGTATTATTGTAGGAGGTAGGAGCTGTTCCTCGGAGTTGTGTTCCTATATCTAAGGGGCGCTTCCTAGTTATTGATGGGGCAGTGGCAGTTTGGCGGTTTCGGCTCTGGAATTCAGTACTGATGATATCCATCTCGATAAGTTTCTGTCTCCATTGATGTGGGAAGGTGCGAAGGTTTTCATAGTGAGCCATTGATTTGCGGAGCTCATGGGGAAGATTGGAGATTATAATATTGATGACCTGCATCTCGGATAGTTTGGCATAATTGTTAAGCCTATCTACCTCCGTTAGATAATCCAAGATAGAACCAGTCTTTTTTAATGCTGCTAGGTCATGATACGCTCGATCTGCCTGGTAGTGGTCCCCATAATATAGTTCCATGGCTTCCTTAACCTCCTTCCAAGTATGATACTTAACTCGGTTAGCCTTCCACCAATCTAATGCTTTTCCATCCATTGACAACCCAACATATGCTAGCTTCTGGTCTTCATTTCGGGTGAGAGTGATGAGAAAGTAATCATCCATTTGAAGGATCCAGCCTTCGAGATGCGTTCGTTCTCCCTTGAATTTATTCGGGGGTGGTGCTTTGCCTGCTATCTGCTTATCTTCAAAGATTCCTAGTCCTACTGGAGGTGGAAGTGGAGGAGTGGGATCTCTGGGTCGTCTTTGTTCGACTGGTGGTGGAGGAGGTGGTGGTATACCTCCTGCTGCTTGCTCGAGTCTTTGTGCTGTATTTGCTGGAGGGTGTATAGGCTGAGGAGCCTGTACCCGACGTTCTACCCTTTCAAGTCGGTCTTGAAAGTTAGTGAATTGTCCTTTCATACTACTGATTTGTCCTTCGATACTAGCAAACCGTTGCTGGTATTGATCATTGTAGAAGTCAGCTTGTCCCTTGAGATATCGGAGGTTGTGGTGGATTGTCTGGAATTCTTTTGTCTGGTTTGTTTGTCCAGAAATAATAAGATTCTGGATTTGTGTGAGTGCACTTTGCGTATCATTCGATAGTTGTGCATGTTTGTTGGCAGCAGCATTAGCTGTATTCTGGATATCTGCTGCACTTCGCTGAATGAACTCGGTATGTGCTGTCTGTGTCTGTTGTAGCTGTTGTACCTGTGCGAGTGCAGCTTGCTTTTCTGCCTCTAAACGCTGAACTTGTGCCTTCATGGCGGCATATCCAGGATCAACGGGGGTCTGGTGGCGAGCTACTGGTCGCTTGCCCTTAGTGGAGGGTCCTGGATTATTAGATGGAGCTACTGATGGGGCAACTGATCGTATAATAGGTTCAGGAGAGGAGGAGGATATTGATCCGAGTCCTATTTGTTGACGGGGGGTGCCCCAGCGTTCCTGAAATTGTGGAATTTGAGAAGAGGGAGCATAGTATTGCTCGATGAATTGTTCAGCTCGTTGCTGGGCCTGGACAACACTATCATTGTCAGTGTCAGCCATAGGCTCATCAGAGGCTTCACCAAGTAATCCTCTCAACATCGACATAGTTGTAGGGAATTGTAGGGTGTTGGTGTCTATAGAGGTGTATAGACAAGCGGTGTAATGTTACAGGCGAGCTGTAACTACGAGAATACTTTTCGGGGAAAGGATAGATAGTAGCGGAGTAAAGTATAAACGCAGCTATAACTCGGGTGTAATGTGAACTCGATAAGAGTAAAGCTATATGAGACTTAGAACACCGCTTGGGTCTTATTGTATTAACTATGTAAAAGCGGTAGCTTATATAGAAGCGTTGATCTGATAACCTATTATCAGATCTGACGACACTTCCTATAATAGCTTAGTAGCACTGACGTCAAGTAGCTGCCTAAAACAGGAAGACGCTTCCTGTTTAGGAACTCTGCAGGCTGACATACATTGATTAGGCAGCCCAAACTACAACGCTTTGTAGTCAGGCTGTCTTACAGGAGATAAGCTTGAATACAATGAATAACAACATAGGAATATCATATATTAGAACATCATAGAAACACACTGAAGAGAATACATGCATGAGATCCAATATCAGAGAACACACACTTCCTTTACCCAATCCCTTTAACGTCTGCACTCCCGACACACTACCCGCATCTGTATGGGTGATCAGGCCATCACAGTCAGCAATGTAGCAGGGTATTGGTTATCCTGGTGGAGGGTAGGTATCTTACCTGAGTCGTAACACAAGGAAGATATGAGGCAGAACTAGAGGAGGAGCTACACCACTCGTATGATAGGTTGAATGTGCCAGAGAGTAAGCGACGGCGTCAGAAAGGCCAGTTGCGAGATTCATCGGTTGAGTTGGCAGAACCTTTGCAGCCAGATCTTGGTGATATACATGTGGATCCTGATCGGACTACTGATGAGGACAGTGATGAAGAGGGTAGTGATAATGAGGATGAAGCGGATGTTGAAGAGGACTAAGCGGGTAGGAACGCAGGCTGGTTTCAATTTTGTTGTCTGGTAAGCAGTGAGGGGGTCATGTATTTGGATCATCTCATTCTTTGTGCCGGTTATCCTGTTTTTTGTATGGTTTTTCGTATATTTGGTTCTTTGCTGGGGCAATATGCGTTATCGGTTTTCATATTTTCATGATCATGTAAGGGTGTCGGGTATATATATTAGGTTGGATGGACTGAGTCGGATTTCTGAATTTTGTAAGGTGATCTCATTACTGTATGCGATTTTGTGGAGGGTAGGATATGGAGGGTTTATAGGATAGCAAGGAATCGGGGGTAAACAATAGAAACCAGTTCGTGAAACAAGATACTAGAAGGTTGCATGTCGAAAGGGTGATGTGATGTGACAATGATATAAGACGCGTGATATACAAGACGTGTGATGACCATTACTGGATGTAGAGAAGCAGTTAGGAATATGTACGCGTTATGAAAGAGGTGACGAAGTTGAGTGAGTAGAAGAATGTAAACATAATAACAAAGATTTAGAAACACAAGGCGAAATAACGCAATATTAGCAAAGGGGGAAAACGAGAGGAGGTGGAGGCAGAGACAGTGGAGAAGAAAGGATGAAGCAGACGGAGATCGTCGGGTAGCAGAGTAGGAGAGGTTAAGTAAAGTGAGAGTATTGTAGATACGCGGAAGAGAATGAAAGGGAATAAAGAGGTAGAGTGATATAGAAAGGACGGGAGGGAAGAGAAAAAAATTGAAGAGGCAGAATCGGTACAAGGAAATGTGCGGGGGACATGTGGAAAGGGATGGCGACCATACAGCGTCGGGGAAGGTTCGGCAGTTGAAAAGAGTCAGGAAGCAGGAAATGAAATCATTTCCATCAGGACGGAGCGAGTGGCAATAGTTGGCTTCAGAATCTCGAGTTTTGCAATAGAGCTTCAGGTGCTTCCGAAGCACCTGACGCAAATTTTTTTTTTGCTGATGCCTGAATTCCAACACTCTTTCTACCTCATACCTATCTTCCTTAACTGGTCCTAGTTGTTCTAGAGTCCTGGAAGGGAACAGCTGTATTGGATTGGGGAAGAAGGGTTTCAGAAGTGAGGTGTGGAAGGAGTTGTTGATATTATTGAGGTCAGGGAAGTCAGTGAAGTCAAGTTTAGCATTTTGACTCCATGGTAAATATTTGGTAATAGTGAAGGGGCCTATCTATTTAGAGGATAGTTTGGAGGAGTAGTATCTTACTGGTAGGTTTTTTGTTGATAGCATCACCTAATCATTGACTTGGTAATTAGGAGAGGCTCTTCTGTATTTGTTGGCTTGCTGAATTTGGGCCTTTTTTGATTTAGTAAAGTTTTCAGCAACCTGGTAAAATCTGGTTGTAGGGTTTGAATAGGTAGGTATAGGGTGAGGTAGGATAGGTGCAGACAAATTAGGCTAGTATCCTAGCTTGGTAAAGAAGGGAGAAAGACCTCTTGTAGCACTAACTCTTGCATTCACCTTTATTTGAACAGAAGGTGTGGCTTGTACCCAATTCATTCCCTGTTCCAGCTTCTTAGCTGCAAACATAGGAATAATTGTCCTATTCTTTCTTTCACTTATCCCATCAGTCTGGGGGTGATATGTAGAAGATGCTTTATGCAAAATTCCATTTTTCTGCATCCAATCTTGAAATGTAGTAGACATAAACAAGGGGTCTTAGTCAGAAACAATTTCATAAGAAAATCCCACATTAGGCTTAATGAATCTTTCAAAGATATCAATAACACCTAATATGTCAATATTATTTACAACAGGTAGTAAAATGGTAAAATCAGAATGCCTGTTAGTCATGACTAATAACTTATGAAATGTCAACATGTGAGGTTTATCATCAACAGGAGTTTTGTACCCAAGGGAAAATTCAGTACATGAAATCCTAACAGGTTCCATACTAAGAAAATCCATAGCCATACTACCCCATGGCCTAGTAGGTATATTGAGAGGAGTCAGGAATCCAGAGGGTTTCTATGTGGATTCTTTGGTGATTTGGTAAGTTTCACAACTTCTCATAAATTCTTCAACCTGTTTATAAAAATCCTGAAAGATGTACTTATTAGTAAGCTCATGTACTGTTTTTGCAAGGCCTCCATGTCCAGTAGTGACATGTGCTTGTTGTATAAGGGCTTCAGAGGTAGGGTTACTTTTAACCTGTAATCCTTTAGGAATAACCATCCTCCAGGCAAAATTCTTTAGCAGGTATATGAATCTATCCTGCACTTTTGCTGTAGGTACCTGCTCTCCCTTTTTAACTCTTAAGTACAGTGGTCCAAACACAGTATCTTTTTCTATCTCTTCCTCATAATGCCATTCCAACTCATGATCCCTTATCTACTCAACAATTACCAAATCTGGTTCCATGCTCTTCTCATCATCATCCTAGACTCTTAGTACCTTTTTCAGGTAGTTACTATTGTGGAAGGGCTTATTGAGAGCCTTCAGGTTGTTTTTTCTTGTGTTACAAGAGTTGACAAAGTTTTTGTTCAGATTATGGTAACCAAGACAATACTTGCATCTTGGTATTATTTTTCCTCCTGTATTAGTGACCTTTGGGAGTCCTAGACATAGGTGAGACTAGTGACCATCTTAGTTATATATGCTGCATTTTTTGATGGTTTCTTTTGGTAGTGGATAGAGTTTGTTGTCAAGGGGGTATTTGTTGCTAAGGTGAGTAGTTTCTATGTAGTTGGTGCATCTGGGAGGAGGAAATTTGATACCTTTTGGGCAATCTTCCTTAAAGTGTTCAAATGCCTAATACTTGTCACAAAGATTAATACCAGGATTTTTGTTGTTGCATTGGAAATGTGTGTAGCCATTTTTACCATATTGGGAACAAAACTCTTGGTACTAAGTTTTATAGGAGGATGGGAGGATTGGATCCTTAAGGGATTTGTCAGGAAGGGTGCTGACAGAGGATGCAGGTGAGGCTCCTAGAGGAGGAGGAGGCTGAAAGTGCACCTTCTTGTTATCTGCCTTATCCTTACACTTAGGTAAGGCTGCCCTTCTCTTCAAGGTACCTTCAAGAGTAGGGTTCCACTCTTGAAGATTTCCCACAATCATAGAACCCCTGTCAGCCCTTCTCAAGGACTGTTCCATATGTTCTATAGTCATGGGTGCTCTTGTTCTTTCCCATTCCTTAAATTCCTCTAAGTCAGTGGCTTGATCTACAAGGGTCTATTCCTATAGATCTTCTGCCTCAGAGGCAGCAAGAGTGGAGGGAGAAGATATACTAGGTCTTTTGTTAATTACTATTTCAAACTTGGGTTTTCTTGTAACTGACCTTCCTCTCTCTTCATTTTCCTGTTGTTGCTGTTGGACCTGGGCCCTAGTGGTAGTAGCAGTAGTTTGGACTACTGCTGGCTCCTGCTGGAGCTGTCTAAGCCTGAAATTTCTTTGTGGAGTATTAGACTCATCAGGTTCAGGGTTATCCTCAACTGTGGCTTTGTACCTTTCAGCCTTAAAAACTGCATTCAGGCCTTCTCTGTCATGCCGGACAGGCCTAGTGCTATCAACCTCCTGCACCTGTCTTGGTGGGAGGTTGGTAGTGGTGATTTAGAGAAGAGGGAGTCTCCTTCTCCTTTGGATGGTGTTGGGAGATTGTCTCCCAAGGATTGGTGGAGACACTGGTCTCCCAGTGGCTCCTCTGATCCTGAGCTGGTTTGGGGAAGGCATTGTTAGTGATGGAGAATGTGGAGCAGGAGTTTTCTTGAAAGTTTGTATTGGGACAGAGAGGTGGTTGCTTACTACTAGATATTATAGTAAAGAAGTTGTATGGTAAGAAGACTGTCCAGTAGAAGGGATTCCAGAGGGACTATATACTCCTCTGGATAGTACATCTGCTATATGGTTGTCCTTTCCCTGAATGTATTCCAGGGTTAGGTCAAACTGACTTATAGTCTCTGGCTACCTTCTCTTCATCTGACTTTCAGGGATACTATTCATAAATGTGACTAAGGGTTTGTGATCTTTTTGGATGATCACCTTATGACCCTGTAGTTCAGGCCTGAAATACCTCAGTGAGTTAACAATTGCTAATAATTCTTTATTAGTTGTTGTGTAATTCATTTGACCATCATTTAATTTTCTAGAGTGAAACTCTGCTGGCCTGATAACACTATTCTCCATTTGGCCAATCCATCCTGAGATCCCTGTATTACTGGCATCAGTAATTAAATAGATTGGAAGGCCTGAGTCATGATTAATTGGCTTAAGCACCTTATTACTCATTATTAGCTCTTTAACTCTTACAAATGACTCATTATGCAAGGGAGTCCACATATGCTTCTTTGTTGACCCTTGCAATTCTGATAGTAGTTTGGCTATAGCTCCCAATTCTGGACAAAATCTTCTCAAGTAATTAACTATCTCTAGAAATTTCTGTAATTTCTTCTTTGAATCAGGAATAGGGTAGTTTGCTATTGAGTTGATTTTTTCTAGATCCATTTCTAACCCTTGCTTGGTGACAATGAATCCTAGCACTTTTAGCCTTGGAGCTAGTATTTGGCATTTCTTTTTGTTGAAGAAAAACTTTTCCCTGGCCAATATTCTGCAGATTCCTCTCAATACTTGCTTATGTTCTTCCAGGGTATCTGTTCTAATCAGAATGTCATCTAAATAAACCATGACTGTTTTCCCAATATAATCTCTCAGTAACCAATTTATAGCCCTCATCATAGTTGCAAGTGCATTGCAATCCCCTTGCTGCATGACTAGTGAGTCAAATTTCCCTAGATGATTTGTAAAGGTGCTATGTTTTACTGATTCATGTACATGCCTAATATTGTAATACCCATCTGCTAGATCAGCTGCTGAAATATATTCCTTGCTAGCTATTCAATCCAATATTACTTTGATATTTGGCATGGGTGTTTTATCCTTTTGCACTAGCTTATTTCTAGGGACACAGTATAGCAAGAATCTAGCCTGTTGCTTACCATTCTTGTCTAAATCCCTTTTAGGCTGTATAAACATGAGGATGCTGTTGAGAGTACTAGATGAAACTATTCTTCCAGATTCCAATTCAGTCCTCATTTTATCTGTAACTTGGTCTAAAAACCTAGTATAATTTGTATAATATACAGGTTCCCAAGTTGCTCCTTCAGGGACTATAATTTTATGTTGCATGATGTCATAAGGTTCCCTGATAGGAGGCAGTGCTATAGATTTCTCATCTGGGAATAGTTCAGGGAATTCTTCTAATATATTAAATTTCCTTTCTTCTAAATTAACTGCATTTGTAATAACTGGAGAGCTTCCATCATCTTCTAGCTCTGACTAGTCTGATGAGTCAAACTATTCTTCTGACCATTCCTGGTCTTCTTCCAGGTCTTCTGATAGATCATCCTGTAACAAAGGTATAGCTGCAGTTAGTTTTGGATAGTGTATTAATCTACCTCCTACTTCTGTTACTATAGCAAGTGGGTCATCCCTTTTGAACCAATCTTCCTCTGTTCTGCCTATATTTATAGCTACAGTAGTGACTCTTCCAAGTGTATCCTTAGTTTTAAGCATATTAATGTCAATCCTTGTCCTGCCTGTAGGTTGTATAGTAATTGCATTATCTTTTACATTTATAATTGCTTTATAATCCCTCAGTGCAGGTTCACCAAATATAACATTCTAGTCCTTCAGGTTGGCTGCATAGAATATCCTAGTTTCTTGGTATCCTTGTAGATTCACTGTGACTGTTGCTGTATTTGTCATCTGAGATTTGCTGCCTTTAATTGTAGTTTCCAGAGGCTTTTTGCTGATCTCTTTCAAGGGTATGTTAAACAGCTGACAGTAATTTGCTGATATCAGGTCTCCACCTAATGTGCATGGGTCAAATAATGCATAAGCAATGTGCCCATTAATTTAAATCTCAACTACATTAGAAGTTCTATGGCTTTCTGGTACTAAGAACTTCCTTGTGTCATTAAGATTCCTCATTACCTGGAGTGCAGCTGACTCTTGTTCTTTAACATTAATTTCCTAATAAGCTGTTTTCACCTTCTATAGGGGCTATGTGTTACTGGGCCTAAAGGGCTAGTAAGGGGGGAATCTTCTGACTCCTGGTCTAGATCCTATATATTGGTAAACTGAAGATACCTTTTTATTAGGGCAGTCCCTAGAACTGTGACCCTTCTGTTTACAGTAATAGAAGGACCCTGTCCTTGCAGCTTCTTCCCTTTTCTTCTCCTGTTCACCATAAGGTGTATATTTGGTTTTATCCTCTCTAGCATTAGGAAAGTTACCATAGAGGCCTCCTGATCCACCCTTCTTGCTAGCAACTTTAGCTGCATTCCTGGCCACCTTTTCAAGTAACTTAAATTCAAACTTAGTCCATTCCATAGGTTTACCAGGGCCCCATTGCCTATCAGTCTTCTTTTGGTATTGTTGTAAGGATTTGGTTTCTTGTTTTAACATATCTTCCTGAACTGCAATTTTGTTCAATATTTCCTCAAAGGTTGACTCATATGATATTAACCCTTTGACTTTAGCCCTAAGCAGGGGTACTAGTCCATCTACTAGTTTCATTTTTAGTACATAATCACTTATCATATCCTGTCCATTCAGGTCCTTACACTTAATCTTGTACTCCTGCAGGTTCTGTGTATACTGTATGACAGTAACCTCAGGTCTTTGATAGCGTGATAGGTATTGTTTCCACAAGACTTCAGGTGCTACTGTAGATATGAGTTTACCTCTCAGTTTTAATATAAATTCATGGAAATTCCTATCCTTAACATTAGTTTTCTCAGAGTAATACTGATTATACTAAGTCTGAGCACTTCTCTCAAACATCAAACTTGCTCTATCCAGGCTTTCCCAACTTGCTATATCCATCCCCTGATACTTTACCCACTTCTGCAACTGTTGTATATAATTGTCAAAGGTAGTTTGATCTCTCTATTTCTCTGATACTCCATCAATCATTGGAGGATTGGGAATTTTTACAAGCTTGTTAGCCTTCTTTACTAGAGATTTACTAATCTATTGTGATGGTATAGTTTGACCAGTCTTTTTAGACCATTCCAAGTAGTGAGGGCTAGGTTCCCTAGTTGACCTTTTCTTGCTATCACCATCAGAACCATCATTTGACTCATCACCCTCAGATCCAGATTCTGGGTCCTCACTTCCACCTCCAGCCACACTACTAGAACTCCTTCTAGACTTCATGTCAGGGGTCTTACTCTTTTTGGTATGTGTTGGCTTTTTCCTATCTTTAGATGGTAGTGGCATGTCTTTTTCAGATATTTCTTCAATATCTATTTCATATTCTCCATCATCTTGTTCTTCATATTGCATACTTTTCCCCTTACCTTTGCCTCCAGCTCCAAACAGTTTCCTTCCTATCTCTTCATGAGTTTCCACAAGTTCTATTATTGGAGGCACTATTTCTAGTGTTTCCAGATCATACAGATTACCCATAAGCATGTACTGTGTCAGGAAAGGCCAGTTTAATACTAGCCATGGAACTCCTTTACATAGGTTATATGTTGGGTAAGGCTATACTGCTTTTGAGGTAGATGAAAGTTGAAAGTCCATTTGAACTGACTTGTTAAATTGGTCTTTCTGTTGGAAAATTATGAACTTCTCTGCTACTTCAGCTAATAGTTCCTTTTTCCTTTTTGATAACATGCTGTTTATTGTTAGGTATATAAATACCTGTGATATTCTTTGGTACTATGATGACTCATTTTTATCCCAAAAGGCTTTTGTTGCAGGAAGTGTTACAATCCTTACTTCAGGCATGGATGAATTAGGCCCAATGACTATTTCCCTTGTTTCCACATCTTTCTCTGGAATATCTTTCCCAGTTGGAATTTTCTTTTTAGAGGTATTAACTAATTTGGCCTTGAGTGCTTCTAGCTCCTCACTTGTCATTGCCTTTCTCCTACCTTTCCTAGCTCTAGCTCCTCCTTCCATTAGACTAGTACTTTTCTGTTTAGAAGTTTCCATATCTATCAGATATTATACCACTGAGTCCTTGGACTCTGTTTCTTCTATTCCTGCTTTCTTAAAGGTTGATCTTGATGAGGAAGGATCTACTTCTTATCAACTTCCTTCTTATCCTCTATCTATTACTTCTGATACCAAGGTTGACTATGGTAAAGGAGAGAGGAAGTTGAAGGGAAAATGGGTAACTTTTGTTGATGAGATTGTTGTGGGAGCAGGGTTTCCTTTGAATGCTGGGAAGAAAGTTGAGTGGAAGGATAGAGGTGAGACTGCTAGGTACTTGTGTTCTTTTTAGAGGGAGAGGTACAGAAGCTTTCCTTGTTCTGCTTATTGGGAGAATTCCCAATTTTTCTTCAGGCTAGGTAGAGAGTGGGGCTGGGAAACTATCTGGAGTTTGGATATTGATAGGACTAGTTCCTATAATCCATACCCTTATTGGACTTCTGAGGCTGTTTCTAGGTCTCAGAGCTACCAGATTAGGTAGTTTATTGTTTTCTTTTGTATTTGCCAGTTAAATACAATTGTTGTTGCCCTCTTATATTGCTTTGCTACTATGTAGGCTTTATTGGTTGCTATTTGTTGAAATAGGCTTACTTTTGCTATTTGGAGGATAGTCTTACTGCTGACTGTTAGACTTTGGTGCTATTATGCTTGATGCTGTAGGCTTATACTAGCTCTAGTTTCTACTCTTGATGGTAGAAACTTTGTTAATTAGGTAAGGTTGATCAGGCTTTCCTAGTTAGGTAAGAATCAAGTTCTTAGGTTAAAAAAATATAATGTATAGATACATCAGCAAGAAAAAAGTGGCATCGGGACGCCAGGTGGTGTCTCCAGGAGACAGGGTTGTCTCTGGTGTCTTTTGTGTCTTTTATGTCTCCTAGGTGTCTCCTGAGTGTCTCCCATGTGTCTCTCAGTGTCTCTCAGTGTCTCCTAGAGACACTGGGAGACATTCTGCCAATTGTGGAGACACACCTTGTCTCCAGTGGCAATACTGTCTCTAGAGACACTGGAGACAAACTATTTTCTTTCCTGATGTAGGGGGACTGGAGAATAAGATAAGATAAGATAAGGATCTTATCTAATCAGATAATCTCAGGCTAGTAATGTATACTACAAAGTAGATTACTAATAGTGTATTGTTTATTCTCACTATTAAAGTTATTACCAGTAGCATAAGATTACTGTAATAGGTAAAGTAGTATAGGAGTGCTAAAGGCACTTAGAAGATTAACCAGTGGAACTTCTATATTGATTGTACTCTAACTATGTTCTGAGTTCTAACTATATGTCCAACTGAAGGAAATTTAGGGGACTATATGTATTTCCAACGGGGCAGTGCTGGGGTAGTATTGAGGCAGTGCACCATCATCTGACCCTTACATGATTTGAAATCAACATTATAGAAACTTCTAGATAGTACTTCCTAATACTATCTAGTACAAAATAGGTTAAGTCTTAACTTTGACTTATACATGTGAAAGTATGTAATAGCATGTGAAAGCATGTGATAACATGTGAAATATTAGCAAGGCAGATAGCACATAGAATGTTGTGTGTTTTGAGATGCTTGCTTAGTAAGAAAATACATAAGAAATACATTTGTGAGGGAGAGGGTTAGTCATAGGGTATGAGTAAGCCACTTCCTTATACCATTATCTCGTTTAGGCCATGATAATCCACACACAACCAAAGAGAGCTGTCCGACTTCTTTACGAACAGCACAGGGGCACCCACTGGAGAGGAGCTATAGTGAATGAACCTCTTGTTGAGGTTTTCCTCCAAGTACTTCTTTAGAGCTTCCAGCTCTACCTGAGATATTCTATAGAGGGGCCCATAGGGAGGGGTTTTACCTTCTATCAGTGGAATCATGTAGTCATATAGCTAGTAAGGTGCCAACTTCTCTACGGCTTTTTCTGAAAACAGGTTTATGAACTCATAGTATTCGTCCAGCACCATGGCTTTCCACTCCTCCTTAGGCCATAGCTTATTAATCTCCAGATTTATCTCGCAAATTGAAAGTGTATGTGCCTTGAGCTTATACTGCCTAGTAAGGTAAGCAAAGGCCCCTGCTCCAATAAAGTTGATATTAAGGGGCTTTTGGGAGGCTAGTGGAGTAGGAGGAACAGGGAAGACAGGGGAGACAGGGGAGACAGGGGAGACAGAGGGATTTGTAGCATTAATGTGGGCAGTCTGGTATACTACCTAGGTTGGATGGTCTATAAGGGGTAGCAGTACACATAGCCCAATGATAGTAGCCCCTAGATTTCCACAATACTTCTTACAGTAGGGACTGTTAAACTGCAGAGTATACGAGCCAAAGTTGACAGAGACATCATGTATCCTGAGCCAAGGAATACATAGGACAATAGAGTATTTAAGCTTAGTAATGAACATGAGCAGGGTTTCGGTATAGTTTCCAAGGGTACTAGGGAAGCATGCAAGTTCTGTGAGAGCTCCAGAGGAGATGGGTTGACCATCGATGACATCAAGAAGGTGGGAGGTTTTGAGCTTGGATACAGGTATACAATGATTACTGATAAAGGTCTGGTCAATAAAAGTAATTTCTGAGGCTCTACAGACTATAAGGGCTGATGTGACAAGTGTCTTATCATTGAAAGATATTGTGATAGGTGTTGAAAATAATCATTTCCTTGCGATATAGTTAAGTATTTCCATACTATACATTGTTCTCTCTTATGATTACTTCCATATCATACTGATACCCAATATGGACACTTACTACCCGATTAAGGATCTCTCTATTATTTCTTTAACATGTATTCACATGTCATTCACATGTTTCTATTATCTCTACTTACTTTTCTAACTTAGTATCTATTATCATTGTATAATGCTGCTTTACTACTTAAGGTTACTGGTTACTTGTCTCAGTTGTCATGACTCAACGATCATCTCTTCTATGACTTTCTGTTATATTCGTTGACTTATATTACTGTCTCAGTCGCACACTTCTATATATTTCTTCATTCATATGTACATGATATACTATTCTTAGGTTATGTAACTTAGACTTTCTTACCAAATCTTTACCTTTAACTTATACCATTATATACGAGATTCCTACTCATATATCTAGTTCTACACACTTCTCGATTAGACTCAATAGACTGTCTACTCTCGACATAGTTCTACTATCTACTCTCTCGCACATCTGCTAGCTCGTACTCTCTGCTTATTAGCACTACTGTCTACCGCTACTACCTCCATAATTACTACTGCAATACCTTCACTCATAGTAACCTTCTAATAGGTTATGAGCCCAGAACAGCTCAGGACAACTCAATAACTTTCTCGCATTCACATTCTCTCCCAAATATATCTATACAATGGCATCTAGTTTAGGATCTAGTTCTGGTGGTAAAGGAAAGGCTGTACCCTCTATCTTTCGACCACCGAAAGACTTCAAGCCTATTCCAGTCAAACTCGACAATATCGAGTTGCTTAGTGGCAAAGACAACTACGAAGACTGGGCTGATACTATTAAGATAATTATGAGAGGCATGAGTTGTAAGGAACTAGTTATTAAAGGACTTAAATCTGCAACAGATACAATATAAGAAGAGAAAGAACTCTTCGCAGCTATGGAAAATCAAGCTATCCTCATGCTAATACAGGTTATCAGCAAACCTATATGAAGGTCATCTCTAAGTTGGATTTACCACACAAAATCTAGACTCATCTCAAAGACTAGTATTACTGTAATACTCTATTCTCTTTGTACATTAACTGTACACACTCTTCACCTCAGCCTCAACCTATACTTCTAATACCTTCTTCTCTGATTTTATTGAGCAATATGAGACTAAGTGGTCTCGACTTTACTCTCTCACTGGCTCATCAGATGAATATTGCAAATCCCTTCGTACTTTCCTTAACAAAGACGAAGCCAAAAGGGACATCCTTCTCTCCTTCCTCATTGAACATCAGTCTAATATAGTTGGCAATCTCTCAACCAAGTCTGACCTCACTATACTGATGCAAAACTATGTCTTCTTTCTGTTGGTTCTGAAATCGAAAAATAGGACACTGCTCTCTCTGCTTCCTTCAAAAGAAAGGCAAGCCTCAATAGTAGCAATCACAACAACAGAATAAGGACTCTGATGTGGAATGCACCTATTGTAAGACGTATCAACTTGGCAAATACATGGGTCATACATGGCAAAAATGCCAAAAGTGGAAAAAGTCAAATGAGGATAATAAAAGGATAAAAAGAAGGAAGACAAGAAAGAACAGGCACTTATCGTTGGTAGCTCTGGTAGCTCTGAAGACGAGGCTCTCAGCATCAGTAACCTATACCGAAAAACCATCTGGAAATTCGATATAGCATGTAGTGCTCACATGACTAAGGACATAGGACACTTCGAGAACTTTTCAGAGGATAGAGGAACTGTAGAAGGAGCTAGCAATAATCTCCTTGAAGCTAAAGGAAAATGGACAGTCTTTCTTTACTGTCTACTTCCTAACAGCTCTACTTCTACTGTTTGTCTTGTCAATGTTCAATATGTTCCTTCTCTTGGTCATTCACTGTTTTTTTGGAATGCTGTTTGATTTTATCTTTCCACTTTTTCTATGGACTCTGGGTTTTATATTATGAAGAAAAGCAATGATTCTGTGTTATTTATGGTAGAATTTGTTAGAAGTCTTCAGTTTATTATTGAGACAAATGAAAAGGTATTGGTTTCTTCCTCTTGAAAAACAATCGATCACTGGCATCAGTTATTCGGTCATCAAGCCATTACTGTTCTCAAGTATAAAGAACTCTACTTTGACAGTGATATTCTCCTAAAACCTCCTGATAACTATCATTGCAAGCCATGCATACTTGCCAAATCTACTCACTCTGTTCCTAAGTCTACAACATCTCGTGCCTCCAATATTCTCGAACTTATTCTCTCAGATCTTAGTGGTAAACTCCCCACACCCTCTTTTGGTGGAGAAAGCTACTGTATCACCCTCATTGATGACTACTCTCATACTTCTTAGGTTTACTTCCTTAAACAGAAATTCGACTCAACCAAAGCAATCCAAGAATTTGTTACCTTGGTTGAAAAGCAAACATCACACCATGTTAAATGGTTTTGAACTGATAATGGTGGAGAGTATGTAAACAAAGATCTTGAACAGTTCTTTAAGTCAAAAGGCATCGTACATGATCTAATGCCCTCTTACTCTCATGAATCTAATAGTGTAGCTGAATACTTTAACCGAATAATACAGAACATGATGAGGGCTATGTTAATAAATATAGATATAAGATTCTGGGCTGAAGCATGCTCAACTTCGACCTATCTCCGAAATTGGTCACTTTATAGTGCTGTCAAAGGGAAGACTTCCTACAAGGTCTTTTGCAGCAATAAACCTACCATCTCTCACTTTCAACCCTTCGGTAATGAATGTTATATACATATACTTGAGGAACGATAACCTGCAGACAGTAAACTTCTACCACAGGCTGAGAAAGATATATTCATTGGTTATACTAATAGCATAACTATCTATAAGATTCATGAACCTTCTAGAAAGCATACTTATACAGTTTGAGCACAAAATGTCTCTTTCAGACTGAGTACAACTCCAGAAGGGGTACCTCTACCTACATCTAAGTCAACTAATCCATTATGGTCACTAATTACCAATAATGTTTCTTTTCCTGCTTCTCCACTTGAAGTAATCCCATATACTAGCTCAGAATTCCCAAATGAATATCTCTGGCAACAATAGTGTATATAAAATCCAAAACAAGCAGAAGAATGGTATTTTAAGGGACACCCACTCATTCATAAAGCATGGTTCTCTAGTATGACTCTTTTCCATCCAACTGAAACAACATTAGACACAACTACTTCCTCATCACCTATTCCTTCAACATCAACTGCAACATCATCTTCTCCTCCACTAGCTCTTGAACCTATATCTAAACCAACTCCACAAGTTCACTTACCTCCTGCACCTCAGAATTGAGATGAATATTTACTACTTACTTTACTTCCTCAAGCTCTTCGACAATCTTTGCCCAATAACTCCAACGATAGAAACTTGACCCAAATCGTTAGTGGAAAAAGAGTTAGACTTATAACCATTACCAAAGCAGGTCGAGCTGTTTTTAAACCAATCAAATTCGGAACTGCACAAGCTCCTATTATCCCTATAATCGGTACAAAGATACAGTTTGATGGTTGTTCTAGTTTAATTGAAGACCCACCTGAAGTCTTTGATGAGGACAATGAAGAAGATAAAGTATTGATTGCGTTAGTCTTACAATATAGTGATGAACCTCGAACCTTTAAACAGGCTAATAATTTACCTAATAAAGAAAAATAGAGAAAGGCTATGAACAATGAGCTGGAAGCTATGAAGAATCAAGATGTATAGGATAGGAATATTATTAAAAGCTGTTGAAAATTATCATTTCCTTTCGATATAGTTAAGTATTTCCATACAATACATCGTTCTCTCTTATGATTACTTCCACATCATGCTGATACCCAATATGGACACTTGCTACCCCATTAAGGACTTCTGTATTATTTCTTTCACATGTATTTATATGTTATTTTACATGTTTCTATTATCTTCGCTTACTTTCCTAACTTAGTATCTATTATCATTGCATAATGCTGCTTTCCTACTTAAGGTTACTGCTTACTTATCTCAGTTGTCTGACTTAATGATCACCTCTTTTATGACTTTCTGTTATATTCATTGACTTATATTACTTTTTCAGTCGCATACCTCTATGTATTTCTTCATTCATATATACATGATATACTATTCTTAGGTTATGTAACTTAGACTTTCTTACTAGATCTTTACCCTCAACTCATACCATTATATACCAGTTTCCTACTCCTATATCTAGTTCTACACACTTCTTGATCAGACTCAATAGACTGTCTACTCTCAATATAGTTCTACCATCTACTCTCTCGCACTTCTGTTTACTTGTACTCTCTGCTTTATAGTACTACTGTCCACTGCTACTAACTCTCTAATTACTACTGCGATACCTCCACTCATAGTAACCTTTTAATACGTTATGAGCCCAAATTAGCTCAGGGCAACTCAATAACTTTCGTGCATTCACCTTTCCTCCCACATATATCTATACAATAACATCTGGTTCAGAATCTGGTTCTGGTGGTAAAGGAAAGGCTGTACCCTCTTTCTTCTGACCACCGAAAGACTTTAAGCGTATTCTAGTCAAACTTGACAACATCGAGTCACTTACCAGCAAAGACAACTATGAAGACTTGGCTGATACTGTTAAGATGATTATGAGAGGCATGGGTTGTAAGGAACTAGTTTTTGAAGGACTTAAACCTGCGATAGATGCAACACAAGAAGAGAAAGAACTCTTCACAGCAATGGAAAATCAAGCTATCCTCATGCTAATACAGGTTATCAGCAAACCTATACTGAAGGTTGTCTCTAAGTTTGATTCACCACACAAAATCTAGACTTATCTCAAGGACCAGTATTACTGTGATACTCTATTCTCTTTCATATATCAACTGTGCAATCTCTTTACCTTAGCCTCAACCTATACTCCTACTACCTCCTTCGCCGACTTTATTGAGCAATATGAGACTTAGTGGTCTCGACTTTACTCTCTCACTGGCTCTTCAGATGAATATCGCAAATCCCTCCACACTTTCCTTGACAACGACGAAGCCAAAAGGGACATCCTCCTCTCCTTCTTCATCGAACATCACTCTAATATAGTCGACAACCTCTCAACTAAGTCCAACCTTATATATGTCAATGCAAAATTACGACTTCTCTCTGTTAGTTCCAAAATCGAAAAACGGGATACTGCTTTCTCTGCCTCCTTCAAGAAGAAAGGCAAGCTTCAACAGCAGCAATTACAACAACAGAACAAGGACTCCGATGTGGAATGCACCTATTGCAAGAAGCATCAACTGGGTAAATACACAGGTCATACATAGTAGAAATGCCAGAAGTTACAGAAGTCAAACGAGAATAAGAAGAAGGATAAAAAGAAGGAAGAAAAAAAGGAACAGTCACTTATCGTTGGTAGCTCTGGTAGCTCCAAGGACGAGGCTCTCAGTGTCAGTAACCCATCCTGAAAAACCATCTAGAAATTGGATACAGTGTGCAGTGCTCATATAACCAACAAGATAGGATACTTCGAGAACTTTTCAGAGGATAGTAGAACTGTAGAAGGAGCTGGCAATAATCTCCTCGAAGCTAAAGGAAAAGGGACAGTTCTTCTCAACTGTCTACTCTCTAATGGCTCTACTTCCACTGTTAGTCTTCTTAATGTTCGATATGTTCCTTTTCTTAGTCATTCACTGTTTTCTTAGAATGCTGTTTGATCTCGTCTTTCCACTTTTTCTATGGACTCTGGGTTTTATGTTATGAAAAAAGCAAATGATTCTGTATTATTTATGGTGGAATTTGTTGGAAGTCTCCTGTTTATTATTGTGTCAAATGAAAAGGCATTGGTTTCCTCCTCTCGGAAAACTATCAATCACTGGCATTAGTCATTCGGTCATCAAGCCATTACTGTCCTCAAATATGAAGAACTCTACTCTGACGGTGATATTCTCCCAACACCCCCTAATAACTATCATTGCGAGCCATGCATACTCACCAAATCTACTCACTCTGTCCTTAAGTCTTCAACATCTCGTACCTCCAATATTCTCGAATTTATTTATTCAGATCTTAGTAGTAAACTCCCCACACCTTCTTTTGGTGGAGCAAGCTACTTCATCACACTCATTGATGACTACTCTCGTACTTCTTGGGTCTACTTCCTTAAACAGAAATCCGACTCAACCAAATCAATCCAAGATTTTGTTACTTTAGTTGAAAAGCAAATATCACACTATTGAAAGGTTACTATGAATGGAGGTATCGCGGTAGTAATTACGGAGGTAGTAGCGGTGGACAGTAGTGCTATTAAACAGAGAGTGCGAGCGAGCAGAAGTGCGAGAGAGCAGATAGTTGAACTATGTCGAAAGTAGAGAGTCTATTGAGTCTAATCGAGAAGTGTATGGAACTAAATACAAGAGTAGGAAACTCATATATAATGGTACAAGTTGAGGGTAAGGATCTAGTAAGAAAGTCTAAGTTACATAACCTAAGAATAGTATATCATGCATATATGAATGAAGAAATACATAGAGATGTGCTACTAAGACAGTAATATAAGTCAACGAATATAACAGAAAGTCATAGAAGATATGATTGTTGAGTCATGACAACTGACACAAGTAAGCAGTAACCTTAAGTAGTAAAGCAGCATCATGCAACGATAATAGATACTAAGTTAGGAAAGTAAGCAAAGATAGTAAGAACATGTGAACGATATGTGAACACATATGAAAGAAATAATACAGAAGTCCTTAATCGGGTAGCAAGTGTCCATATTGGGTATCAGCATGATGTGGAAGTAATCGTAAGAGAGAACAATGTATTGTATGAAAATACTTAACTATATCGAAAGGAAATGATTATTTTCAACACATACCATGTTAAACGGTTTTATACTGATAATGATGGAGAGTATGTGAACAAAGATCTCGAACAGTTCTTTATTTCAAAAGGCATCATGCATAAACTAATGCTCCTTTACTCTCAGGAATCTGATGGTGTAGATGAATGCTTCAACTGAACAATACAGAACATGATGAGGGCTATGTTGACAAATATGGACAAAAGATTCTGGGCTAAAGCATGCTTACCTTCAACCTATCTTCGAAATCGGTCACCTTATAGTGCTGTTAAAGGGAAAACTCCCTACGAGGTCTTTCATGGCAATAAACCTCCCATCTCTCACCTTCAACCCTTCAGTAAGGAATGTTATATATACATACCTGAGGAATGATGACCTGCAGGCAGTAAACTCCTACCACGGGCTGAGAAAGGTATATTCATTGGTTATACTAATAGCACAGCTATGTATAAGGTCCATGTAGCTTCTAGAAAGTATACTTATACAGTTCGAGCACAAGATATTATTTTCAGACCGCATACAACTCCAGAAGGGGTACTTCCACTTACATTTAACTCGACTAATCCATTATGGTCACCAACTATGAATACTGCTTCTCTTTCTGCTTTTTCACTTGAAGTAATCCCATATACTAGCTCAGAATTTCCAAACGAATATCTCTGGCAACAATGGTGTATACAAAATCCAAAACAAGCAGAAGAATAGTATTTCAAGGGACATCCACTCATTCATAAAGCATGGTTCCCTGGTATGACTCTTTCCCATCCAACTGAAACAACATCGGACACAACTACTTCCTTACTACCTATTCCTCCAATATCAACTGCAACATCATCACCTCCTCCACCAGCTCCTGATCTTATATCCAAACCAACTCCACAAGTTCACTTACCTCCTCCATCTCAAAATCGAGATGAATATTCACTACTTACTTTACTTCCTTAAGACCTTTAACAATTTTTACCCGATGACTCCAACAATAGAAACTTCACCCGAATCGTTAGTGGAAAAATAGTTAGACCTACAACCATTACCAAGGCAGGTCGAGCTATTTTTAAACCAATCAAATTTGGAACTGCACAAGCTACTATGGTTCCTATAATCGGTATAAAGATACAGTTTGATGGTCGTTCTAGATTAATCGAAGACCCACCTAAAGTCTTTGACGAGGATAAGAAGAAGATAAAGTGTTGATCACTTTAGTCTTATAACATAATGATGAACCTCGAACCTTGAAACAGGCTATTAACTCACCTGATGAAGAAAAATGGAGAAAGGCTATGAATATAAGGAAGTGGCTTACTCATACCCTATGACTAACCCTCTCCCTCACAAATGTATTTCTTATGTATTTTCTTACTCAGCAAGCATCTCAAAACACACAACGTTCTGTGTGCTGTCTGCCTTGCTAATATTTCACATGCTTTCACATGTTATCACATGCTTTCACATGCTTTCACATGTATAAGTCAAAGTTAAGACTTAACCTATTTTGTACTAGATAGTATTTGGAAGTACTATCTAGAGGATCAGATGATGCTGATCTTTATCACATGTAAGGGTCAGATAATGGTGCACTGCCTCAGCACTGCCCCGTTGGAAACACATATAGTCCCCTGAATTTCCCTTCAGTTGGACAGACAGTTAGAACTCAGAACATAGTTAGAGTACAATCAATATAGAAGTTCCACTGGTTAATTCTTCTAAGTGCCTTTGGCACTCCTATACTACTTTACCTATTATAGTAATCTTATGCTACTGGTAATAACGTTAATAGTGAGGATAAACAATACACTATTAGTAATCTACTTTGTAGTATACATTACTAGCCTGAGATTATCTGATTAGATTGGATCCTTATCTAATCTAATCTGATTGTCCAGTCCCCCATACAACACATTACATTTTTTTAACCTAAGAACTTGATTCTTACCTAACTAGGAAGGCCTGATCAACCTTACCTAATCAACAAAGTTTCTACCAACAAGAGTAGAAACTAAAGCCAGTATAAGCCTACAGCATAAAGCATAGTAGCACCAAAGTCTGACAGTCAGCAGTAAGACTATCCCCCAAATAGCAATAGTAAGACTATTCAACAAATAGCAATCAGTAAAAGTCTACAAGAAGTAGCACAAGCTTGAAACTGGCAAGCAAGAGAAGAGCTATAGGAGCTGGTTGGAATCACTTGAGAAGAAATACAAGTAGGAAGCTTGGGAAACCTTCAAAAGACTTGTCCCTTACTCAAGGAAAAGCAAAAAAAATAGCAAGAGACTATTTTAGGAAGCTCCAACAGAAAGAGAAGGCTGAAAGTCAATTAAGGAAGTAAAGAAGTCAAAAACCTTAATTGAAATAGAGAAGGTAGTAAAAGAAAACAAAACTACCTAATTTGGAAACTCTGAGACCTGGAAACTGCCTCAGAAGTCCAATAAGGGTGTGGATTATAGGAACAAGTCCTATCAACATCCAAACTCCAGAGAGTATCCCAGCCCCACTCTCTACCTAGCCTAAAGAAAAACTGGGAATTCTCCCAGTAAGCAGAACAAGGAAAGTTTCTGTACCTTTCCCTCCAAAAAGAACACAAGTACCTAGCAGTCCAACCCCTATCCTTCCACTCAACTTTCTTCCCAGCATTCAAAGCAAACCCTGCTCCTACAACAATCTCATCAACAAAAGTTACCCTTTTTCCCTTCAACCTCCTCTCTCCCTTACCATAATCAACCTTGGTATCAGAAGCAACAGAAAGAGGATAAGAAGGAAGTTGATAAGAAGTAGATCCTTCCTCATCAGGATCCACCTTAAAGAAAGCAGGAATAGAAGAAACAGAGTCCAAGGAATCAGTGGTATAATATCTGATAGACATGGAGACTCCTAGACAAAAAAGTACTAGTGTAATGGAAGGAGGAGCTAGGCCTAGGAAAGGCAGGAGAAAGGCAATGACAAGTGAGGAGCTAGAAGCACTCAAGGCTAAGTTAGTCAATACCCCTAAAAAGAAAGTTCCAGCTGGGAAAGACATTCCAGAAAAAGAAATGGAAACAAGGGAAATAGTCATTAGGCCTAATTCATCAATGCCTGAAGTAAGGATTGTAACACCTCCTGCAACAAAAGCCTTTTGGGACAAAAATGAGTCATCATGGTACCAAAGGATATCACAGGTATTTATATACCTAACAATAAACAACATGTTGTCAAAAAGGAAAAAAGGAACTATTAGCTGAAGCAGCAGAAAAGTTCATGATTTTTCAACAAAAGAACAATTTGACAAGTCAGTTCAAATGGACTTTCAACTCTCATCTACCTCAAAGGCAGTATGTCCTTACCCTACCTATAACCCATGTAAAGGAGTTCCATG